>OU015475.1:2869281-3001781 GCA_907164805.1 Brachyptera putata
CAAAAAATTTTTTTTAAAAAAAAAATTTTTTTAAAATTTTTTATTTTTTTTTAAACCCCCCAAAAAATTTTTTTTTTTTAAAAAAATTTTTAAAAAAAAAAACCCAAAAATAAATTTTTTTTTTTGGGGAAAAAAAAAAAATTTTTTTTTTTAAAAAAAAACCATTCCCTTTTAAAAAAGTTTTTTTAAAAAAAAAAAAAAATTTTTTTAAAAAAGGGGGTTTAATTTAAGGGGGTTTTTGGTTTTTTTTGGGAAAAAAAAAAAAAAAAAATTTTTTTTTGGGTTTAAAAGTAAAATTTTTTTTTTAAAATTTTTTTTTTTTTAAAATAAAAGGGGGGGTTTTTTTTTATTTAAAAAAACAAAAAATTTTAAAAAAAATGTGAATTATTGATCTCTCTTTTCTTGATTGAAGTCATACTATTGGAGAATAGGCGGGAAGACCTACTTTTGAGACACTTGACACGTTTAGATCTGTAACTTTCTAGGCACATACGCACTGAGATTTTGATAATAATAATAATGATAATGCAGCATGATCCTTCAGGAAAAGTGAAACTGTACTGAGCACCAACTGTCCTGAAAATCGAATGTACTAAAAACAATTGTCCTAAAAATAGTTTGTACTAAAAACAATGTGGAAGAAAATCCAACTGACCTAAAAACAAACAGACCTGAACTACCACTTCTTGAGCAACCTGTACAGAAGTTGTAGTGGGAGGGTTCACTCCTCCCCTTGAGGAGCTACATTCTACAGAACCTTTACCCACCTGACCCTCAACCATCACCATCACTGGAGCCTACAGAACGTATGATGAGTGATGAAAAAATTCCAATTTTCTAATTTCTCTCTCTCTCTCTCTCTCTCTCTCTCTCTCTCTCTCTAATCAACAAGTACAACAGGTGAAAAAAACACTGTGTCGCATGTCGTGGAATGTGTTATCGCTTCGCTCGTCTGGCTCTGACGTCAGAAGTCCTTGGTAACTCTATCGACATGACCGCCGTCTCCCCCCCCCCCCCCCTCCCCCACCGTCCACCCCTCACCAGCGGCCGACTGGGTTCACTGGGTACGTAACAGGGAAAGTATAGACACAACATGCAGGACATATATATGGGCTATAAATATATATATATATATATATATATATATATATATATATATATATATATATATATATATATATATATATATATATATTACTTCAACAATTTTTTGATTAACCACCGGTAGGTTATCATGATGATATGATTTGAAAGTATTTAAAAATCGCGACCTTCCCCGGGACTTGAACCCGGATCTCCAGATTGCCGGTCTGACACGCTACCCATTATGCCGGATTCAAGTCTTGGGGGAGGTCGCGATTTTTAAATACTTTCGAATCATATCATATATATATGGGCGAGACTCGAACCCACGCCTATCGGCGACTCCACTTGTCGAAGCGTTGCATTAGCCGACTGAACCACCGAGAACGGTGCGCGAGAGAGAGAGAGAGAGGTCATTAACATTACCCACATGCATGTTGCAAGCTGTTACCAGATTATTGCACGTAATTAGAGATCTTGAATCAGATCTTGAAGAGATTTGAGTATCATTCCAGGATCTTGATGGGATCTTTGGCCCAGATCTCATATTCTGAGCTTTGATGAATCTCGGAAGAATTTTAATTGATATATACGGCGAAGAGTTATGAACTAAGAAATCACAAGAACTATAAAATAGAAAATAAATTCCCCATTGATATATATATATATATATATATATATATATATATATATATATATATATATATATATATATATATATATATATATATATATATATATATATATATATATATATATATATATATATATATATGTTGAGATGATTTCTTTGGTAGTGCCACGTCTTGTAGTTTGCGAAAACGACATTTCGATGTGATTCCACCCATCATCTTCAGGTCGTGCGTTGTCGGTGCGTTGATCAGCGAGCAAAAACTGTTTCGCAAACCACAAGATGTGGCACTATATATATATATATATATATATATATGGCAATATATATATATATATATATAGTGCCATATATATATGTATATATATATGTGCAGGGATATGCCTACATACGGAACTCCATATTGAACCTGAATAAATCGAATATATGAGAGCTTCTTTCAGTCTCAAAATAGAATGTTAATCATTTGCTTACCAATCACCAGGCGCCTCGATCGAACCATGTTGCCACGGTGGGAATATATCACATCACTAATATATTCCCTCGTTCCGTGCTATACAGCAAGTGTTGAGGTAGGAAAACCATCGAGATGGAGAGCAGTCATGGCGGCTATAACCACGTGTCTAGGACCCGCATGGAGGTGTTTACCTGGGAAAGATGAGGAATACATACGTTAGTGATTAAATTGGTTCGGAAGAGCATTTATATATATATATATATATATATATATATATATATATATATATATATATATATATATATATATATATATATATATATATATATATTTATATATATATATATATATATATATATATATATATTTATATATATATATATATTATTTCATCAACTTTCTGATTAACAACCAGTAGCTTATTAATATGGTATGATTCAAAACTGTTCAAAAATCATGAACTTTCCCAGGACTTGAACCCGGATCTCCGCGCTACTCATTACGCCGGGTTCAAGTCACGGGAGATGTCGCGATTTCTGAACAGTTTAAAATCATGTTTATATATATAAGTATATATAGGTATATAAATATAGGTCTATATATATATGTGTGTCTTCATGAATATATATATATATACATATATATATATATATATAGGTCTATATATATAAATATATATATTTATTTATTTATATATATTTATATATATAGACCTATATATATATATTATTGTAAGAATATGATGTGCGAATAGTCCTCAACTTCATGAACCACTTCATCCACCGACAATGCACCTCAGTCAGCATAGTCGTCTATAGGCCTATAACCCCTCAAATTCTCTGCTCCCGAATGACAGTTCAGCGTGCTACCGCCTGATCCAACAGTCTCGGTAGTGTATTCACATAGGTGGTATATATCAGATAACATTTCTCTACCTGACTCTGGTCTAGCCTATAAAGGTCCGCGATCAGCCTTAATAGGGGTCAAGACACGCAATCTAGATAACTGCTCGCTGATTGGTGGAGACCTGATGGGATACGTTGTCTTACGTAATATGGGTGGGATATATACACACACACACACACACAGTTTTGTATATATATATATATATATATATATATATATATATATATATATATATATATATATATATATATATATATATATATATATATATGTATATATATATATACACACATATATTATTTTCGTATATATATATATATATATATATATATATATATAAATATATATATATATATATATATATATATATATATATATATATATATATATATATATATATATATATATATTATATATATATATATATATATATATATATATATATATATATATATATATATAGTATATATATATATATATATATATATATATATATATATATATATATATATATATATATATATATATATATGTATTCTCTCGCAGTCCGAAATGACTCCTAATGTATCGAATATATGATACTGATGAATATTCAAAGTCGTTTTGATGAAGAAACATTCAATACAATATAATACATTCTATGTATATTTCTTCCAGTATAATTGAAAAGATGCATAGAATTGTAATGAATGTAATTCCATCAGAACGACTAGAATTATCCATCAGTATCATATAATTAATATATGAATATATAGGCCTATATATAAAGATGGGGCATATTCCAAATAAAATCTTTCAACTCAATTTTGAAACCAGCCACCGCAGATTTTCATAACTTGTCAAAAGTGGCTGCGTCACTGTATTAGTACTTCAATTTGAAATTATTATTTGTTGTAACGAAAATGTTCCACACTTTTATCTAATGCTGTTTCACGACCCCACCAACAGCTAAGTCACACGGGACAGTTTTATTTCTAGTTTACTATTAGGAACATATATTTCCAAACCTATGATCTCGAATTCCTCACATTCTATACAGGACCAATTGTTACCGAACCAACAAATTTCCAGGTTGAAAGATGGATAATATATCGGGAATATATCCGTGTGGTTTCGTTTTGACTTTGATAACCTTTGTAGCGCATACATACCAACCAATAAACAAATAAACCAACTATTGTGTTCGCGCATATTGTCGTTATTGTAGTTTTTCATGATGTTGTTGTGCAAACTGAAATTATTCTGAATTAACTCTCCGTAATTCCTTGGACATATAGCCAATCTAAATCTAAACAATTTTTTTCCATGAATTATTCGACACAAAGTAATTGTTTCCCAATTGAGGCTATAATGGAAAAAATAATGGGATCTTCAGGACAAGCCATCACAAAAGCGAACTTACCACCTCAACAGAAATCATTAACATGACTCAAAAATCCACAGTCTGTACATATAGTGAACTGATACAATCATTCGACGGTGAGGAAAATGGTGTTTCAAACTATGTATTCATCACAATCCAAGTTGTATGATCCAAGATAGAATCAACTATGTTAAAAGTGAAGTGAAATAAGCTGAACAAATCCAATGAGAGTTCAGAAAAAATGAATCTAAGATACAAATGAGGTTAGAGAAAAATTAGCGGAAGTAATATAGTCCTATGAATAATATTAGGTATAAGCTAAATATGGAAAAAAATGAAAATGAGATGATATAAGCTATAAATAAGAATAAGTTATATATTATAAGCTGAAAATAAGCGATTATCATGTATAAGTTATCAATAATTCAATCCAAGCTGAAAATGAGAAAAATAAGATATATAAACAATATTATATGACCAAATAATGAGACAATAAGGAATGAAATAGCTACAATCTAGATTGAAAGTAAATAAATCTATCTCAAGAAAGTTAAACCATTTAATAATCCCCAACACCATCATCTGCAAATAGGTAATTCGCCAACCCAACTTTTACCACTCGCATAGTACCACCAAGTACTGTCACCTCGGCCTGCCCGGTCGAAACACCCGGGCGTTATCGCCACGCCATAGGGGGGACGGTCGTTCGGCGCGGTACCAACTGACCGGGACTCGATGCGTAATGCAAGTGACGCCCACAGAGCGCGGCGGTTGCATCGGTTAGGTTGGGTGCAATGAACCAAAGGCAGACCGGAGTTGACTGCCAAACAACTTGCAAGGATGTACTGGTGGCGAAGATATTACACATATTTTTAATTATTTTGTTTCGTTTTCGAATCGTTTTATTCTTGTTTTTGAACATGATTTAACATGCATAATGTGTACATTTCATACATATGATATCATTTCGGTGATCAAATGAATATTATTCGTTGAATTGTTATCATTTCTATGTTCAAATGAATATTATTTGTTGAATTGTTATCATTTCTGTATTCAAATGAGTATTGTTTGTTGAATTGTTATCATTTTTGTATTCGAATGAATATTATTTGTTGAATTGTTATCATTGCTGTATTCGAATGAGTATTGTTTGATGATTTGTTATCATTTTTGTATTCGAATGCATATTATTTGTTGAAATATCATCATTTCTGTATTTAAATGAATATAATTCGTTGAAATATTACTATCCCGTATTTTTCAGACGAAAAATATTGAATTGTTCTCAAATATCATTCATTGATCATTTTTTATCATTATTTGTAATCATATTATTGTGTTTCTGTCTAGTAGGCCTAATATTCTGTTGAAATGTTTCACCTGTTTCAATTTGATGAGAATGTTTAATGATGTGAATCATTTTTGAACTTGCAATCAATGAACATGTTTTATGAGAAGTATACCTATGAGGGTCAATATTTTCCTAGGTGAATCTTTGAATTTTAAGGGGCTTTCACAATTGTTTATGCAGAAAGAATAACAGTTATGAATTTTGAATTTTGTACTGTTCAAGTCTTACGATAGTTTGTATATGCTTATGTGAAATCACCCTGGCAGAAACAGTTTGCCCTATAGACTAGGAACGCCTTAACGAAATCCTGTCCCTACAATTCCACGCTGGGTATCTTCATACTTAGCTATATCCAAGTATCAAAGTGTCATATTGTTTTAAAAGTAATACAAATAATTTCGATTCTATTGATTTATCTCAATGTCATATCAATTTTTCTTAGTTCTTTGAATATCGCAATATTTGTTGTATTACTTGTTTAATATAGGCCTACTGTGATTACTCATTTATTGATAGTTAATAAATGATGACTTACTACCATACTCAATCATCTGATGTTACTTATTTATAAGTTCATTCATTAATATGCATTTTGTATACCGATTTTCTCGAAGAAAGTTGAAGGAATAAGCACTACTAGCCTACTCTAGGCCAACTACCATTTTTTTTGTTTTGGGGGAACTCTTCAATCTTCATAGGCTATGTGGACAATTTATACAATTTTTCAGACCCACAAAGATGTAACAGTTGACTTGTGAGTCTAATCACACACATTTTTACGATATCAATGTATTCGTGATAATGTGTAGTCTCATAGGACTATTAAGTGAAGATATAATTTTCGAATGGCATATATAGGGAAATAATATGGATTAAATTATTAAATTAAATATTTAAACATATATAATAATAATATTAGAATATAATATAATATAAATGTATTTATAGTAGTATATATAGTCTCATAGGACTATACAAAGTGAAGAGATAATTTCATATAAGATATATAATATGGATTGAAATATTGAATTATATATTATAATATATTATTGTCGACTGGGTACGTCTTAACGAAACCCTGTAGCTACATATCCACACATGAAACTGCATGCATGCAAATCTTTCTGTTCGCTCATGATATGACGCTCAGCTAATTTTTCGCAACCCCCCTCACCACCTCCCCACCACCCCTCCCCTGTAAGCGGTCCCATTGTGTGTCCGACATGAGGCAAGCCGGTTCATTTCTTGCAGGGATATTCGCAATGTGAATACATGTGAGAAGGTATGGCACAAGGCTGTGGATTGATAATGATAGCACAGTGTGATGAGATGGTGGAAATAATAATATGGATACAATTAAAGTTGTATTTGACAACTATGATAACTGAGAAAAAACTATATATATATATATATATATATATATATATATATATATATATATATATATATATATATATATATATATATATATATATATATATATATATATATATATATTCGTTTTGATGAAGAAACATTCAATACAATATATATATATATATATATATATGTATATTTTCAATTATGAGAATATACATAGTATGTATTGTATTGAATGTTTCTTCATCAAAACGACTTGAATTATCAATCATATAAGATATTTAATACATTAAGAGTCGTTTAAGTCGAGTTACACACACACACACATATCAATATATATATATATATATATATATATATATATATATATATATATATACATTTACACAATTGAAAGTTAATTTTGGTGAGAATTGATTCAGTCATACGTTAGATTAGATCATCATTTTGAAGTTATATGTTATACTTCTTCTTTTCACGTCAGATTCATTGATATACGTTTGGTTCGGTTGAATATATAGGTAATAAATAAAGTTCAATTATTTTAGTTAGTTCAGTTCAGTAAGTTCAGTTTGCATGCAAGAAAAACAAACTCTCACGAATTACAACACATTCAGGTCTGCCAATAAAACTTGTCGTTACCCCAGGGTTCCCAATTCAAGAATAGAAGAAAAAAAAATCCCCCAACCTCCATCTTAAAGATAATAATAGCCTTTCCCTTCATAGTATATTCGCAAGTTATAAATCTTCCCTTATATAATACACACAACAAAAGCAAGGGTTGCAAATCATTGAATAGGGGTTGCGAATATATATTTCACACAATATAAACTGGATGGGATGAGTAGTTATAAATCTGCGAGATGATGGTTTCGATCGGATGTTCCTTGTAACCCACACCACTGGCGCACAGGTGGTTCAAGCCTTCATCTTTCATGGATAGTTTGTATACAGGGTATATGAAAATTCCGAGCGACCGTCCCCCCTATTCTACACCTTTAACACGCGGATGGTTCGAGCATTCATCCCTTATGTGTTATGTATCCAAAGGAGATGAAGGTTACGATAAACCGTTTCTTCTATCTTACAACACTAGCGCACTGTTGTTTCGAACCTTAGTATCTCGTGTGTATATTCAAAATTGTAACCATAATGGACGAAGGTTCCGATTAACCGTTCCCCCTATCCCACACCATTAGCGAACGGGTGGTTCGAACCTCCATACCTCGTGTCTAACTTGTATCCACGATATATGAAAGTTCCGATCTACCGTTTCTCTTATCACACACCACTAACACCCAGGTGTTTCAAACCTTCATCAATCGTTAGTAACTTATATCCATGAGAAATGAAGGTTCAGATTGACCGTCCTCCCTATCCTACACCATTAACGCGCTGCTGTTTTGAGCCTTCATATCACCCGGATAAATCTACGAAGGTGTCAATCGACTGTTTTCTCTATTCCACATCACTATTGCACAGGTGTTCCAAACCTTCATCTCTAGTATCCACAACTGTTCGGTTATATCATTTCATCTAGAAAATACGTTGAAACCAGTCTTTAAAAAAACAATTCGAAACTTCCGACTGTTCACACTTATCTATACAATTAAACCGACGTTCGTCGCATCACGAGATGACAATGTTATATATATATATATATATATATATATATATATATATATATATATATATATATATACATAATGTATATATATATATATATATATATATATATCTGGCGTAATGAGTAGCGCGTCAGACCGGCAATCTGGAGATCCGGGTTCAAGTCCCGGGGGAGGACGGGGGTACCGGGGGATTTTTAAACAGTTTTAATTCATGCCATTATAATAACCTACTGGTGGTTCATCAGAAAGTTGATAAAATTATATATATATATATATATATATATATATATAGATATAGATATATTTATAGGCCTACATATACATACATAAAACCTGATTCAGCAAACATCTTAAGCGGTGTAGATATTAGGAAAATGATTAATGGTGAGCGGTATTGTTGAGGTGTCGGGGCGGACGGTCGGCGTGGTTATAAGATGCGGGGACGGGCGATCGCAACATTGAGGTGGATGGACAATGAAGATCATGGCAGATAGATGATACGATACAGCTGGATTCAGGCGAGTTAAAAATAGAATATCGAATAACGTATGAAATGGGTTGTTAACTGTTGATTAGCATAATTGTTAGATTGGGATTAGATTTCTGTTCAGGTTTAGTTTAGGGTTTAGTTTGAAGTTATGTGTTGTATAATTTGGATTAGGGTAGTTTTTTCTCACAATGGGTTGGTTTTAGATGGGCATGAATTGGATTAGCTTTCTTCTAAGTTACATTTCATTGAATTGGGTGAGATTCATGTTAGCGTGAATTGATTAGTTTTTTCCAAGTTACTTTCCATTCATGTTGGCGTGAATTTGATTAGCTTTCTTCTCAGTTAGTTTTCATTGAATTGGGTGATATTCATACTAACGCGAATTGGATTAGCTTTCTTCTAAGTTACATTTCATTGAATTGGTTTAGATTTATGTTAGCGTGAATTGGATTAGCTTTCTTCTAAGTTACTTTTCATTGAATTGGGTCAGATTTATGTTAGCGTGAATTGGATTAGCTTTCTTCTAAGTTACATTTCATTGAATTGGTTTAGATTTATGTTAGCGTGAATTGGATTAGCTTTCTTCTAAGTCACTTTTCATTGAATTGGTTTAGATTTATGTTGGCGTGAATTGGATTAGCTTTCTTCTAAGTCACTTTTCATTGAATTGGTTTAGATTCATGTTGGCGTGAATTGGATTAGCTTTCTTCTAAGTCACTTTTCATTGAATTGGTTTAGATTCATGTTGGCGTGAATTGGATTAGCTTTCTTCTAAGTCACTTTTCATTGAATTGGTTTAGATTTATGTTGGCGTGAATTGGATTAGCTTTCTTCTAAGTCACTTTTCATTGAATTGGTTTAGATTCATGTTGGCGTGCCTAACTTATAGATAATATTAAAAGCTTGAGTGTGGCATTACCATCATCTAGTCTACAAATTATTAGCCCATCATAGAAAAAATGCGAACTACATCGAACAAATTTAGCCTAAAACTAAATGAAAATACATATAAAAAGTGCGAAGAAATGTAATAATTTCTCTTCTCCCAACTCTCGTTACCAACCCCCCCGCGGTAAATGTCCCTGCCGCTGGACGGAAGTAGACGTGTATAGGCGGATACCAGATCAATGACGGTCAGGCGTGACTAGACAACCGGAAGTCACGTGGTCCACGATGACGTCACCGCGAGACACCTGGTTTAATTGTTGTGCGGTTATAATTACTGGCAGTTTAATGAGAGTTTATGATTAGTCTCGTTGTACGAGTTAGTACAGCTGGGTGGTGAGGTGGGTGTTACTTGAAGAGATGGGTTACTGGTCAAAAATGACCAGTTAAATGGAACGGTCATTTTTTTTTTTTTGAAAATTATCTCACTTAAAGGAAATCAGAACCCTAAGACTGAATTTCAACGAATTATGACGATATTTATTTCACCAATTTGAAAGAAAACCAGAAATCCTCATCTCATTTTCATAAATTATAGAATGGATTTGATTATCCTTCGGGACCTGACCTTTTTCTGAGTCGTGACGTGGACATTACTCGATTCTGTTCATGTTTCTATACAGAATCGGTGATACCTACGTCATGACTCATGGTTTCTGGACGACAAAAACATTCAATATAATTTCTGAGATTGAGATGATGGCTTCTAGTTTTCTCTAAAATTAGGGGAATAAATATCGTCGTTATTTGTTGAAATCTAGTTACAGGGTTGTGACGTCCTTCACCTTATAAGGGCGCCCCAGTCTCTAATATAACATATATTGAGAACTTGGGATACTGGTCAAATGACTGCATGGTTAAATGGAACGGTCATATTCAAAATTGGTGCAAAATTATCTCTCAACTCATATTATATCTTGAACATCTTATATTATATCTTTCAGGATATTGAAAGATATTATTAAATTAAATCTTAATTATCTCTTTGTATGCATGGTGCTCATAAAAATAGAGAAATTCATCTTTACTAGGTTTTTCTATGTTCACGAATCAGTGTGATTGAATGAATAGTATATCATCTCCAAGATAATTCAACGTTCTCTAATGAATATGACATTCTATTTTTGTGAATTCAATCTGTTCAAGGATGATACGTCAATGAATACCAATATTAGAATAGCTAACTATAACTTCATTTTCCTGATTTTAGAGAAAACTAGAAGCCATCATCTCAATTTCAGAAATTGAATTGAATGTTTTTGTCCTTCAGAGACCGTGAGTCATGACGTAAGTATTACTGATTCTGTATAGAAACGTAAAAAGAATCGAGTAATGTCCACGTCACGACTCAGAAAAAAGACCGGGTCAAGGAGGACAAATATATTAATGATAATCTCAGAAATCGAAATGATGATTTCTAGTTTTCTCTAAAATAAGGAAAATAAAGTGTGATCATTCATCAATACATATTTTCAGGGAAGTGATGTCATTCAATTCGAAAAAACGCCAACCATATAAAGTATCTCGCTCATCTCACAACCGAATCAGCGTTTTCCCCAATTAATATCAAATCTTGTAACTAGAATATTATCGACCGAAGCAAAA
Source organism: Brachyptera putata (assembly GCA_907164805.1). Lineage (NCBI taxonomy): Eukaryota > Metazoa > Arthropoda > Insecta > Plecoptera > Taeniopterygidae > Brachyptera > Brachyptera putata. Next base: position 2,881,103 of record OU015475.1, read on the forward strand.
CACACACACACACACATACATACACCTCTGGTTCCTTACGGCTCGGCTAGACAGGTGATCTGGCAGGGGGGGGGGGGGGGGGGGGGGGGGGGTTACCATAGCAACCGAAGATGTTGGGTGGCTGAAAGAACTCGTCTAGACGGCGGTGGCTGTGATAGAGATGGCCGTGACGATCGTTCGAGACCAATCGAACGGGCGGTGATATGATGTGTACAGTCGGGGACGTTGACGTATGTATAGGTTGGAGCTGCCCTCGGTAGCTCAGTTAGCTGAGGCACCGCTTTAGAAACTGTAGTCAACATCGGGAGTTCGAGTGCTTCTCAAGGTATGGGTTTTTGTAAGCGTCCTTTCACTTATCATAGCACCTCGTTTCTCTGTCACCAGCTCATTCGTACCCCGTATAACCTAACTGTTGGTGGGGACGGTTAGCAGCAATGATAATCCAACTATATCCTCAAAAAAGGACAGGTCTTCTGGCCCAGAATCAGAAATATCATGAAATAAAGCACAAAATTCTGCCCATGGAACCAATTATATTTTTATTGGTGGTAGGCCTATATGAGGAAAACAGGAATATCATGCAATCAGCAGAAACTCATGGATGACTTCAGTGATCTATGAACGGTTGGAGAGCTATGATATTTCTATTGATCTTATCTAGAAATAGCACGAAATCAAGCATACTTCTATCCATGTTATTGAGGAATCAAAATGTTTTCATTGATGGTATGAGGAAAACAGGAGATCAACGAAGATATCAGAGATCCAGGAATTGTGGAGAAGCTGGAATGATGCTCTGGTGGTATCAGGAATGCAGGAGTTTGAGACACGCCATCATGTGTCGTCAGCAACAGGATCGACCACCGAACACCATGATGAGGATGTAGATGAGGATCAGGATGACGATGGCAGTGATGAGGGCATAGCGAAGTTCGTCCTCCATGTTGGATTATTTGGACCCCATCAGTATCTGGAAATGATGGGGACAATATGTAATAACTATTGGTATGTTTCCTGCCAACTCCTGAACTTGCGACGACTATAATATTAAGTTGAATATAGAATCTCTAGCATCTCTAGCCTTTTCATTCTGACAATACGAAATCAGACGAGCAACTTCATTCGATTCACTACTTCATTTTCCTTCGAAACTGTCAAAACGATCGAATGCAGAACATTTTCAACAGAGGTCATCACATTCCTAAATATAAATTTTAATGTACAAAAGAAATATTGATTTTACGGATGTTGGAGAAAACTAGAAATAATCATCTCAAATTCAGAAATAATAATTACTTATTGTCCTCCAAAGACCCACCTGGCAGTCGGATTGTTTGGTGGCTGAAGCTTCAATTTCAATATTAATATTTCACATTTCTTGAAGCTATCAAAGGGTATCAAATTTCGAGAGCTATCTTACGCTATGGAATAGGATAAAATGCTATCAAATTTCAGAAATCATAATCAATTCGTTTGTCTTCCAGAGACCATGAGTCATGTTGTAAGCATTACCGATACTGCATGGAAACAGAATCAAGAAATGTCTACGTCACAACTCGGAAAGAGGGACTGAGTCCTGGAAGATAACTAAATTAATCATAATTTCTGAAACTGAGATGATGATTCCTAGTTTTCTCTGAAATTAGAGAAATAAATATCTTCATTATTCGTTGAAATTAGTTTTAGTCCCATTTGAGAACCGACTTTCAGAATAATTCTCATGCTATTTGGAGCTGAAGCTCTTATTGCAGAATTCAATGAATTACCTTTCCTGGAGCTATCGAAGAGGCTCTCACCTACGTCCTGAAGACGGTACAGTTATTGATATCTCCTCCGCCATGACACTGCGTTAGACTCATGGCTGACAACTTGACAAGAGATTTAGATGTGATGGAATTACTTGTGGATGAGTGACGATGAAGGTGGATGAATATAGGAATGAGAGAAGAAAACCAAGCAACGTTGACTTCAATAATCGAATCTATGATTGACTATACTATAATTGTCAGTTATTATCAGAAATTTATATCATTTTCGTAAATTGTTTGCTTGAAAGGCGGTGCATGCACTGTGCTTATAAAAATGGAGAATTCATCTTTACTATTTTTCTCTTCATCACGAACAAGTGTATTTGAATAAAATTTAAATCAAACCCAAGATAGGCTCTTTAATTATTATGACATTCTATTTTTGTGAATTCAATCAGTTTCAAGATGATACATCAATGAATAACAAGAATGTGATGAAATTCATTGACGTATTATCTTGAAACTGATTGAATTCACAAAAAAAAAACATATTTATAAAAGATATTCAACTAAAGTGGGAAAATGAATATCGTTATTATTTACTAAAAATGAAGTTTCAGGGTTCTCATGTCTTTTCAGTAACTTGCAAGAACATCACTGACTGAGCGACCGAAATTTAAATGTATAAAAAATCATGTCTCCATAACTAAATGAAATTGTGCGATGAATAACAATTGTACCGTATCGCAATGATATCAAACAGTCTCAATGTATACTGTATTCTGAATATATATAATTATTTCAATTTTCGGTATTTTGATACGTCAAACCGCATACACACAAGGATATTAAAATTGTTTTCTGGATTATTCTTGAAAGATCGATATTTTAAAAATATCTTTTGAAGCAATATTCCGAAAAATGTAGCAAAAATGTATGTGTCAGAAATGTATTTCAAATATTCAAGATAAATATCCATTTCACCATCATTTTATTCAATATATTCATGTACAATGAATTAATTTCTATCTTTCTTTTTCAAATACATCATATCCAAAGTATTTTGTATACATGTAGTTCACATTAACTATCATCAAAATATCTTGTATTTCGAACATATTTCCAATCATGTTACATCTAAAAATTATTCATTTCTTGGTCGCCTATCTTTGTGTCAAACACCAGAAAGGAAATAGGAAACAGGTGCTAAAATTAAACACCTATCTTTAGAAATCAATTGATATCTTACAAAACATTCACTCCAATACACATTATTCATTTAACCAGCTGATCCACCGATTATAATAAAGTCCATGAGCGAACACCCGATCGATGTCATCGATCGGATATCCCGGATAGTTGAGTATGTCTATATATAGCAAGGTGGACTAAACAGGTCTACCAAATGTCTCTCAAAGGTTGTACGAAAGTGTAATTTTTTTTTTTTCGTTTTGTTTTGTTTACGGCTTGTGTCAGTCATTTTTGTATTTTTAATCCGACTTGGTTATCATTATATTTGCATAGATACAGTCTGAAAATATGTGAATAATTATTCGATGGTATTATTTTAGGCTATGAGTGTTTTTTTGATCGATCTCTCAAAGGTTTTTTCGAAGCTTGAAGTGAATTATTTAAGGGGGTGATTATATGTGCACGGTGCTAGTTACATTCACATGGTCACCATTTTCTTCTATACTCAAGAACCAGTGTGATTGAATAAAAAGTATATCAACCTCATGACAATTTCATGCGCGTTTTTGTGAATTCGATCAAATTCAAGATAATACGTCAATGAATTTCATCACATTCTTGGTATTCATTGACGTATTATCTTGAAACTGTTCGAATTCACAAAAATAGATTGATCAAAGAAATATATTTATTACCCCTCCAGAGACCGTAAGTCATGACGTAGCATTACCGATTCTGCTTGGCCACATAAACAGAATCGAGTAATGTCTAAACGTCATGAATCAGAAAAAATCCATGTCCTGGAGAACAAATAAAATGAATGTTTTCAGAAATTGAGATGATGATTTCTAGTTTTCCCTATAATTATGAAAATGAATATCGTCATTATTCATTATGATATAGCTTCAGGATTGTGATATCCTCGATAATATGCAAGAAAGAAGTCAATAACATTCAATAGTAATTATTTTAGGTGATTGCTAAACTGTATGAATTCAATGTCACTATAATCCCACATTTAACATCAGAATCGGTTTTCCATGAAAAAATCGAATGAAATGAATAAAATGAGGTTCACAAAAAATGTCCTGAATGTGATATGAAACCACGTTCGATTCGTCTATACAGTATCCAAGGAAACGCCTCAACTGAATGGCCATACATGGAGCACAAAAAAAAAAAAAAATGTTCGATATTTTTTAAAATAATTATTTCAATTTTGTTCAATATTTTTTATAGTTACTGGGCATCAACTCACAGCATTTATCGTCTCTTATCGTTAAGTGCAACATGCTCAAACATTCACAGTACAAAACCTTCGCTTCCATCTGGATGTTTTTGTGTTGTAATGATGTAGAAATGAAATAATGCTTCTAAAAAATGTTCTGAATGTGATATGAACCCACGTTTGATTCGTCTATACAGTATCCAAGAAAACGCCTTGACTGAGTGGCCATACAGGAGGCACTCAAATTCATTATTTTAATTTTGTTCAATATTTTTTCTCGTTTCTAGGCGTCAACTCACAGCATTTATCGTCTCTAAGCTTCAACTGCAACATGCACAAACATTCACTTTCGTCTGGATATTTTGTGTTGTAATGATTAGACGAGCTTTAGCGAGGATTCAATTTGACATACTGAAAAAAATTGGTGTTCGTTTTTATGTTTTTTTTTCTATGTTTTTTTGTCGGTTCTCCACAGGTCAAAGGGCTACAGCTATCAACCTCAAACTTTTTTTCAATATGGTTCCTCATCTATCTTAGATCTGTATAGTTTTGTGGCATTATCGGGGATTAATTTCAAAAATTCCCATTAAAATAACATGGCGAAAAAAAAAAGAAAATATTTTTATTCTTCAAAAAAATGTTCAACTCGATCGGGTCAGCCATTCTGAAAAAAAACAACATAAAATGTACTAAATTCGTACCACTCGAAGCAGTTTTTACCCATTTTCACCAATATTATTACTATCCGCTCGTCTTACAACGCATATATGGCGTTTTCCTAGTGTATAGAAAATAAATAATGCTTACAATAAACGTCCTGAACGGGATGAGAACCCGGGTTCATCCAGTCCACAGTATCCAAGGAAACGCCTCGACTGACTGACCAGCGTACACGAGGCGAACAAATTAATTATTTTTATCTTGTTGTATTTTTATTTCTTGTTGTCAGTTTTCCAAGCTTCGACTGCAACATGCAAGGTGCAACATGCAACTTGCACAAATATTCAACAAGTACAAAACCTTCGCTTTCGTCTGGATGTTTTTGTGTTACCATGACGATGAGTCTGTCTCAATGTCAGAGAAGAAACGTGTTCTCAATGACTACAGACAGTCCATAAAAAAAACTTGGAACGTTACAATTTATTTGAATTCGATTTCAATTCATTTCTGAATGATAAACTCCCATTAAAATTTAATGATGATATTAAAAATGATAATCGTCTCGGACCCTATACCAATAATGAAATGTTTTAATTAAGCCAATTATTAATTGGGGTAGAAAATCAATATCGTAATTATTCGTAGAAATTTAGTTTCATGGTTGTGATATATCCCCATGAAAACATACCCTTCTTACCGGTCTCCTGAATGACAATCCACCACTCTAGCAACTGGCCTACACCAAGTGGTAAACATATCGACAACGTGCCATAAAGCCGTATTCTCTCAAGTGCAACACGCATCTAAAGTGCAACATGCATCTGAAATGCACTCGTATGCATATAATGCACTTATCAACAGGTTCTATTTTATAGCTTTGAAAGGTTTCCGAGTAGAATATTACATAAAAGCCATGTGGATATGATAGTACTGATATATATCTTGTGAACAAGGAATTTGACCAACGTTCGTTAGCATGCACGGTGCCTATAAAAATAGAGAAATTCATCTTTACTATATTTTTATAAATTCTCGAATCAGTGTCATTGAATACAAATATATCAACTCCAAGATAATGTTATGCTCTTCAATTAATATGTCATTCTATTTTTGTGAATTGCATCAGTTTCAAGATAATATACGTCAATGAAATTCATCACATTCTTGGTATTCATTGACATATTATCTTGAAACTGATTGAATTCACAAAAATAGAATGTCATATTGATTGAAGAGCACAAAATTATGTTGGACTTGAAATACTTTTCATTTGATGGTATGGTTGTATGGTTGCATGGTTGTATGGGCCTAGAAAAAAAAAATTGACGATGATATTCTCTACTTGTATAAGGACGTCGTGCATGCACCCCCTTGAGAAGTATCCCTGATGCTGGCAGGTCACATCTTGCCAAAACGCTGGTACAGGAGACAGGGCCCCAAATGGGACCGCAATTCTACCCCAGAAGAGCAAACGCGGTCTACCGAGAGAATGAAAATATTCATATTTCATTCACCACATTACTTGGCTTCATTCCTGAATCATTATGAATGATCAAGAACACGAGCAAGAAATAAGCCTCTAGCAAACACCACATATATATATATATATATATATCAACAAGATATAAAGGTATATTAGTAAAAGTATATAATAGTATAAAATCTCGTTAATATATATATATATATATATATATATATATACATATATATATATATATATATATATATATATATATACACATATGACCCATGTGTTTGAGTGTCTGGAGAGGTGATGGCGTTGCCTAGACGACCTCTCGCAAGGTTGTGCCGGCTCGTCTGCACGCGGTCTAGCCGGTCCGCATGTCTGCCTGTCTGGGCCGAATCATGACGCGAGGCCTTGGGACAGTATGTTAGCTACCATAGCAACACATAGGACTGTCGTGTGCTAGGATTGGTGGATAGAGGTGTCTGCAACAATGGGTGACGTTGTAAGAGGGTCCCATACGGGAAACTGGGAAAGTGATGGCCCGAAAAGTACATTTTGGCACTTTACCCTCTGAAAAACACCGTTTGACCACTCTCATATATATATATATATATATATATATATATATATATATATATATATATATATATATATATATATATATATATATATATATATATATATATATATATATATATTCGACGTTTCGGTGAAATCGCATCTATCAAATTCATGATGAATCGTCTGGTTGCTATGGACAATGAGCGTATTAACAATATTGAAGATAGTTCCGAGATCAAATATATCCACCAAAACCTATTTGAAAACATATATACAACACTCTCATCATTTCATGTGCAGTAAAAATAATAAAATCAGAAGTTCGCTTCGCGCATCCAATATTGAATGAACATTTGACAGCGTCGAGGTGAATGGGGCGTCAGAGCGTCAGAGCGTGTTGGGAGCTTACAGGATGACCATACTCGGAGAGGAAGAGCCTTCAGGACCTACAGGACTTACAGGACTTACAGGACTCCCAGGCACTCTGCAGCTCATCATGTAGGTCCTGCAGACCCCAGTGGGTACATGTGGTTATCCTGTTAGGTTCTCTTGGGATAATTTTCCCTACGAGCTGATCAATTAACGGACCATAAAACTCTATGTCGAGTGAGTGCATGAGCGGTGCTTATACATATTGAGAGATTCGTCTTTGCTAATTTGTTTCTATGTTAACGAACCAGTGTCATTGAATGAAAAGTATATCAACTCCAAGATTATTTTATGCTTTTCAATCAGTATAACATTCTATTTTTTTTTCAATTCAATCAGTTTTAAGATGATACGTCAATGAATACCAAGAATGTGATGGAATTCATTGACATATTATCTTGAAATTGATTGAATTCACAAAAATATAATGTCATATCAATTGGGGAGTATGAATTATCTTGGAGTTGATATACTTTCCATTCAATTACTCTGGATCGGTCTCATGGAAAAAAGTGACGAATTTCTCTTTTACATATGCACCCCTCTAAGGGTTTCGAAAACAAAAATCATCACGGAACTTCAACGATGGAAATGAAAAGAACATAACAAGATGCAGACATTTGTCGAAAATTCGAACTGGTCAGATTTTATAATAACAAAGGTGGAAAGATCAGTGACATGTAAAAGTAACACTCGATATTTTTGACCGTCGATTTTACCTCACAGCGTACCGTTACATACAAATAACAAGTAACAAATTGTGAATGTTTCATTATGGATCGACAATATTCTATAAGATACTTCCCTGAATATTGTGAAAGCAGTATCACTATACAATATGTTCGGAAGGAAAATCACTGCATGGGAGTCGATTTAGCGAAATATCAGTTTTTGTTGATATCATATTTCCACATGTGCGCCGTCGTACCCTGATGGCTAATACTTATTAGAAGAATTGAACATTTAATATTCGTATATTTTATAATCAATTATATATATATATATATACATATATATATATATATATATATATATATATATATATATATATATATATATATATATATATATATATATATATATATATATATATATATATATATATATATATATATATATATATATAATATTATATTCCAAATTCTGAATACAAAATAAATCCGTATATGGTTTTTAAAAAGGATCCGAGTGTGGCAAAAATGTGGTAGTGCAGAGGAAATGGTAAGTGAGGGAAGCAAAATATATTTTTTCAGTCATTAAAATTTGCTTCCCTTATTATTGTTCTTATCCCAAGTTTTATTATTTAGTTCAATACCTTGCCACTGACTTTTGTACAACTGTGAGTCTATAATGAATGAATAAAATAAATAAATATTCCAACATGGCCGATCCACAAACTTTCGCCAATTCAGATCCGCATAGATACCGCGTTGTAAACCCAACTCCAGTCCCCCGTGGATGCAAGTCTATCGCCGGTTCACCGTCTGACCGCCAGACGAATATTTGGCGCTATAATCGCATCTTCGGACCACCGCGGCCAAGGATGCAGCCAAGCCGCGGTACATGCAGCAAGATGCACTTCTGTGGGAGGGGGGGGTATGCACCCCAGGGATTCGACTCGTGACTGGCAGCATACAAGTGATGCTAATTTACACGCGATCTCTCTGCATGGGAGTATAGCAGCCGCCTGGCTAGCTGGAGAAGTTAAGGCATAGATTGAAAAGGTTTAAAACTTCATTACTTCATGGTGGAGGTACTGTCTTGGAGACTGAATTTGAGTGTCGATGGATCAGTCGATGGAGGCGTCATATTTGAGAGTTGGCCGTGGGTTCGAGTCCCGCGCAAGGCATGGATAGGAGAAAGAAGTGAATACCACCCGAATGTATTTCAATATATCTATGATTTAGATATTTTCTACATTTGTATTTTTAAATAATTAATTTGATAATATTTCAATTAATGTGATTGAAATATCTCTTTTGAAGCATTTTGCATCATCGTATATAAGATACATAATTTCTGAACATTTTGAAGAATGTATTTTGAAGACCAGCTATTTTTGAAGTATTTCGTATCTTTGTATTCAGCATACATTTTAGCGAATAATTCAATTTTGAAGATTTATTTTTGAAGTAGTTTGTATCATATTTGTATTTTGAAAACATAATTTGCAATAATTTAAGCAAATCCATCTTAAAATACCTATTTTTGAAGGATTTTGCAGCAATGTATTTCAAATACATAATTTGAAAATATTTCAACATATGTATTCCAAATACCCATCATTGAAGTCGGCCTAGTTTGTATTTGAGATTTCTTTCTATGAAGTATTTTGCTCGTGGCCGTTATCCACGTTCTCATTAAATAAGTCGAGGATTTTTATCACTATAAAGACAGCCAGGATCTATTAGCGTCGATGGATGATGAGATAATTCGATGGAGATATTGTTTGTGTTGGAACCGATGAGAGTTGACAACTCAAGTAATTTTGGTCACAGGGTAGTAGTTTGCAGGGACATTGTCACGTTTCGGGGAGTTGTTCGATGAGTTATCGGATAGCAATCGAGCACTAAAAAGTCTTCTCACAAAAAGTACTCTTTTTCTACTCTGTGTTTACTGGGAAGCATCCATGTATAGTCAGAACGATTGCAGTCTCCTGAATGATAGCTCAGCACGCTAGCGTCTGATCCATCTTTACTAGTTCGAGTGGAGAGATTTTAATATTTCAGTCATCCAAATGTTACCTACAAAGTTTTAGTGGATATAAGAGATAGAAATTGTTTCATAACCTTAATTTTAGATGAAATATTATTCAAATATTTTTTCTCGCTTTTGGTTAACTTTTGGAATTTTTCTAAATGATGACTTCATTCAAATCTACAATTTTGGGCTCAATTTGTGATTTGAAAAATTATTTTCAATTGAAATATATTGAAAATGAATGGCATGCACTTTTAAAACAAACACTTGCAGTGAATGGTAGCTTGTATCAACAGGTTGAATAATACAAAATTTAGCTAAGAATTAATGTATGTTGGCAATTATGCATTATAAATATCTTTTCTGATCTGATTACTTCTGATACAATTGATAATTTAGAGGAGGAAAATGGATACGATATGTCATTGTTTATTTCAATTGAAACTCAGGATGTTTCTTTCTTGGCCCAGCATTGAAATACTACCAACAAATCACCGTCCAAGAAGCAACTTGGAGAATAAAGTTGGGATTCGACTTTGAATACAGATTGAGATTTATGTTGAATTCATATAAATATATATATATATATATATATATATATATATATATATGCAAAATTGCAAATAAATTTTGCAATAAATGTATTTCAAAGACCTATTTTCGAATTTTTTGTATCTTTGTATTTCAACAAATGTGTCTGAAAGACCTATTATTGGAGTATGTATCTTTGTATTCTGAATACATGATACATAGTACATAATACATAATATGTATATAGTCTATTGTTATTCACATGAGAAATGACGGATCAAAACCCAAATCGTTGATCCATCCCAAACAGAGAAACGGTCGTTCGGCGCCACGAATCAAGTCACATAGACGACCTTGAATTGCTTGATAAATCCGCCTTCCAGACCGAGTATCTTTGAAAGCCCGCCATTAAGTAGACAAGCCGACACCTCCGTTCGGCGCATCGCGTCGCGATTCACGCCCGTTCCGAGTTCTAATCGTGCGTTACGCTGACTATACTGCTGATCACGTCGAATGTCGGAATATTACTATTATCAAGGGCTGGAAATTTTGGAATAGCTTCTAACTGGCAGTTATCACCATGGATACTAACATTCAGAATAAGGGTGACAACTAATGGCTGGAATTACAGTATTGGGAATGGCTTCTACTGGCAGTTATCACCACGGTTACTGATTGTTTTCATCAACTTTCAGAATGAGGGTGATGTCTACTAAAGGCAGGACTGTTTCGGTTGATTTCAAATTTCGAACGCTACAGTGTTTTTGAATTTCGAATGCGATAATGTTTTCAAATTTTGAACAATCAACAATATGAGAAAGAGAGAGAAGGAAATAGCAATCACGCTGTCTACACTATTTCGGATATATTCAAATTTCCGATGTCTACAGTGTATTTGAATTTTGAACGATCCATCGATATGAGAAGGAGAGAGAGAGAGAGAGAGAGAGAGAGAGAGAGAGAGAGAGAGAGAGAGAAGGAAATAGCAATCACGCTGTCTACACTATTTCGGATATATTCAGATTTCGAAAGCAACAGTGTTTTTGAATTTCGAACGAGACAGTGTTTTTAAATTTCGAACGATCAACAATATGAGGAAGAGGAGAGAGAGAGAGAGAGAGAATTGAAGATAACATCGCCACTCTCGATTCCTATATACGAGGCCGTGAAATCGCATGATGGCACACGATGAGCCGTGATTATGTCAGATTTGTTGTGTCTGGTTTGGAGGCTTGGGGCAGTTTACGAGATAATTGTGAGGTTAGGTTTGAATATTTATAGCTTTACAGCCGCCAGACCCACATACTAATATGAGAATTCCTAACAATGTAGCAGATATAATTACATACAAGTTACTAAATGGTTAACATGATGTGGTTATTCGAATATGATACTGAAAAAAATTTATACTCTGATGTCCAACTATTTTAGTATGAATATTAATTTATTCATTCATTTGGTATATGTATTTTCGAATTCAACAGCTCTAACTCATCATTACTGCAGACTGATATAATAATATCATTGGATAATAATTATAATAATGATAATGTGTCGAATAGGTCTATAGGATAATGATGGATAATTCCAAGCGTTTTGATGAAGGAACATTCAATACAATATATGCTACATAATATGTATATTTTTCAATCCAATTCAAATGAAAAAATACATAGTATTTAATATTGTATTGAATGTTTCTTCATCAAAACGTATAATATACATCATATATATATAATTATGCCAAGAAAATTATTGTTATGAAATGATATATCATATTATTCAGTTCAATTCTCCATGATTCATTTGGAAAAAACGTGAATTTTCCTCGATATGAATAATCGAATAAATATACATCGAATTTAATGCATTGAGAATATAGACAAGATAATAATCGAAAGTGTGAATGGGATCGAAACAAATATCTTGGTATGAAATTATTATGGAATGGAGTAAGATATATCTCATGGAAATGGCAATAATGATACTAATACAAATCGGAACGGAATTAATCAATGATGAATTATTGAAAAATAATATTTTCTGCTGCGATGGATATTTTTTCAAAGGAGTGATCGAATCAAAATCATAGAAAATTATGAATAATCGAGAAATGATAATATCAGTAGTCAATAGATGTCAGAATGGAGTGAATCAAATCAATATTGAATATGCATGATAAGGGGGTACACGGTGCTCAGAAAAAATGTAATGGAAGGATTTTTTTTTATATGTTCAAAAACCAGTGTAATTGAATGAAAAGTTCACATCTTCAAGATAATTTCAAGCTCTTCAATTGATATGACATTCTATTTTAGTGAATTCAACCAGTTTCAAGATAATACGTCAATAAATGAGAATAATGTGATGAAATTCATTTATGTATCATCTCAAAACTGATTGAATTCACAAAAATAAAATGTCATATTTAATTGAAGACCATAGAATTATCTCAGAGATCTGAACTTTTCAATCAATCACACTGAGTTTTGAAAATGGAAAAAAATAGAAAAGATGAATTTCTAGATTGGTGTAAGCACCATGCACGCATCCACTTGAGAATTATTATAAGTTACTATTTTCAGCAGTCAATAGATTTTCATGATGAAATCAATCAAATAAGAATTAAGAAATTTAAAAAATTGCTCATGGTATTTTCATTAATCACTCAATGGACAACGAAAATTACAAAACGCACATAACAATCCTCAACAAAATAACAAACATCCAACACCAAACTAATTTTTCACTTTAATTACTTATCAGTCCAAACACCGGGGCCTTTGGAAAGCTGCTTTCACCATCCGGCCCCGTCTGGCGGCTGGAACCACCCGACCGTCACGGCTACACGATAGGGGGGACGGTCGATCGGGACCGCCTACTCGGCCGGCGGCAAGTGGGCACATTCGCACGAGTCTAGACTGCGTGTCTAGACCGGCACAAGGCCTTTCATTTCCTTGCTACAGATTATACACACACCACTGGATGAATATTCTCTGCGGTGGACACTATTTTATTTCACGTCTTCATATCATTTGATGAATATTTATATTTTTTTATATTTATATATATATATAAATATATATATAAAGGCTGGCATAGTTCAGCCGGAATATTGAGCATCTAATAAAATAATAAATACATAAAAAACGACTAAAATACCTCTGAATATAATCATTTTCTCATATATATATGTATATATATATATATATATATATATATATATATATATATATATATATATATATATATATATAACATATATGAATATATATGTTTAATATATTATACTGATGAATAATTCTTGTCGTTTTGATGTAGGAACAATTCAATACAATATAGGCTATATACGTTATATGTATATTTTCAACTAGATCAATTTTCAATATGATTGAAAAGAAACGTAAATATACATACTATGTGTATTGTATTGAATGTTTCTTCATCAAAACGACTAGAATTATCCATCAGTATCATATATATATATATATATATATATATATATATATATATATATATATATATATATATGTGTGCAATTCCTGAAGTCACTATCATGGTAAACAACAGAATTGCAACAATCCAATGCAACAATGAATTGAATGCAACAATGCACGCGACCCTAACACCATCTACCAGTAAGAGATAACACGTACCACGGCCACAACCGAGGATGTATAGTCTACGAACCAGACGAAATTATCATTGCTCACAGCCATCTATAAATACATTCTACACATCACAGACACAGTTCAGAGAACCAGTACAGAATGCTGTATTTACCGACCCGGCATCACGTGACATCAGTTACCGACCCAATATCGCGTAACACCAACATTCTAAAAAGATTACATAACATTATTGGAATTGTTTTTTTTTCAGGTTGTCTGTCCGTTTTTTTCCCCGTCTTCTGTACGTTTGCAATGTCTGGGATGCACTCAAGGACGTCTGGCAAGTGTGGCAAGTCTGGCAAGTCTGGAAACGCGGGGTTTTCGCGAGATGAATTGCAACAATTGGTTACTACGCCCTCTGCCCCCCCCCCCCCCCACCCCCCTGCACCACCCACTACCCCTGGAGCAGATATCAGACAGCGAGGCGCATGATTACAAGACCCCACACTTCCCCATACCCTTCGTTAGTCGGGTTCTAGGTAAGATGTTCTGACAAACACTGAAGAAATTCATCTTCATTTTTTTTTCTATATTCACGAATCAGTTTAATTGAATGGAAAATATATAATATTCGAGATAGTGTTATGCTCTTTGATTAGTATGACATTCTATTTTTGTGAATTTAGCAGTTTAAGATAATGAATAATGAATACCAAGAATGTGATGAAATTCATTGACAACTGACTGAATTCACAAAAATATTATGTCATATTAATTGAAGAGCATACAATTATTTTGTCGTTGATATACTTTTCATTCAATCACACTGGTTCGTAAACACAGAAACAAAAATAAAGATGAATTCCTCCAGCACCGTGCATACACCCTCTTATAGGATATTTCAACCCTAAAACTGATTAAGATGAAATGAGAACTCGAAATTAGGATCAATTTAAAATCAATTATTTGTCGTCCAGGACCTGGCCTTTTCTCTGAGTCGTGACGTAGACATTACTAGATTCTGTTAATTACTCTGTACAGTTATACATGTTTCTAATTAGTCTGTAGCTATTCCTCCTATATTGCCTGTATTGTTTCAACGTTTTTGTTACAAAGTATGAGGTCTGTTTTTTATTCATATTGGGTATGAGACATCAACATCCTGTAACTAGATTTCGATGAATAATGACGATCATCATTTCCCTAATTTTAGAGAAAACTAGAAATCATCATCTCAATTTCAGAAATTATAATCAATTTTTTTGTCCTCCATAGACCATGAGTCATGACATAGGCCTAACCGATTCTGTACATGAAAATAAAGAGAATCGAGTAATGTCTACGTCACGACTCAGAAAAAGGGCGGGTCCTGGAGGACAAGTACAATAATTTCTGAAATTGAGATGATGATTTCTAGTTTTCTCTAAAATTAGAGAAATGAATATCGTCATTATTCATTAAATTCTAGTTTCAGGATTTGTGATGTTCATCGATTAGGCCCATCTTTGAAATATTTCATCACGATTTTTCATAATAATGACGATTGGCTGAGTTAGTTGAGGTACTCGGAATCTGCAACGCTAATATAAGGTAAAAATAATCTATCATTAAATCAAACTTAGCTAACGTGGGGTGAGACCGACCCAACTCAAAGTATAATGAGCCCGGTCAGTCAGAAGTGAAATCAAGCCAACCATAAGTTGCCATAAGTTGCCATAAGTTGCCATAAGTTACCATAAGTTGCCAAGACCAAAACTCCGAATCAATTTCAGCTATCTGGGACATCACGTTTTATATGTCCATCCCCTATTGGTACCTGATGTGATAAACAACCAATGTCCTCTCGACCCACTCCTCCCTTTTCTTCAACCAAACCTATAGTCACCTCTCTACCAGGACTCTTGCAGTCCCAAACAAGAAGCCTGTATATCTTAATGACTGACCCTTCCTTGATTTCATTTAGGCAACGAAGGAAACAATATCTATAGGAGATTCTCACAATCACCACTGAATATGAGTGTCTGGATAGCTCCACGCTAAGACATCAGGATCTTGATTACTACTTTATTACTCTCAGAACCGATTGTACCAACTGATGATTAAATATTAATTAGTTATTCATTACTTGGGTGAAAAAATAACATAGGTAGCCAAGGGTGATAACAAGTTAATTTGCTAATTTTTGCTTAATTCACTAATCATCACTCGGTACAACCGGCTCTCACTACATGACTATTTCACCTAGAGGAGAATCAATTATTCTCTAATCACTACGCCAGGATCCAGGGTTCGATCCCCATTATGGACTACTTTTTATTCTCAATTTTATATAAATGGTTTTTGCTAGGGGTGATGGGAATCAATGCTCATCTACCGATATTGTTCAGCGATCGATTTTCTAAGTTATTCCATCACATCTAGATCTCTTGTCAAGTTGTCTACCATGTATGTAACGCAGTGTCACGGCGGTGGAGATATCAATAACTGTACTGTCTTCAGGACGTAGGTGAGAGTCCCCTTCGTTAGCTCCAAGAAAGGTAATATATTGATTGTTGAAATTAGAGCTTCAGCTCGCAAGTAACATGGGAATTATTTCGCGAGTCGGTTTCTAAATGGGACTAGAACGAATTTCATAGAATAATGACGACATTTGTTTCTCTAATTTTAGAGAAAACTAGGTATCACCATCTCAATTTCAGAAATTTTCATTATTTCGATCAACTTGTCCAGGACCCGAATTTGTTTCTGAGTCGTGACGGATAGACGTTACTCGATTCTGTTTATGTTTTCATACAGAATCAGTAATGCTCAAGTTATGACTCATGGTCTCTGAAAAATCATTTTAATTTCTGTAATTGAGATGGTGAGTTCTAGTTTTCTCTAATTAAAATTAAGAGGATGATTTGAAGTTTTCTCTAAAATTGACAGGATGATTTCTGGTTTTCCCTAAAATTGACAGGATGATTTCTGGTTTTCCCTAAAATTGACAGGATGATTTCTGGTTTTCCCTAAAATTGGGAGGGGGGGAGGGGATAATCATCAACACACATCAAAATCCAGCCCCAGAGTATTCGAAAAATGTGTCAAGTATTCCAATTCAAGTAAATATGGACATGATTTCATGTATTCCACAAGAACCCCCAACACTTGATTTAGAGTATACCTCACGACAACCGAACCCTACTATACACTATCTCCGAGCTCCCAGTGCACACAGCTATTGCAAATAGAGTCAGTCGCAAGCTTGAACCGCGGAACATCCGACCTACCCGGCGTGCAACGTGGGACGAGCACGGGTCCCGGCCGGTCGGCGTACATCGGCGGGGCCGAGATTCGCAAACCGTGTTCCCAAGGTCATCGCTCTGTCTGAGACAAGTACGAGACGAGCGAGAGAGACAGAGAGAGAGAGAGAACGATCAAAACTGAAGTAGTTTCAATCACACCGAAAAAAAAGTGATATTTAGTCGTAATTGTATACAATGTGTTGAATGGGCAATATTTCATCCAACTATCTTTTTGGGGTGAATATAAGATCGCCCTTGTGGTGCCCAGTTCAAATAATCGTAAACTTCCATAAGTTGTCTATATAAGGAACCAATGGCTTTGTGGCAAGTTTTCGAAGTTCATAAAATAAATAAATATAGGCCCTATATGAATAAACATTTGAATATATACAGTAAAATGAGTTCTCCGGTTGTACCAAGTCTTGTAGTTGACGGAAAACGACGTCTTGATGGGATTTCACTCATCATCTTCAGGTCCTTTTCGGTACGTTAATCAGCGATCGTACCGACAAGACCTGAAGATGATGAGTGAAATCCCATCGAAACATCGTTTTCCGTCAACTACAAGACTTGGTACAACCGAAGAACTCATCTTACCATATACCATCGGCCACGAGAATAGAATCTCCGTCAACACACACACACACACAGATATATATATATATATATATATATATATATATATATATATATATATATATATATATATATATATTGCTATATTTAGTTACTTCCAATTGTTACACCAATTTGATGAGGTTGATTGGTCGAAGTGACGACTTACAAGAAAGGTAAGAGGGTGGTGACTAAGGGAGGTATTTGGAGACAGACAATGTTGAAGTGCGAGAGAGAACGAGATAGAAGGTCCGGGTTCAGGTATAAAAAGGGACGATCCCACATCAGTCACCAACCCCTGTTGAAGGGTACAGGTAGAAAATACACAACTGGGAGGGTGTGTGGGAAAGGGGAGGAGATTGAGAGGAACAAGGGTTGTTTATCCCACATCGGGTTCAGGTACCAAAAAGGGATGGTTACATTTGTAGACGAATGAAAATGTAGTGTCCCATCAAGGAACAGAAGGGTCCACGTAGAAGGCCGGGGTATGATGACCGTGTTTGGGAAGGAGAGGGAGGGATTCAGAGGAACAAGAGTTGTCCTGCATACCACAACGGTTTCAGGTACTAAAAGGGGATGCTTATTGTGCTTGCACATTTGTCGACGAATCAGATTATATAGTGTCTCAGTAAGGAAATAGACGGCCTGGGTACGAAGACCATGTTTTAAGGAGCGGGGGATGAAGAGGAACAAACTTTATTCATACCACAACGGGACAAGATTATCAAAAGGGGATGTTTACATTTGTTAACCGATAAAGATGCACTGTCCCATTAAGGAACAGAAGGGTCCAGGTAGAAGGTCCGGGAAGGAGCGTGGGTTCCGAGGAACAAGGGTTGTTCATACCACAACGGGACAAGGTTATCAAGAGGGGATGTTTTCAATCGTGAACGAATCAGAATGCAGTGTCCCAGAAAGAAACGGAAGGATACATGTGTGGAAGGCCCGGGTATAGAAGCCTTGTTTGGGACGGAGAGGGGGATTCGGAGGTACAAGGGTTGTTCATACCACAACAAGTACAGGTACCAGGAGGGGATGTTTACATTTCTGTAACATTAATCCAGCTTCATATTATTACCTTGATGCTCCTATCACCGAGCCGGGAGAACCATAGATAGGCCTACCAAGAGCGTTGTTTATTGATTTGATTGGTTAATCACCGTAAGTTTAAAGTTCCCGCCGTTCACAATCACCATCTAGTGTCACTAGGATTGGTCAGGAAATGAACGCAGCCTAAACCGATCGAGAAAACCTAGTATCCATTCCAAAAACCAAGCATACCTGGCATTAATAATTTCATTCGAGAGACAATTGAATTTTCTGATTAATTTTTGGAAAACTGTTGGCTTGGTTTAAACAGAAATTTGGAGATATGTCGATCAGTTGTTTATAATTAAAACAAGTGAATAAAAGCTTACCAAAGCTGCACGAAGTGAGATGGATGAGAACCAATCAGAATATCGTGATGCTTACCTGAAATGAAAAAGAACACTGTTAACTTATTGGTCTATACTTTAGAACAAAGAAGAAAAAAACAGAAGTACAATGACAACGTGTCCGGTCCTTACGTATTTCAATTGTCTTTTTTTTCAATGTTGCTTAACGACCCCACCAACAGCTAGGTTATATGGAGGCACGAATAAGCGGATGATAATGAAACGATGAAGTGATGATAAATGAAAGGACGCTTACAAAAACCCATGCCTTATGCGGGACTCGAACCCACGCCCAGTGGTGACTTCAGTTACTACCCCTAGCGATAGTTGACTGAGCCAACGGGGTGGCATATTTCAATTGTCAGCACAGAATCCCAGCACTGATCATGAGGTTAGCTTCGGATTATGGCTATGTTCTTGTATTGGCATGATATTACAAAATTAGATTCATTTTGTAAAATTATATTTATTTTGTACTAATTAGTACTGTACTCTTATATTTATTTGAATTTGGCTACATATGTTGGGGGAAGAAGACCAAACTATGAAGGGGGCAGTGAGAAAACAGGAAGTAGAATGAAGAGAGGGCGTGATACAGGTGGTCAAGAAGAGAGAAGAATCTGAAGTCAGAAGGAAATTTGATTCAGATCTGTGAACATCAGTCTTCCAGAGAACATAATATTGTATCTTTTCACTGCCATTAATTGAATAAAACAGCATTCTATTAATCTGTGTAATTGTGCTTCATTAGGAGTATAATACTGGTATTTAAGACAGGGACGTCGTTAGGGGGGGCGCGCGCCCCCCCAATCGACATTTGCGCCCCCCCAATAATTTATCTTTTTTTGAAAAATCTAAATGTTGACCTGCGAATAAACACAATGAAATATTGCTACTTATCAATATGAATTATGATAAATAATACATGGTTGGTTTCTACGAGAATGATTCTGAATCCCGGTGACACGTTCCTTCGAATTTTTCAATAATGATTCGATCATTAGGACGCAAAACTGATCAGAGAATGCAGAAATCATTTCGAAATTGCCCATATTTCCAAAAATTCCTTGCGGGGCTCTTGTGGTGGGCTCCCGCCCCACAGCCCCATTTTCGCGCACCTATATAATATCGAGCTTGGTGATACTTGAAATCTGCGCCCCCCCCAATACAGAAATCCTAACGACATCCCTGATTTAAGAGTACTGGTAAACATGAACCGATCAAAATTCTTAGTCTCTTGGAGCCCTAGGACGGTATTACAAGTATCAGCCACGGTAGGCCCAAGGATTCCAAGCAATGCTTTTCCAAGTTCATGAAATGAAAAGAAGTCGAATCGCGAGTACATCAATTTCACGAGATGATATGATAATATAATAATCGGTCTACTGACTGATGAAATTAGACACGATTAATCTCTATCGATCGTGGTGGCTTTCCGGGTGAACATATTGTAGTGAAACTGCTTCACAACATTCAGAGAAGTATCTTATAAAATACTGTCGATTCATAATGAACATTCACAATATGTTACTTGTTATTTGTATGTAACGGTACGCTGTGAGGTAAAAATCGACGGCAAAAAAATCGAGAGTAATTTTTACATGCAACTGATCTTTCCACCTTTGTTATTATAAAATTTTACTCATCGGGATTTTTGACGTATATTGTCTTTCATCTTGTGATGTATTTGTTGATTTTTCATATACGGTCCGAGTATTGTGATAATTTATGTCTGAGAAATCGACTGCCGAGAACTCTCTGTCCTTTGGAAACTAAGGACACCGTGTCTGGTGAAGACCCAACACTGCTAGGAATCAAGGACTGAGTTCATGAAAAGAAAAAAATAGAATTTTAAATAAACCAAATTCCTAAGATAGTATAATAATTTGTTATGTCTACTAGCTGATGTAACTCGACACGATTAATCTCTATCTGTATCGTATGTTTTGGCAGACGAATCTTTCAGACGATAAGTTTTTATGAGTGGGCCTTGTTTCAGTTTTGGTCAAGCACGTGTCAAACACGTAGGTCAAAGGTCAACCGAACATGATCTAGAAACATTTTGTTTGGGCCTGAATTGGATAAAATTGAAACAAAATCAGTTCTTAGACCAGTTGTGTGAGTGTTAAGAAGCCTCAGTTTTGGTCAAGCATAGTGTCCCACACCCAGGTCAAAGGTCAATAAGTCAACATGATCTAGAAAAATTCTGTTCGGGCCAGAATTGAAAAAAAATTAGAATAAAATTGTTCTCCACCTGTGTTCTCCACAGGTCAAACGGCTACAGCTATCAACTTCAAACTTTTTTTCAATATAGTTCCTCATCTAACTTAGATCTGTATAGTTTTGTGGCATTATCGAGTGGTAACTTTTTTTTATGAATTTTAGAAATTTCAAAAATACTCATTAGAATAACACAGCGGAAAAAAAAATATTTTCCAAAGAAAAGAAATTTTGCATGAAGTTGAATTACATTTTGATACACATTTCTGTAAATTTTCAGCTTGATCGGGACAGTCATATTGAATAAAAAACATAAAATGTGCTAAATTGGTACCACTCGAAGCAGTTCTTAACCATTACTACCCATACTATTACTATCCGCTCGTCTAACAACGCATGTATGGCGTTTTCCTAGTGTATTCAGAATGTCAGTACCTCCAATCTGTATGTCTTGAGCAACCTGTAGGCCCTAAGATACTGAGTGGGGCGGTTTGGCTACATATTTTGATATCAACATATTATAGGGTACCCATATGATAAGGGCAATGGATAATCGGAGGATTTAGAAAAAAGGGCCTTTAGGACTATTGTTGAGACCTACTGTTGAAAGACGATAGAATTCAAAAGTTCAATAAGGAGAAAAAGAACATTATGAGCGAACTATTCCTTACTTCATCAAAATTTATAACGTGAAGGAAATTAGAAGTAATCGGACCTTTTGTGGGAGCCAGGAGAACAATTACAAATTTTTTTGTGGCTTTTGTAATTTTTTTTATGATTAGTAACTTTTTGAAATATCGAATCGGGATGTCAGCACTCAGAAACTGCGTTAGAATTTCAAGATACCATTTGTATAAATGCTGTTTCACCATATCACGTTTTAATTTTGTAATCACTAAACCTCCTTATTATTTTATTCAATCTCATTTCAAATTTTACATTTTTTTTATTCAATCAGTTCTCTTTTCATGTACTAATTATGTTATATTTTTAATGTATTTTTCTCTATTGATCAATGTATTTTGTATATTGATTTTTATCCTGTTTTTCAATGTAGTCAGGAACCAATAAATGTTTTTTCTTTCATACAGTGAATAACTATTAATAATAAAGAAAGAAAATAGAAGTGACAGAAACTTATATTGTGATGCTATTAATCTCTTTGTGATTCCCCTCCAAACGATCCTACCTTAACATCCTTGACCTAAATTCGTTAAAAAACTACTTTTTCTCAGAATTAAACATCAATAGAAAATAGAAAAAAATATATATATTAGTAAACGTAACGTTGGTCGACCTTAACCAACAAATCACAGACATAATATATAAAAAACCACACAAACCTTACATAAACACCTCTAGGAATGAAACAGAAATACAGAACATGTTCTTCACAACATTCGATAACGATTAAAACAACCAAATCTTCGATTAAAACTAATAATTGCACCAAATTAAGTCGATCAACTAGCCAGACAATGAATTCCATACACCATGTCTGGTACTGTCACGCCGCAGCGGAGATACTGTCAACTATTTTCAAAAACTAGGATCACTAAATTCGAATCCAAATCGAATTCACTCCGCAATGACACTTTATCAATTAACAATACACCAATATATAATTCAATATCGTTTGTTTTATTTTAATTCGATTCAAATGAGAATTGAAACAGTTTACGTATAGAGATTATTGATGGAATAACGTGTGAAAGTACGAGTTTAGTCGAAGTTTGACGGAGATAGCCGAGGGGTTAGCTTCTATTGATCTAGCCGCCGCGAGAAGACGGTGTAAGAAAGGGGATTGTGCGTTGAGGGGTGGGAGGGGAGGGGGTTGGGGGTGGGGGTGGGGGACTGTCTGGGTATTTTGGGGTGAAATGTTTTGAATGAATGTGTTGTTTTTGTGGGGCAAGAGGGTGGGTGTTGTGCGGTGGAATGGACAAGTATTATATATAGTGTTTTTCAAGTTGGAATTACTTGAAGTTGGGCGCCAGAATGTATCGAATGTATCGAATTCGATATAATTTTTATCAATTTATTGTTGGAAAGTATATTTGAAACAGAAATGATATAATTATTCAAAGTTGGACACCAAAATATTCTCATATTAGATAGCATTTTGTAATTATTAATTTCAGATAAAAGTGTTATGAATATTTGAACCAGAAATGATATAATTCCAATATGAGAAAATTGAAAGTTCACTTCAAATTAATAGAATCAATAAGATAAAATTGAGAATCTAGTCACGCGGTGGCTTGTATGAAGCCAAGCTCCAAACATTGTACAAAGACTTCGCGCTAAAAACATCTTCGCCCCGATTCAATACTCTACAGATATTTTGAATACTGGACATTAAAATAGGATTCATTTGAAAAAAATTCCATGTATATATATACATGAAATGTGTGTGTGTGTGTGTGTATGCATTGTTGAGATGCATCGATGACAGAGTGTTACAGTTCCCACGAGCGAGCAATAAATGAATTAATCTCTTCTCATCTCTCTCCATCACACCATTCTCTACTCTCCTTTCTCGCTTTTACGTGACACACACATCTAACAAATTCATCACCTCATGCAAATCAATTAATCTTCTCTGTCTACCTCTCTCTCTCTCTCTCTCTCTCTCTCTCTCTCTCTCTCTCTCTCTCTCTCTCTCTGTAGCACTGAAGCGATTCACACTGTAGCGTGAATCCTTGCAATGCCTCATCCCTTAATGCTGAGCAACGTCCAACGTGGCTTATTATAGGCCTAGAGCTACAACTAACTATAACTGATATCTCATGTATTTACACAAAACAAGAATAACCAATAAGGAGTCTATACACATCCATATATAAATATATATAAATATATATATATATATATATATATATATATATATATATATATATATATATAAACATTGAATATGTGATACTGATGGATGATTCTAGTCGTTTTGATGAAGAAACATTCAATACAATATATATATATAATACCATGTATATTTTTAATCATAATACAAATAGTATATATATTGTATTGAATGTTTCTTCATCAAAACGACTAAAAATGTATATTCGAATTAAATTGAAAAATATAATAAAATATATTGTATTGAATGTTCCATGATCAAAAAAACTGAAAATGTATATTTTTGAATGTATTATAGCATATTCATATAGTACTGAATGATTCTCTATTCTAGAAATCCAGTAATTCACAAATCCATTCTAGTATTCCACTAGAAATTATTCATCGGTATAAGATATTCAAAACATTATGATTCGTCTGAGTCAGCGAAATGATATATATATATATATATATATATATATATATATATATATATATATATATATATATATATATATATATATATATATATATATATATATATATTCATATATATATATATATATATATGTGTGTGTGTGTGTGTATGACGGTGAATGGTGAATATTTTCGAAGATGTTGGTCATTTGAAATGTGCTCGGACCGTTAGGGCATAGCAGGGTCGAGGGATGAGGAATTGCAAAGATGCAACATGTGACGACACAGAACGCGAGAGGGAGGGGTGGAGGGGGTGGGGTGGGGGGGAGGGAGGGGTGGCATGAGAAGTAAGTGGTAAGGGGGTGAGAGGATTGAGATGAAGAATATTCTAAACAGGTATATCTATTCTGAATAACATGATGGTTTAATGGAAATTGTATTTTGAGTTGGTTGTTTTTTATTTTGTATGCGCTTTACCAGTTATTCTCATGCTCAGTGTTGTACGAGCCTTATTCCGAGAGTTAGTGAGAAGAAATAGCATGCGTAACCATGGTGATAACAACACTTAACTACCATAAATATGTATTGAATAAACACTAAATGAAAAATAAATTCAGAACTGCATTACCGTTTCTGTATAGAAACATGATAAAAATCGAGTGATGTCCAAGTCAAGACTCAGTAAAGGGCCGAACCCTGGAAAACAGATGAATTGATCAAAAATTCCCTAAATTGAGATGATAGTTTCTAGTTTCCTCTCAAATTGGGGAAATAATAATCGTCATTATCAACTGACATCTAGTTTCAGGTTTACTACAATAACTATTTATTGGTAGGGCCATGCTGATTCATTTTTATTCAGAAAGATGAATTTGAAGACAATTTCAGAAAATTGTTTCCATTAAAATCGCGTCCATAACTTATTGTCTCCATCGAATGATTCCTCATTTATCGGAAACTATCGAAGGACATCAAAAACCTGAAACTAAATTTCATCGACCAATCCTGACATATACTTCTACAACTTTGGAGAAAACTAGAAATCATCAACCTTATTTCAGACACTTCAATCAATATATTTGCATACAAATATATTGATTCGATTCTATACAGAATCGGTAATGCCTACGTCATGACTCATGGTCTCTGGAGGACAATATAATCAATCATCATTTCTCAAATTGAGATTATGATTTCTAGTTTTCTCTAAAATAAGAGAAATCAATTATTGTTATCATTATACTAGTCTAAGGGTTGTGATTCGAAGAACCTCAGCTGTTTTTTATCCTCATTTGCTTAGACCCATAAGTCTATAGTAATGAGATGCTGCCAGTGCGGTGGAATGTTGGGGGGTAAATTTAGGGTCAGATTTAACGCGAGGGTGCGAACTCTTATATATTGTTATGATCTAGAAGAGGGGGTGGGTGGAGGGTGGAATGGAGCAGGAAGAGGGGTACGGGGATTTATTACAGGTATATCTCATCGAAGTCTCAATCAACGATATCACAGGTATTTTTTGGACAATTTTTCATCCTTTCCAAAATTGGTTATACTTTGAAGTTCTTTATGAAATAGGGTGGAAGATATCAAACGTGAGTATCGTAAGTAACCAAAGTTCAAGTGATTTTGAATTTAAAATTCACAAATTTGAATATTCTTTCATGTGAGACCCGATATTACCAAAATTCAGACATAATTTCTCTGAGATTTAGTGACCACAAAATAGTGGGTGACAATGCTAAAACTGATGGCAATTCACTCAAGACGTCCTCAGTCTTCATAGGTAGAATCACAGATATAAATTGTCATAATACTTGAACAGTGCAAGATCCAGAATAATTAACAAATACATAAGATGCAGACAATATTTGTCGAGAATAATAATGAGTGCAATTTTAAAATAACAAAGGTGGAAAGATCAGTTGTACGTAAAAGTAACACTCGATATTTTTGCCGTCGATTTTCACCTCACAGCGTACCGTTGAATACAAATAACAAGTAACATATTGTGAATGTTTATTATGGATCGACAGGATTTCATAAGATACTTCTCTGAGTGTTGTGAAGCAATTCCACTACAATATGTTGTGTTGACACTGTAAATGCTAAGCTGTCGGTGAGAGCCTCTAATGGGGTGCATGCATAGTTATTTGAATGAAAAGTATATCAACTCCAAGATAATTTCATGCTCTTTAATCAATATGACATACTATTTTTGTGAATTCAATCCGTTTCAAGATAATACGTCAATTAATACCAAGAATGTGATGAAATTCATTGACATATTATCTTGAAACTGATTGAATTCACAAAAATAGAATGTCATATTCTTTAAAGAACATAAAACTATCTTGGAGTTGATATACTTCTCATTCAATGACACTATTTCCTGAATATCTTAAAAAATAGTATTGGTAAATCTCTCTATTTGTATAAGCACCGTGCGTGCATCCCCTTAACCACCAATTAGAGTTAATCAGTCAGTTTCAATATTGGTAATACCAACCATGAATACATTAATCTGACAAATATTATTTTCAATATCAACAGAACTTCTTCAAACAGTTGGCACAGCCATAGAAAACTCGTCAAAACGACGTGGGAACATTTTCAAACCAGAAAATAGTTATATCTATAAATAGAAATCCTCGGTCTTCACTATATAACGATATGATTAATAATATCTCGAATGATGCTCTTTGAATTCAGCGTGGACCGTTAAAGATGCTGCATTGAGGGGATGAGGATTTGCAAAGATGCAGCCTCCGGTGACGTAGTGGGGTGGGGGGTAGTAGGGGTAGTAGGGGAAGATTACAGGTACTTAATATAAATTTGAATATATATAGAAGAGAATAATGTTTGAATACAATTTATAGTTTGCCAATTCTAGGATAAGGCTGATATAAATTGGGTCAAGGGGTGTTGTTGGCTGATTTTAAGACAATCCTATACGTGAACTACTCCAATATGGAAATTATTAATTGAAAATAAATATGAGAAATTCAATAATAATGATGATAAATGAATGAAATAAGAGTCATTTGTACAAATGATGTTTAAATATCAAATCATGAAATTATAATTTCTGAAATTGAGATGATGATTTTTTAGTTTTCTCTAGAATTAGGGAGATAAATATTGTCATCATTCAATAAAATCTAGCGAAGATTCTATATCAAGATATGCTGACGATACTGAAGTATGAAAGAAAGAGAGAGAGCAGGTCAGGCCATGAGAAGGAGAGAGAGGGAGAGAGAAATAGGCTCGGAGGTGTGAGAGAGAGGAACTAGGCTCAGGAGTATGAGAGACTCTACATCATGAGATGGAGTGAGAAGGAGTGAGATAACATGCTTGTAGACAGTGGGATGAAGCGAGAGCGAAGATGCTGTATCAAGATATGCTGACGATACTGAAGTGTGTGTGAGAGAGAGAGAGACTAGGCTCGGAGGTGAGAGATACCATCATGAATGGTGTTTGAAGAAATGGGAGATATACGGTGGGATGGATGCTATAGCCTATCAAGATATGCCGATGATATTAGAGTGAAAAAGAACAAGTAAATCGATGAGAGGGAGAAAGAGAGAGAGAGAGATAGAACTAGGCTTCGATGAGAAAGAGAGAGAGAAAGAACAGGTCAGTCTATGAGAAAGAAATAGAGAGAGATAACTATAAAGGCTCGTCGGAGGAGAGAGAAAGAGAACTATAGGCTCGGAGATAAGAAAGAGCGAGAAAGAACTAGGCTCGGACGCTTCAAGACGATTGAGTGTTCCTTGAGTTGACCGTTGGGGTTGTGAGGTATTAGGGGATGAGGGTGCAATATGATGATGGTGATGATGACGTCACATGAGGAGAGGGGTGAGGTGAAGGTGGTTAGGAGAGGGGAGGAGGGAGATTTGGCAAATTCAATTCAAAAGTATAATAGAATGATAGTTGGTTCATTCTAGAATGTATGATATTGGCCTATAAAATCTCATAATATATTCTCAAAGACTTATAATGATCGTCAATTTCGAGCAAGAGGAGACCATGCGTCCAAAATAAGAGCAAGAGAGAGGCAAGGAAGGACGTTGGAGAATATTCTTTCTCAACAGAACCATTGACAACTTGAATAAGAATATTTTTTATAAATGTATATATATAAGTTTATTTTGTTTTCTTACTTAGTTTAGTAGTTTTAATGATCAATCATTTTTTTTTTTCGTTTTTTTCTCGAACATTTGCCACCTGTACGCATGAATATCTTTTCTATAAATAGAATCATGTATTAAATCATTTCTTCGAAACAGCTGGTCCGAATTACACGTCAATTTTTATTAATGTGTATTATTTCTGTGTTCACATTTGAGGAAAATTTGAATCATATTGAAGAGATTTTATTTTTCAATATTATCCGCCCAGCCTAATCTTATGGGGTTTTTAGAAACTTTGAAATGATGATTCTCAAAAATGGTCCAACCGATTTGACCCCAAAACTATACAGTTCCAAGTTGGATGAGCATGCGCATAAAAAAAAGTTTCATGACGATCGGTCAAACCCTGTGACCTGTGCAGTGCTTACAAAAAAACACACACACACAGAGACAAAGCTTCGTAAGAGTTGCATGGAAACTCTTCGCTAACGCTCATCGAAAAATTCTCTACAAACTCTCTACAAAATTCTACACTTCAATTATATCTATAATTACACTAAACCACCATATAAATACAATTCAACCGGTCACTCCTTTCACATCACATAATCTAATATTCAAATCCTGCGGTCACCGAATATACCGATCCAGAACACCAGATAAAACCTCATCGCAGAAACCCGAGAAACCTCTCCCTGTAGGCGAGGGGTACATACTGTCAGGGGGTGAGGGGGGTAAGGATTCATTCAATGACACCAAGGTAATTAGGGTGGACCGTTGAGATGCGCTCAGGGTGAGGGGAAGTAGGGGAGGGGGATTAAAGACGTGTGATGAAGTGATGACGCGGTGGTTTTAGAGGGGGGGGGAGACGAGGTGATTGATTATATGCAGCGTGATTCTAGATATTCTGAGTTATGATCGTTATGTCAGTGATGGAATTACCATCATGGGAATATAGTGGTAACTGGTAGTTATAGTTGGGATTACCATCATGGGAATATATAGTGATAACTGGTAGTTAGCTGTTGTTATCACCATGTTAACCAATGATTTTTTTGATCAATTTTCGTAATGAGGTAATTAACTTGGTTTTGTATAGTACGGGTATACTTGGTGCATTGATGATAATTTTTGTTTGCTTAGGGCCGGTATTACGAATCGATAGTTAGTGGATTAAGCAATAGTTAGCGGATTAACTTGTTATCACCCTTGGTTACATATGATATTTTCGTACCTTTAACAAATAGTTAGTGGATTAGTACTTAACTAAGATTCGTAAAACCGGGTCTTAGAACTACCTCACTAACAGATTCGGGCATTTTGATGAGCTGGTAATTTTAATTAATTATGGGAGTAATTACAAGGTAATTATAAGAGATTATAACAACACAGATTTATCATGCATCAGTAATAATGATAAGAAGAATAAGGTATTGAAGAAATATCTGTGTTTCCTTGTTTTCAGAATGTCGATATCTCATACCATTCGAAAACTTATCACCAAAAAAACTGATATTCCGCTAAATCGACTCCCATGGACTCTAAGGGCCCATATTACCAATTACCAATTTTCACATTAATCAATTGCAGTACAAAAATAACATTGGTAACCAAGGGTAATAACAAGCTAATCCACTAATTATCACTTAATCAACAAATTTATTATTCGTAAAGCGGGCTCTTAACCAAACAACTAACCACCATCTCATTAATCATCCACCGACGCCAATAGATCTTATAATTATCATCACAGCGCGTCGTTAAACCCAATATAAATAGATAAGTTGCTCCAGACATTCCAGACCGTCTCTGATTTGCCCTAGTAACAGACACGTTCACCCCCGCCCCACCCCCCACCCACCCCTAACGCCATCTCGCGGGTGGTTGTCGAGACACCCTGCCAGACACCACGGCTCTTTGAGATCAATATACCGACATAACATCGGTCTGCTGTATCTTCAAAGACATCATAACCCTAAAACTAGATTTTAATGAATAATTATGATATTTATTTTCATAATTTTAGAGAAAACTAGGAATGAGATAATAGGGGTGTGCGAGGCAAGGTTCTCAAACTCGAGTCCGATTCTTCATGAAATTATCGAATCCGATCAGATTTTCGAGTCTATTTTAAACATATAGATAATAATTAGGACAATTTCAGGCACTATCAGAGTGCAAAACTTCAACTTCAGATGATTATAATGTGCAATTGTTAGTGGTTGCACATCGATAAAGAGGAAGAATGAGTAACAAAATGATGAAGGGCATGAAAAAATGATTCATTCTTGAATTATACTTATTATTTTATTAAATGACGGTACTTTATGTTAAATTTCAATTTCCGATCAACTCAATTTCAGTAATTATCAGTAATATTTTCTGTCCTACATGATAGAGGCTATGAATGATGACGTTCTGTGTGGAAACACAGAATATTAGACAACAATTGTCCAAGGATACCACTTTGGATGAAATATTGCAAGGAACGGATTGATCAACTATTCAAATTTATGAATTTAACCGATTTATTGGATGAAATGTAGTTCAATTGCTATGTACATAGTTATATTTCTAAAATATGAAAAAAAACACGAAAAAAAGGTGATGAAATGACCATGCTGTCGGTGTCACCCAGAAGATTAGGGCCTAAGAAGAAACAAAAAGAGATCGAGTATAATGTCTACATTACGACTAGGAAATAGGGCCAGGTCCAAGAGGTCAAATACATGAATTATTATTTTTGAAATTGAGAAAATGATTTCTAGTTTTCTCTAATATTATGAAAATAAATATCGTCATTATTCGTTGAAATCTAGTTTCAGGGTTGTGATGTCCTTTAAGACCACGTGGATGGGTATCGATAAAACGAAATATCCAGGGAATGGGTGTTCGAGTGAAAATGTATTGCATAAGAGTGCACGGTGCTTACACAAATCGAGAGATTTATCTTGACAATTATTTTCCAATTTCAATACCAGTGTGATTGAATGAAAAGTTCACATCTCCAAGATAATTTATATATACTCTTTAATCAATATGACATTTTATTTCTGTGAATTCAATCATTTTTGAGATAATACGTCAATGAATTTCATCACATTCTCTTTATTCTTTGACGTATTATCTTAAAAGTGATTGAATTCACTGAAATAGAATGTCATATGAATTATTGAGGAGCATAAAATTATCTTGGAGATGTGAACTTTCAATTTATTTACACTGGTTTTTGAACATACAAAAAATAGTGGAGGTGAATTTCTCTC
Organism: Brachyptera putata; assembly: GCA_907164805.1. Classification (NCBI taxonomy): domain Eukaryota; kingdom Metazoa; phylum Arthropoda; class Insecta; order Plecoptera; family Taeniopterygidae; genus Brachyptera; species Brachyptera putata. The sequence continues at coordinate 2,913,436 of OU015475.1, forward strand.
TATTTGTAGGCCTATAAGAATCGTGCATGAATCCATTGATTACAATATTTCAGAGGAAATTATGATCCACACGTGGTTGAATTCTCCGTAAGAGTGCAGGCAATCCTGAGACAATAGAATGTCATATTATAGAATAGAATGTCATATAATAAATAGAATGCCATATTAATATTATATTAATTTTAATACGTGTCATTTTGAAGGTGTTCATATAGTCTTCTTAGGCCAAAAATACCCCCAACGTCTATGCTCCACTCTTCTCAATAACATACCAGTCTCAATAAAGTCCTCCCCCTCAATTAGTTATCTCAAATCATCCCTCAATAAATTCCTCCGTGCCAAACTCTACTATAATATTAATGAATACCTTCCCATAGGATATAATTATGGAAGTACCTATTTATATTTAACCCAAGTTCCTATTTATATAATATTTAAGGATCTATTAAAATTTATAATATTGAAGTATCTATCAAGCCTATATTTGTATCATGTACAGATCAAAGGTGATATAAAATGAATAAATAAAATGAAAATAAAAATGAAATGTTTCGGCAGGGTGATTTCACGATACTAGATCCTAAATCTCCAACAGTGCTGTGATACGAAATAACCAGATACTTTACAAGATGCAGATTTGTCGGAAATAATAATGAGTCTCATTATTCAAAACAGAAGTGGAAAGATCAGTTGTATGTAAAAGTAACACTCGATATTTTTGCCGTCGATTTTTACCTCACAGCGTACCGTTACATACAAATAACAAGTAACATATTGTGAATGTTTATTATGAATCGACAGTATTTTATAAGATACTTCTCTAAATGTTGTGAAGCATTTGCACTACAAAATGTTCATCCGGAAAGCCACTACAATTGTTCATATGTTATGTTGACACTGAAAATGTGACGCTGTGGCTTTGTTGCTGATGTTAATTTGTTGCTAGTCGGTAGCGCATATAAAATCTATCACCTCGGTGAGAAACTATTTACACCTATGAAATCATCATTATCCGTCATCTTCATTTTATTTTCATCTTTCTTCTATATCAGGCCTCTAATATTTATAATTTTTTTTAAATAACATTCAATATCATTTAATAACAACTTGATACAAAATCATTGTTCCTCAATTAAGGCTTTGGATAAAAGGTAGGATCGTTTGGTATTTACTATTTATTCCTAACCTTCTCATTACATTCTATCGACAATTTTTCCACTAACCATTCACATTGAAAATTATTATTAATTATTTCAAAAATGAAATCGAAACTTGATGCAAAATCATTGTTTCCCAATTAAGGCTATGGATGGAAGATAGGATCGTTTGAATGGGGGGACACCACAAGGGCGATCTTACTACCCCAAAGAATAATATTAAATAAGATGACTCATTTTGACAAACTTATTTCAGGGTTATCAGAGGTTAGATACAATTCAAATTCACAGAATATCTTCAGTATTATTATCATCATCATTTTTTTGGAAGAATTCATTATTTTGTATTTCTTCTCCTCAATTAATTTATATTCCAATAACTCAAATCTTTGGCAACCAAATATATTATGAAATAGCTTGGTCTTTATTCGATCAAGATTAATATATACCTATTATTGAATGGATCAAACCATCATAAACCGTCAGAAGGTGATACAATGGCACAATGCCAATCCATAAATCAACTAGAACTCATTTCTAAATCCAACATGGCCGACTAATACATTTCCCGCCAAATATACCCGACAGAATATTAGGAAAATGCAGTACATGCAAAGAGTAGTTTACTTGTATTGGATGTATACGAGATATTACTCTCACTGGTTTTGGGAGTCTACTCCAAAAAACAAGCCATAGCTCGATTTTCATGATACATGTCGAATAAATCTGTGTTGGAATATACTTGATGATTTAAAAATCTTAGATTTTTTTCTCGATATTCTTGAATATATTTTCAATATTTTTTCGTGATGTTATCCGGGTATTTTAAAAATTACAGCTATCAATTTTCTCAATATATACCTTATCGATGTAGGCTATATGAGATTCCAAAATATACATATATTTTGTATGGACTCAAAAAAAATATATATATATATATATATATATATATATATATATATTTGTATTCTAGGCCACCCCGGTGGCTCACAAACAACTATCGCTCACTGCGGTAGAAACTGAAGTCAGGTTAGGCGTGGGTTCAAGTCCTGCATAAGGCATGGGTTTTTGTAAACGTCGTTTCACCTATCACTTCATCGTTCACTTCATGTTCGGGAAATATTTTCATCAGTCTATAACGCCTATGAACTGCTACCTCGAAATTTCATGAACTTATTATTTGGGCCTATATATATATATATATATATATATATATATATATATATATATATATATATATATGAATGAATGAATTTGAGACAAAAATGGATATATATATATATATATATATATCTCATCTTATATTGTGTATAACGACGCACTGTCCTGATGACCAAGATGTTTTGGCGTCGGTGAATGATGAATGAGGGCCTTTAGTTGAAGAACCATCCCAGTATTAACCTCAACGACAGGGAAACCACGATGCACCTCTGTCCGGATAATCGACTATGGCGGGAATCGAACTCCAGTTAAGACGCTACAGCGTGGTACAGCCTATATGGTAGGCCTATATATCTATAGGCCTACATATATATCTCGTGTGTTAAATATATGATACTGATGGCCAATTCTAGTCGTTTTTTGACGAAGAAACATTCAATACAATGCATATAATATGTATATTCGAAAAAATATATAGGCCTAATGGTTATATAAAAATACAATGTAATTGAAATTATACATAGTATCTATATATATATATATATATTGTATTGAATGTTTCTTCTTAAAATGACCAGAATTATCCATCAATGTATTCAATATATATAGGCCTATATACCATATATACTGAAATGTGCATTGCATATATTAAAATCATGATAAACTTAATAAATGAATAACCAAAAATCTGATTTCTCACCAAGCTTCATCCACGTTTAATCCACACCCCCCTGGGCTGTTTACCTGATCGAGTAGCTCACAAAAAATAGTCCCTCCATACGCGTCCAACCCAACCCCTCCACAGTCCATCGTCACACACACAAAAAACCAAGAAACATATTCTCATATCGTCACACAATTCGAAATAAAACCGAAAACAGTTCCACGCACACCTAGCACAACCGTAACCCTGTCCAGATATTCTTTCAGATGTGTTTAAACTTATTTTATTCTTCGCCAAACTAGAATATCTATCGCACAGTATACACCCATGTATCCTAGCGTGTAGGGATACATGTCAAATAAAACTACATCACACACACACACACACGCACACAAATAGGCCTACCCACACCACGTGATTTTACCTACTCTCTGATTGGTGGTTTTAACCCCTCCTATATAACCCTCCGCACCCCTCCCCACCACTCCCAGCAACCGGCACGCATAACTTGTCTGTATGGAGAGACACTCCCAGTTGGAAAGTTTTTTTTTTTTTTTTTTCTTATAGATGGCCTGTAGGCTGTAAACAGGGGAAAAAGGTGGAAAGATGAGGATTGGTGGGGGATTTTAGTTTTGTTAGGTTGGTTTGTGGGATTTTTTTTGTATGGTAACGTGGGAAAGGATTTGAATGAGGGGTTGATGGTTTTTTTATGTGACCACGTGGGAAAATGGTAGATACTGAAGTTTTTCTTGGATTCTGGAGGAAACAATTGCTTGAACTGGTATAATAAAAGTCATAGGTTTCTTGGAATATAAATATATATATATGAATATATATATATATATATATATATATATATATTTATATATATATATATATATATATATATATATATATATATATATATATATATATATATATAATATATATATATATATATATATATATATATATATATATATATATATATGATTAAATACACTTATGATGGATAATTCTAGTCGTTTCGATGAAGAAACATTCAATACAATATATATACTATGTAGCCTATTGTTATTTTTGTTTCAAATATATAATTGAAAATATACATAGTATATATATTGTATTGAATGTTTTTTCATCAAAACGACTAGAATTATCCATCAGTATGTATCATATATCTAATACATCATGAGTCGTTCAAGTCTGCGAGATAGCACACACATATATATATATATATATATATATATATATATATATATATATATATATATATATATATATATATATATATATATATATATATATATATATATATATATATATATATATATATATATATATATATACCGGTATATGCATATGCCATGCAGTATAAGTTCTGAGCGTGCATCTGCCCATCTAAACGTCATGCAAGTCACTTTTTCGAAGCTATTTCCAGACACAATAAATATTAAAACGGTTGCAACTTATCACTCGTTCAATATCACGCATGTTGATCATACAGGTTACATATTTTAATTAATAACTAATTATTTTAAAATGTAAATTAGATTTCGTGTACATGCACTGTGCAAGATGCAGTCGTTGTGTCTTGCATATGGAAATATTTAATGAGTAGAAAGAATACTTGGACTTGACCAGCTTGTCTGTTGTCCAGTTTTCAAAATACATGACGTGAAAGATTATAAATCAACACTAATCATAGAGTATATTTCATTGCATTTCATTCCATTACAGCTTTGGACCATTGGTCCGGTGGCAGTTTATTCTGAATACTATTTCTTATTTTAACAATGGCGAATTTTCAGTTTAAGTATGTATACAGTTTATAAAAATTTGAGAAGAGCAAAAAGGGAAAAAAGTAAAAAAAAAAGTAGTTGGGTGTCATTTCGGAATGTGAGTCTAGAGATTTGATAAAATAGTGTTGAAAGCAGAGTATTTTTGTGAGGTTTCCATTTTTTTAAAGAGGAGATCGTTCCAGAGACGAATGGATCTACCAAGAAAAGATTGGAGAAGATTTGTAGGCCTATATACAAATTCAAAATCCCATAGTGTGTATAAGAGCAATGCGAACGATGCTGAAAACTCCTCCGAATTGATAATTCCGGGTCAGTACCTGCGAATATATTCAATTGAGAAAACACACAAAGAAATCAAGAATACAAAATCTGATACATAATGTGGTGCATGCAACGGTGCTCATGGAAATAGAGAAATGACTTTTTTCTATTGTTTTTCCATCAGCAACCAGTGTAATTGAACGAAAAGTATATTAATCCTAGAATTAGTTTGTGCTGATAATTAATACATGACATTCTATTTTTGTGAATTCACTCAGTTATATAATAGTATCATAATTCAATCAATTTCATCACAATTCTTGGTATTCATTGGTGAATTAGGCCTATCTTGAAACTGTTTGAATTCACAAGAATAGAATATAATTCATTCAAATACATTATATTTTCTTGGTGTTGGTATCCATCTCATTCGAACACACTGATTCGTGAACAAAAAAAAAAAAAAAAATAGAGATGAATTCCTATATTTATACCAACACCGTGCATGCACTCTATCAATTAAAATATGTGTAGACCTATCACTGTAACTATATATTCTCGAGAGGAGGTGGTTGCCTAGCAACAAGAAAATCAACATTTCATATTATTGTATATAACTGTGGTATTTTGAGCGCATTGAGATTATTCAGGACGAGATTTTCGACAAGAAACGCAACGACATCTGTCGAATGGATGCGTAAATGCCTCAAGGCGTCCCTAGTCTTCAAAGGACAAAAAGTTCCCGCCAGGATGATTCCAAGGATATAAATGATTATAAAACTTTACCAGTGCAAGATACAAAATCAATGAATATAACTTATACGTCATAAGATGCAGACAATATTTGTCGAAGATGCTATAAAAACAAGTGAAATTTTTAAAAACAAAAGTGGAAAGATCAGTTGCATGTAAAAGTAACACTCGATATTTTTGCCGTCGATTTTTACCTCACAGCGTACCGTTACATACAAATAACAAGTAACATATTGTGAATGTTCATTATGGATCGACAATATTTTACAAGATACTCATCTGAATGTTGTGAAGCAGTTTCACTACAATATGTTCGAACAGAAAGGTAATGCTATCGTAACTATACCATTAACTGTCATTTTCAGTGTCAACATAACACATAAACGATAGTATCGTTCATGTGTTAAATGTTGACACTGAAAATATTAAGCTCTGTGTGGGTTTTCTCTGAAGTTGCAGTGACAATCGGAATAAGTCAATTACACATATTTTCACGATAACTTAGTTGGTAAGCGACGTATTTTCTCCGTGAATACTATTATGATGACTAGTAATATATGAGACTGCTGAATATCTAGTCGTTCTGAGGAACATTCAATACAATATATATATATATATATATATATATATATATATATATATATATATATATATATAAAACACCAAAAATATACATGGTAGATATATATATTGTATTGAATGTTGAGCGTAAATAAACAACTACAGAGTAACATGTGAGAAGCATAGAAAGAACTACAAACTTTTCAGCAACGATAACAAAGTTTCCAGTTTATCTGCAACAGTAAATTATCTGTCGACTTCTTTTACTTTCACTTTTAAAACATTCCTGGCGTTCATAAATTATTAGTCAGAGTCGGCGATTAATTTGAAATAATTGGATCATAAAGTGTGAAGAACGGACAAGAGAGAAAGAGAGAGTGAGTCAGAGAGTGAGAGAGAGGGAGAGAGAGAGAGAGAAAGAGATGGAGAGGGAGAGGGGGGAAGGGGGAGAGAGAGAGAGAGAGAGATAGACGGATAGAGAGAGAGAGAGAAAGCGAGAGAGATAGTAAAAGTGAATAAGAAAGGTGAGAGAGAGAGAGAGAGAGAGAGAGAGAGAGAAGGAGAGAGAGGGAGAGAGGTGGAAAGGGAGAAAAATATATTGTCAAATTATATAGGTATAAAGAAAAAATAGCATCGAACATATAGTCACAGAGGAGGGAGAAAAAGAAGAGTTGGGAGAAAAACTGGTAATATCGATATATGTTCACCAAATTTGAAATAAATTATTTAGAACTTCCACAGTCGAAAGAGAGAGAGGGAAGTAGAGAGAGACGGAGAGAAATAGAGAGGGAGAGAGAGAAAGACTGAGGAAGACTGAAATATATATGGGAAAATGACCAAGTTATTCAAACACACTCTCATAACGTGCTTGTTTTATACGCTAGTTTTACGATCTTTTGGCGGTTCAATGTTGGCAGTAGTGACAATGTAGCGAGAGTTCTGATGGCATCTCATCCCACACCGCGAGAAATATAAATCTCTTCTACAGAACTACACGGTGGAGATTACAAATATTCCACTTATTTCTCTAACTAGCCTATGAACTACACTGATATCGTTAATGCCTAAAGGACAATGTATTATGACGATTTTTATTTTCCTAATTTTACAGAAAACTAGAAATCATCTCGATTTCAGAATTTATAATCAATTATTTTGTCCACCAGAGACCATGAGTTATGACTTGCCCATTACTGATCTGTACAAGAACTTGAACAGAATCCAGTAATGTCTACGTCACGACTCAGAAAAAAGGCCAGGTCCTGGAGGACAAATGAATAAATTATAATCTCCGAAATTGAGATTAAAATTTCTATAGTTTTCTCTAAAATCAGCGAAATAAATATCTTCATTGTTCTTTAGATTAGTTTTAGGCTTGCGATGAATGTTCTTAGGGGGTGCATACACGGTGCTTATAAAAAAAGATAATTTCATATTTACAATTTGTTTCTATAATAACGAACCAGTTTTATTGAATAAAGACTATATCGACCCCAAATAATGTTACTATCTTCAATTAATGACATTCTATTTTTGTGAATTCAATCATTTTCAAGATGATACGTCGATGAATTTCATCACATCCTGGTTATTCATTGACGTATTATCTTGAAACTGATTGAATTCACAAAAAAAATGTCATATTGATTGAAGATCACAAAATCATCTTGTGATTGATATACTTTGAATTCAATTACACTGGTTCGGGAATATTTAAAAAAAATAGTGGAGATGGATTCCTTTATTTTATAATTCACCCCCTCAAAATATACTAAATTCTGTGATTGTTGGTGGAACGAAACATCCAACCGTGACAACTAATTAATAGAAGAGACACACGTTCGGTTCCGCCAACATCACAAGCTATTTGTTATCAAGAAGTTTCTGTCAGCTAAAAACATTCTTCGTTCCAATGTTAAACTAACCAATGTTAATGTTGAAATTCTGCTGTTCTCAGAAAGTAAGATAATTGATGATAAGTACAATCAGTGGTTAATTTGTACCGGATCGTACCGGAACGGCGTTCCGGTGCCTTTTTTGAAACCGGTACGCACGTTCCAGTAACAAAATGATACAAAATCATGATGGGATGGATTTCTATAATTCGCCAATACTTCTGCCTTGTAATATAATTTTTACAGGTGAATACATATTTTTCCATTCATGTTTTTTCATTATTATCGTTATAAATAATCATCTTTCAATGAAGATGGAAATAATTTCGAATACATTCTTCTGAGTACGTTTCGAGGCCAAATTGATCAATCTGTTCATTTTTTGTCATTATATTTTTTAGTGATGGGGTTTGGGTTAGGGGGTGAGAGTAGAAGGGATGGTATAGTTAGTGGTCCGTTCCACTTCCAACTCATTTACAAATTAAGCCTCAGTACAATCATTGTTGTACAATTATCCAATAAAGAACATACCTTGATTTACACTATTAAGAAAAATGATACATTTGAATTTATATGAAGAAAGAACACCTTGTTGATTGTAATACATTGTATTTACTATTTATATAAAGATAAGATCTTCTGACATGTTTAGGTTTTCGTAGATCTTTTTTGTTTTGGTTTACTGTATCCTCACTGTGTTCGATGAGTTACAGTCCGATTAATCATCTGTTGCTGTGGTGAGATTGCCATGACAATGCCACGTGCGAACGATCCTACATTTCATCCTACGCCTCAATTGAGTAATGATGATTCTGTATCACGTTTTCGATGTCAATATGAATGTATATATATATAGGCCTGGATATGTATATTCAAATTTCTGATACTGTTGAATATAGTTCTAATCGTTTTGATGAAGAAACATTCAATACAATATAAATATATATATATATATATATATATATATATATATATATATATATATATATATATATATATATATATATATGTAAATATATATATATATAATATATATATATATATATATGATATATATATATATATATATATATATATATATATATATATATACCATATATATATATATATATATATATATATATATATATATATATACTAGGTTTTTTTTTCATGTCAATTCCAGTCATATAAAATTTAATTAGACATGAATTGTATTTTGAAAAATATATAGGGGACCTACATATAGCATAATTGTATTGAATGTTTCTTCATCAGAACGCCTTAGTCTATCCATCAGTATTATATATTCGAGGATTAAAATATATATATATATATATATATATATATATATATATATGACTCATCCAACAACAACTATAGACAATGGATTGGTTGGCATGCTGCAGGTGTAAAGTGTGACAGTCCCCCTCAACGAACACCAGGCCTCGATCACAGATCTGATCTCCGATATCCACACATATAATAACGTGCTAATGATATCAGAGTGGAACGTTTAAAACACTACATTATAAATATCACGCTAATGCGCATGATCACGGGCAAGTAATTAGGTGGTATCACTGTAAATGGTTGAGCGGTAAATTTAATCCCTGAAGGGATACTCACATTTTAATTCTTTTTTCAAGGGTTCTAGTTTTTAGGGAGTTGAAATTTTGTCCCGTCTTATTTGAACCCTCAATGGGGTGCGTGATTGATGCTTACACAAATCGAGAAATTTATCTTGTCCATTTTTTTCCATTTTGAAAAACCAGTGTAATTGAATGAAAAGTTCACATCCTCAAGATAATTTATGCTCTTCAATTATTATGACATTATTTTTGTGAATTCAATCACTTTCAAGATGATATGTCAATGAATTTCATCACATTCTTCTTATTAATTGACATATTATCTTGAAACTGATTGAATTCACTGAAATAGAATGTCATAAGCCTCATTAATTGAAGTACATACAATTATCTTGGAGATGTGAACTATTCATTCAGTTACACTGGTTTTTGAACATGGAAAAAAATTAGTGAAGGTGAATCGCTCTATTTTTATAAGCACCGTTCTCGCAACCCCTTAATAATGTCACGACCCATTAAAGGCTCAGAATTTTAACCTTGTAATGATCACAAATATGGCCTATGTGGCTCATACTTGAACCTATACTTCTAATCTGACACTATAAGAATTAACAACAACGGATTAACGGAAACTCTGACCATGATGGTCCAGTAATATTCAAACTCTTGACAATGTTTTAACACGTTGATGGTTTTGAATCGTAACCTCGGAATATTGTCGAATATTTCATGAGGTTCATATTTGAACCCCTCTATCAATAATCCTATGAATACTAGAGTGTTATATATATTTCCCAAATTTCTCAGTTACGAATCTGAAATTGGTCCTGCAATTTATTATACATGACATGAAAGATAGTCATAGACAGCGTAGACCTGGTGTCAAAGTTCTTTGCTTTTAATTTGAAATAATATAAAATGGGGTAGTAAGATAGCCCTTGTGGTGCCCCGTCCAAACGTTCCTACTTTCATCCTTAGCCTTAATAGGGGAACAATGATTTTGTATCAAGTTTCGATATTATTTTCAAAAACATGGAAGATGATGAATCAATGATTATCATAGAAAGTACAAATTCGAATTCCCGTAGTGGGTATAATAGCAATGCGAACGATCCTATATAAATATAAATAATGTTAAGTTCATGAGATCGATATGATTAAAATATATATATATATATATATATATATATATATATATATATATATATATATATATATATATATATATATATACACATATATATATATATATATATAAATAAAGAAAGTCATTCCTCACAAATACTCGCCCGAAAGAAAACCACCCCCATGTCTGTCCATCCAGCCCGTATCAACCCCAGTGTGTCTTACCTCCGCGTGTTGTCCGTCGGACGCGTGTGTGGCCGCCACAGCGCTGGCAACCTGCGCTGCTGGCCCGTCGTCACCCGCCATTGCACTCACGGCCTCCTCGGACTCGGCCACCGGCATCTGGAGACGATACAACATGGCGGGAATCAGTCACACATTGTTACATTCATGTTTGATATTATTATTAATATTTCTTTATTAAATAGCATGGAAGCCATTTTTTTTCCACCAACAACAACAGAAAAATATTTTAAAATCACTCAAACACATAAAAAACACTCAATACAATCATAAAAATAATCACGAAATACAGAATTAATCATAACAGGTGATACATATTGGAATAAATACATTGAGAGTATAATTCAAACTTTCCCAGTAAATTTTTGTCATATTGGTAATGGGGTGCATGAACGGTGCTTATGAAAATGGAGGAATTCATCTTGAATATTTTTTTTCATTTTCGCGAAACAGTGTGAACTCCAAGATAATTGTAGGCTCTTTAATTAATGTTATACTCCATTTTTTGGAATTCAATCGGTTTTTGGATTTTTTTCGATGCTGCTTAACGACCCCATCAACAGTTAGGTTATACGGGGGTACGCATGAGCAGGTGTGATAATGAAGCGATGAAGTGATGATAGGTGAAAGGACGTTTAGAAAAACCCATGCCTTATGCGGGACTCGAACCCATGCCCAACGGTGACTTCAGTTACTACAGCTACCGATTGTTGATTTAGCCAGGATGATACCTAAATGATTACCAAAAATGTAATTAAATTCATCAAAGTATTATCTTAAAATTGATTAAATTCACAAAAATATAATGTGATATTAATTAAAGAACATACAATTATCTTGGAGATGTGAACATTTTCATTCAATTACACTGGTTTTTGAACATAGAAAAAAATAGTGAAGATTAATTTCTCTATTTTTATGAGCACCGTGCATGCACCCTTTAATGCTTGTACAAACGGCTTTACATTTTCCGAAAGAGTTACATTTTTGAAAATACAGGTGAGTTTCTCAATAATTTCCGAAGTGCAACTAGAGAATTCTTCAGTAGGTAGACGATTTGTTTCTTTCGTGAAGACAAGTATAGTAATCTGCGTCATAACATGAGAATGTGTCGACATTCCTATTTTGAGATAAATCATAAATAATTCCGAGCAGCAATTTGAAAAATGCTTTCCTCACCACAATTCTTTGACTCTTTATATATTCTTCTAACGGGCTAGGAAATAAGAGAAGTGTAGTTATACTTATAGGGAATTAATATTAATAATACAATTTTAGTAGATAATGGGAATATTTCCTCAGAGGCGAGACTATATAGTTAACATTAGAGGGTTCATGCACGGTGCTTATAAAAATGGAGAAATTCACCTTTACTAATTTTTTTCCATGTACGAAAAAAAGTGAAGTCGAATGAGAAGTTCACATCTCCAAGATAATTCCATGCTCTTCAATTATTATGACATTCTATTTCAGTGAATTCAATCAGTTTTCAGGTACGTCAATGAATAGAAAGAATGTGATGAAATTCATCGAAGTATTATCTTAGAAGTGATTGAATTCACAAAACTGAAATGTCATAATGATTGAAGTGCATGAAATTATCTTGGAGATGTGAACTTTTCATTTAATTACACTGGTTTTTTGAAAATGATTATAAATTGTAAAGATAAATTTCTCGATTTGTGAAAGCACCGTGCATGAACCCCCTAAAAGGGGATAATTAGGAGTCCTCCTAAAAAAAAAAGGAAAAATAAAGGAAAATCAAACTCTTGTTATAAATCCTATTCGAATGAAGGGAGTAGATGTAATGGCACTTTGAAACGTCGAATTAGTTATGTGCATAAGCCTGTACATAAATACGTGCATATTTGAATCCTTTTTTTCTTAAATTAGGCCTACTATGAAAACAATTTCGATGTATTCAAGAAAGACCTATACCCACATCGTAACATTATCAGTGTCAACTCAACATATAAACGATCGCAGTGGCTCTCCGTCTGAACATATTGTAGTGAAACTGCTTCACAACATTCAGAGAAGTATCTTATAAAATACTGTCGATCCATAATGAACATTCACAATATGTTACTTGTTATTTGTATGTAACGGTACGCTGTGAGGTAAAAATCGTTAGCAAAAATATCGAGTGTTAACATTCATAGCCTAACTGATCTTGCCACATTTGTTAATATAAATTTTGAGTTCATTGTATTCACTACAATATTGTATGCTTCTTATAATATATTTGTTAATTTTGTATCTTGAATTATTCAAGTATATATTCAACTTTTATATCTTTGAAATTCCGATTGAGGAAACTTTTTGTCCTGTGGAGACTGGAGGCACCCTAATACGTGGATTGGCCAGAATAAGAATATCAATCACATTTTAACGACATCATTTGTTGGTCAGCTTAGCGAAGACTTCAATGCATCTTTATGGCACTTTTCCTGTGCGTTTATGTATTAACTTAAGTAGGTATACTTCAGGAATTGATCAACTGCACTAAAATATCAACTGTCTCAAAACTCGACCGAGCTAAAATTGACGGATTATTGTACTAAACACCAACTGTCTTGGAAAGCGAATGAATTATGCTCCAATTTCTTGTGCAATCTCTACAAATTTGAAATTGGTTGGTTTGACAGCTCTTCTTTTCAAGTTGTTACCACTCATCGTATTTTTACATTTCTTTACATACATTTATAGGTTATGTAAGTGAGGTTTGTGTCGAATAAAATTTCATGAGGAAAGAAGCCAAACCTCAAGTTTGGGTCAGTTGATTTTTGGGACAGTTGGTACCTTCTCAAGAACTTTCATTTATTTAGTTGATAGTTAGAACCCTGGTCTTACCTGAAGAATCATTTCCTTTAGAGAATGATATAACGACTCAAATTTTATGATAACAAAGGTGGAAAGATCAGTTGTATGTAATGGTAAACACTCGATATTTTTGCCGTCGATTTTTACCTCACAGTGTACCGTTACATACAAATAACAAGTAACAAATTGTGAATGTTTATTATGGATCGACTGTATTTTATAAGATATACTTTTTTCTTTTTTTCTTACAATACTTTCATGGATACAGGTACACATATAAACACAGGTCGGATCGTTTGACTTGACAACAGGATCATTCTTGTAGCACGTGGACTTTCAATTTTTTCAAGTCCTGAGGGATGATTTGGAATTTTTGAAATTTGTTACAAGAACAACATTATGGTAACAATTACAATGTTCATTTATCTATGACATGGTTTCACATCAGTAGGCCTAAACATATCCAAATGAAATTTATGTAAATAATAATAATGTTATATCAAATACAATAATGTTGTAGTCTAGATGGAATACTTTATTTCCACAACAAAAGTGAGTTATTGATAAATTAAAATGATTTTATGTTTTATTTTTACTGAGCAAGGCCTATATATTGAATATTATCGCGTTTTAAATTCGATTTTGTGCTTAGTTTCCCATCCGAACGAACCTATCTTGGCACATGTCGATTTGATTGAGAGACGTTAGATGTTTGAGGAATGAGATATCAATATATGAGTGATTTTGGTTGATTCAGGTATATTTTAATAGAGCGAATTCTTGATTATACATTCATAAAGAGAAAGATTGTTTTACTGAAACTTTCAATTGAATAACTCTCATCATGTACATTTATTTATTCAACTGTTGAAACTTGGTTCATTGGTATTTGACATAACATATAAACGATCGTAGTGACTTTCCGGATGAACATATTGTAGTAAAACTGCTTCAAAACATTCAGAGAAGTATCTGATAAAATATTGTCGATCCATAATGAACATTCACAATATGTTACTTGTTATTTGTATGTAACGGTACGCTGTGAGGTAAACATCGACGGCAAAAATATCGAGTGGTTACCATTACATACAACTGATCTTTCCATGCACATTTGTTATAATAAAATAAGGCGAAACTTTCTCATTTCTTGCAATATATTGTATTTTATAATAATTATAAATATGATATATTATTACGCGCGCATGGGAGTCGATTCAGATTCAAACAATGAGAGATACAAAAACAACAATATACATCTTAAAGGACATGAAATCATCTTCACAATTTGAGAAATTGAAATTTTTTGTTCTACGGGACCATGAGTTATGACCGAATCTATATAGAAACATAAACAGAATCGATTATCGACATCGATTATTATCGTTATCGTATTATATTAGGCCTATCGTATTATCGTTTATCGATTATCAGAATCAACATCAGGACTCGAAAAAAAGGCCGGATCCTGGAGGACAAATATATCAATTGAAATTTCTGAAATATAAAAATGGTTTCTAGTTTTCTCTAAAATTGGGCGAAAAAAATATCGTCACTATCCGTTCAAATCTAGTTTCAAGGAAGTACTGTCCTTTTAGGGGGTACATGCGCACGATGCTCATAAATACAGAGAAATTCACCTTCACTAATTTTTTTCCATTCCCAAACCAATGTAATTGAATAAAAAGTTCACATCTCCAAAATAATGTTATGCTCTTCAATCAGTTTGACATTCTCTTTCAGTGAATTCAATGAGTTTCAAGATAATACGTCAATGAATAGAAAGAATGTGATGGAATTCATTAACGTATTATCTCAAAACTGATTGAATTCACAGAAATAAAATGTCATATTGATTAAAGAGCATAAAATTATCTTGGAGATGTGGAGTTCTCATTCGGAACGTTAGACGAATTTTTGAGAATGGAAAAAAAATTAAAAGATAAATCTCTCAATTTGTGTAAGCACCGTGTGTGCACCGTAATGTGAAAATCTCGACTTGTCGATAGCATGCACAAATCCTCTCGACCGGCTGTCCGATGTGATCAAGATATGACGTCATTATAGAGATAACAGATCTGATCAAACTTCTGGCGGAAAACCTCAGTAAAAACGCTTAACGTTTTCACGTTCAATTACCGTGTCGTGTCACACGCTAACGTGATACACTTGCCGTCATATTTGCGAGGTTTTGTTCCGAAATTGGAGTTGGGATTAATTGTATCTTTTTCCACATATCTGCTGTAATTAGACGAGCTTTAGCGAGGATTCAATTTGACATACTGAATTTTTTTTTTTTTTTTTATATATGTTTTTTGTCGGTTCTCCACAGGTCAAACGGCTACAGCTATCAACTTCGAGCTTTTTTTCAATATGGTTCCTCATCTAACTTAGATCTGCATAGTTTTGTGGCATTATCTGGGGGTAACTTTTTTTTTAAGAATTTTAGAAATTTCAAAAATACCCATTAGAATAACATGGCGGAAAAAAATATGTTTATTTTCCAAAAAAATGAAATTTTGCGTGAAGTTGAATTACATTTGATACACATTTCTGGAAATTTTCAGCTTGATGGGGCCAGCCATTTTGAATAAAAAGCATAAAATGTGGTACATTGGTACCACTCGAAGCAGTTTTTACTCATTTTTACCCATACTATTACTATCCGCTCGTCTAACAACGCATATAGGCCTATTGCGTTCACCTAGTATATGAAATATTACATTTTTGTTTCAGCTGATATAGTCGAGTTCCCATTTATATTATTACGTTTTATTGGCTGTATATGTTCGTATGGAGTGAACTTGTCAATTGAGAATAAAAACATTTCATTATTATTATTATTATTTATTTTCCCGTATTGTGATTTATATATCTCACGTCGTTTGGAAGTAATAACAGAGAATAAATGAGATTTGGCTAAATCGACTCCCATGCACTCTAAAGCTAGAAATAATCATGGAATGGAGAATCGGGCGTGGCATGCAGTAAAGCGTGGGTTTCTGTTCAAGCGTCCATCTTTCTGTCGAAAACGCTCGTCAATGTAGGCCTATTAATAGCCCCCAAATAATCTGGTTCGTGGTGGGGTCGTCAACTAATATACTCATGATCAATTACACTTCTTAAGTTATAGAGGTTTAGTGTTCCAGTCAGAATTCCATTTCAATATTTAAAAGCCATCCATAATAGGTAGGCCTACAACTAACTATTATCCATAAATGTGTATATTTATTTTGTTTATTTTTCCAAGTCCAGGTTTTACAGATCGTAGGCCTGATTTTACTAATTGATAGTTGGTGGATTAGGCAATAGTTAGCGGATTAATTGTTATCACCCTTGGTTACATATATGCTATTCCCGTACCTTCAACTATAATAGTTAGCGGGTTAGTACTTAACCAAGATTGGTAAAACTGACTTTTAATTGAGTATTAATTTACTAACTAATAATTAAGGTACGAAAATCTGACACATTATCTTACTTGTGTCTTTCCTTTTGTTTCAATAACATCTAAACTTGATAAAACATCATTGTTCCCCAATTCAGGCTATAAATGAAAGGTGGGATTGTTTAAACGGGGCACAAATGGATACTGTCTCCTAGGCCTAAAATGATATAAAACCAGGAGATATTTCATATTCAGACCTGGCATATCAGGACATATTAATTATAAAACTCCCAAACTATCAAAAAATGATATCTATTTTATGAAACTTTGCAGTGGGAACAAAGATTCTGTATAGGCCAAAACGTTCCCGCCAGGTGAATCCACAGATATGGTTGTTCATAAAACTTGAATCTTCCAAGATCCACAATTATCAATTACATCACAAGATGCAGACAATATTTGTCCGAAATTCTAAGAAGTCACATTGTATAATAACAAAGGTGAGAAGATCAGTTGTATTTAAAAGTAACACTCGATATTTTTGCCGTCGATTTTTACCTCACAGCGTACCGTTAAATACAAATAACAAGTAACATATTGTGAATGTTCATTATGGATCGACAGTATTTTTCAAGATACTTCTTCTTTACAAGCATACTAGACCACCATTTTATCGTAACCCTCGGTAGCTCAGTCGATTAAGACACCGCATTAGAAAATGAAGTCATCGTTGAGCGTGGGTTCGAGTCCCGCATAAGGCATGGGTTTTTGTAAACGTCCTTTCACCTATTATCACTCCATTTAGTTTCGTCTGCTCATTCGTATCCCCGTATAACCTAGCTGTTGGTGGGGTCGTTGAGTAAACAATAACCGTCAATAATAATCATTATATCTATTTACTAGTCTTTCAATTAAATATTGTATTGCTGTCTACTTATTTTTTGTTTCAATTCCAAGTTTCAATATTCTCTATACGGTATTTGTATTACAAGAATTATGTGCATTGTATTGAATAAATTAATGGATGGATAAATAAAAGAAAAAATACAATGGATAAACATTATTGAGTATCGTTCAATTATTATGAATGAATAGTGCTTGTGTAAAAGAACCCTCACCATATATAAGGACTTGAACTCACTTAACTTGAGACTTCAAAGCGAACAAAACTGATCAGAGTTAGATGGGATACTTATTCACTTTTCAGTGATTTCACTTATTTCACTTCTCAGAACTTAAACCAATTTCATTAATCACTAATAGGCCTAGGAATCTTAAATTTCGATACCATAATCATATCAGAGTAATAAACTATCACGGAAAAATGATAATTTTATAAATATCAAACTATATAGGCCTACAATAAACTACCAGAACCAATAAAAAAAATTACATCACTCTCTAAATTTGAATCTAACCTAAAATCACTTCCAACTACAGAAGAATACTCCATAGATGAATATAGCCCTATACTTGAAGGATGAAAACGCATAATGCAAAAGGCTGTCGAAATCAATTAATGAGTGAAACAAATTTCAAATGACAATTCACGACTCAAAATAGATATAAGTTCAAACTCACAATTCTGCAGCCTGCAATCTTATTCTGATCAAAAAACGGATGTCAGATACACGTATAAGGGGATGAAAGCATTGTGCCAATAAAAATAGATAAATTCATCTTTACCAATTTTTTCTAGGTAACAAACCAGTGTAATTGAATGGAAAGAATGTCAACTTAAAGATAATGTATGCTCTTTAATTAATATGGCATTCTATTTTTGTGAATTCAATCAGTTTCAAGATAATAAGTGAATGATTTTTATCACATTCTTGGTATTCATTGACGTATTATCTTGAAACTGATTGAATTCACAAAAATAGTATGTCACATTCATTAAAAGAGCATAAAATCATTTTGTAGTTGATAGGCCCTACTTTATACTCAATTACACTGGTTCGTGAACATGGAAAAAATATTAAATTTCCATTTTCATCAGCACGTGCCATTGCACCTTTTTCAAATAAATCTATTTTAAAACTATTCTCAAATGTTATAGGAATCATCCGTCCAAAAATGTATTTGCTGAAGCCAAAGTGTGTAGTGAGAATTTTTTCCCAAAGAAGTTTTCTACTTTTCAAGATGAATTTTCTCATATTTTGCCAGGCAATATTCACAAAAATCGATAATCTAACTCAAGATTGCTAACTCAAAAAAGTTCCAACAATGGGACAAAAGCAAGGAATGTATATAGGACTCATATAGGTTATTCAATTCTGTATCCACATAAATATCTTCTATATAACTATATAACTAAATATAAATATAACATAACACACATAACCACATAACTACAACCATGCACTTTAAAAGTAAACTGTGGGCCTGACTCCATCATGTAAACCAGTGGCGTAACCTGGATTATATTTCGGGACGGGGGGGGGGGGAACTCAAGTGTAATTGGAAGAATTTGAAAATATGCTCTATGGAGGAATATACCGTAGCCCAATACCAATATCTATCACATACACATTCCAATTATTTATCAACTTCATAAAATAATATAATACTTTATTTGGGGCCTATATTCTTTTTATTTTAATAATGCAATTTCAGTCGAGCTTCAGTTAAGTTTTGAGGGGGGCAACACTTAAATTAGACCTATATAACCACTCCCCTTCATTCTTAAAACAATTATCAGGTCCAGCTTTTAAAATATGTAAATTGAAAGAATGTTTATTATATAAATGTTAAACTGTAAACGCTAATTTAACCGAAATCATTCAAATTCAGATTTCAGATTTCAGAATTTTAGACCAAATCTAGATTTAGAATTCCAATTTGGAAAACATTATTTAGAACATTCAATAGAATTTAATTTTAATCATCTTCTAATATTATGTCATTCACATGGCAAATATTTTACAATGTAACATCGAATAATGACCTAACCTAGAACTGAAATGTTGCCTTTCAAATAATTACCAAGCATGCATACATATTCTTGTTATTTTTTCTATAATCACTTTATTATAATCATTCCACAGGTAACTCCACTAAATTTTTGACTAACAATCTATCATTTTGTTATTACATTCCATAAATAAGACTGTCATTAGTTAAGCTTCACTTGAATCTCTTGCAATATGTTCTAGTTATTAGTTATATGCAAATACTCTATGTGATACGCTAAATTCTAGTTTTATAGTTCAATATTAAGTATTATAACTTAGTTAGGCCCCTATTAGATATTAATGTATTTTTTATATTATGTAGGCCTATCTGTCTATGTAAAAGCGGTTAAGTGTAAGAGAAGCCATTGGCTTAACTTCGCCGGATTAATAAAGATCTATTATTATTATATATATTATTAAATAATTGCCGAAACTTGCCTTCGGTACATCCCATTATATGTATACTAAACCATACACATGTAAATCGAATCAAAATGACAATAAGCGAGATTATTATAATATTATTAAAGAGAAATTTCCGATGTCAAATAAAAAAATAACATGGGCCTAGTGTCTAAAACCTGAGCTACGTATGGGCCTTTCTATAGCTTTCTACAAATCCATCAGATTTAGAAACCTTATTTATATTTAGGCATAATGACAGTTCATGGTTTATAATCCTTTCAACGTTCTTTATCTATTCTATTATTATTACTACTATGTATTATAATCTTATATTTAGCCCTAGCTTATTTGACGAAACCAATATTATTAGGCCTACTATGAGCTAATCTATACGGTGAATGAGGAATACAATATACATTATAATTCAAAATCGCCCCCGTGGCTTAGTCAACTATCGCTAGCGGTAGTCAGGTTGGTCGTGGGTTCGAGTCCCGCATACGGCATGGTTTATATAAACATCCTTTCTTTCTCTCATCATCACTTCATCGTTTCGTTATCACACCTGCTCATTCATACCCCCATATAAGCTAGCTGTTGGTGGGGTCGTTATGCAAAATTAAAATAATTAAATGAATGAATACAATAAAATACTGTGACATTGTTTTAATCCCGCTGCTACTATGCTATATTATAACGATGGAGTCCAATGTTCTAGACTACACACATGTCTATAGGGGCGTTTCCATCATAGGCCTAACCTACTAGGTAATTTTTGCTCAAAGACTAGGTTATATTGGTTGTTTGACGACTCCACAAATATTAGCTATGTTATTTAGATGTACAAAGGGGGTAAATATGCTGTATATATGTAACCGGTCTCTTTTAGGGTGAAGTTTCATGTTTTTTTAATGTTTTTTAGTGATGTTTAGGGTTAGGTAGGGTAAGGTTCTGTGTAGAATGGACAAATGACCACTCAACATTAGCCTAAACCGGTTAAAAATACGACATGTTTCTCTAAATGGGATACAATCGAAAGAATTATGTTCAATACACATACCTTACACGGCAATTGAACGCTCTCCAATGTTGAACACTTTCTAGTTATCTAATTTCCCAAAACGAAAACTATATTCTGACCCTTGTATATATAAAATATGAGCTAATGTCCCTCTAATTATAACCGAATATTCCCTAAGGGATGTTGTCAATAGAAATCCAGACGTATATTCACTACAATGTGTCATCGGCAGCTAGGCCTAATATTATCACTGTCAGCCACTTACATGTCGGCGGCCTAGACGCGGCGAAGCAGAACATAGCTCACTGCCTTGTAACGATGTCTGGATGAGAAATAATTCGCCCAATAATGAAAACAAAATCACTATACACAACAACAATAACCACGATAAAGAGATTAAGAACAACGCACTGTCGACAAAAATACAAATAATGCTTATAGTGGTAACAGCGTACGCCACAATTGTTAGACACAGAAATTACTGAATTTATCTATGTTATTGAAACTGGAAATATAGACACAAACACTTTAGGGATATATCAATACACATAAACAAAGACACAGATTAATATATTTAAATAAATATATATATTATCACTTTCGCGCACTAAAAAATATATATACATATGTCATTCAAAGACATTTAAATTAAATATATATAAAAAATCATATTTAAAAAATGAACATATAAATAAATACACCATTAAATACACTAGATTCGTATCGAAATAGATATAAAAATAAATACCCGTACGCGTTTTTTAAATTAATCAAATGAAATCGGTTGTGGTATTATGTTTAACCGTATGTAGACGGGACTATATACTAGACAGCGATGTAGACGGCGATTTCGCGATGCGAAATTTCCGTCTCGTTTTGTAGGCGAGGGGGTGATGTGGGGAGCGGGTGGGTGGGTTGCGGCGGGGAGGAGAGGGGCTAGAAGCAATGACCTACATAGAGGCACTGGCTCGTGTGGTTTGCACAAAGACGTTTAATAAACTCACACTAGGTTAGGACATTTTTTATTTTTATGTGAATATAATAATGGTTTTCTTATTTTTTATATATATATATTTATATATTGTTGTTTTAGAGTAGTTATATATTTAAAAATATAAATTATTCCGGTTTTTAGTTTGATCTGGGGATATTAATTAGTTGGTTTCGTTTGGTTTGTAATGACATAAACTAAAGAGAAATTTGGTTGAGGGTCCTTGGCGAAACTATGCTAGACAGTTGATAAAATGGCATTAGACAGTACGCTAGCGCCATCTATGGGATTTAGTAGGGAATTAAAATTCGCAATATACAAGATATTTGTTGGATAGTTGCGAAACCTGGTGACTGTAGAGTGGAATTATTAATTCGCGAATTGATGAATGTTTTATTTAAATTTTGTGTGGCTTTTTAGTTTAAAATTTGAATAAAAAGTTTTGTTGTGTACTGTTTTGAATGAGTGTGGAGAGGGTTTTTATTTCGTTTTTGGATGAGCGATAGGGAAGACTTCCATCACACTCTTATGGAGCTTTGTCTCTTTTTTCTGTTGGTTTGTAAGCACTGCACAGGTCACACGGTTTGACAGATCATAATGAAACTTTTTCTGTACACGCAAACTTATCAAACTTGGATGTGTATAGTTTTTGGGTTAAATCGGTTGGACCATTTTTGAGAAGCACCATCTCAAAGTTTCTGAAATCCCATGATATTAGGCGGGTTGAAAAATTTTAAAAATAATATCTTTTCAAAACAATTGAAATTTTCACTGAATATAAACACATAAACGATACACATTATCGGAAATTTGTAAACAATTCGGACCGGCCGTTTAGGAGAAAATAATTCATTGAATTGTTTTCATTCATCAAATAGATAGAAATGTTTACGTTACGAGATATACAGCTTCCTAGATTTGATATTTATCGAATGAAATGTAGGCCTATTTTATACGACCAATGTGTGCAGTGATTTCGATAATAATTTGTATAGGTATATCGCCCATCTTACAACGCATATTCTGCGTTATAGCCTATAGTTGAATGAATTCATTTTCTTTTTTCCAAGTGTATAAGTTTCCGGAGTATAAGTAAGCTTTCAAAGTTTAAAGTTCAAAGGTCCGAGAGAGCTTCTTTTTTAAGAAGAAAAATGATATTTATTTATAAACATGAAAATAAAAATGTATTTTAGAAGAGAATGCCAGCATGTATAGGCTATAGGGGTCTATGTGTAGACTCTAGTGTCAATAATTATTGATAAATTGTCTTTTATTACTTTCATATTATTTTTTCTAGTGTTAGGGCATTAAGTATACTTAATGGTTAGGGCTATCTTTCTTCATTATCGAAATCGCGTATTAGATATTCATTTTCTAAAACATAAAATTATATCGAAAATATATTTGCACATAAAGTAAAAATATTGAATAATTCAAAGAATGAAATTACCTCAATCATTTATATTATGAAAAGCAATCTACAATCTCTCCATTATTCTTCATCTTATTTTTCTTCCATTATTCTCTTTTCGAATCTTCCTTTCTTCCTCTACACATAATAATACATGCCTACGTGTTAGGGAGAAGGGAAATTATAATACTAATCCGATTAACTCTCCCACTTCAATGCCATATCGAAACACCTGACCGTTTTGGTTATACAATAGCCAGAGACCCACGATCGACCCAGCAGCACTGAAGTGTGAGAATAACCTTGTAGCCCCTGTACAGTATTACAATATAAGGGTGGATTTGAGGTGAAAATAATTAACTGGATGTTAATAAAGTGGACCGGTTGGCAGCAGGACCACATTAACACATTTTGAGCCCCTGTGCCCGACATCCCCCCCCCCCCCCCCCCCATCGAGCATAGTGATTATTTCAGAATATCACAATTCACAATACCTATTATTTATTTTTATTTATTTAATCCATTTAAAGTTCATGAATTATAGGAAAAACTCTGTACAGGAATGTGAAACTACTAAATAGAAAAGAAAAACATATACTTTTTACATTAACACAACACAAAAAAACAATACGGTACATTAAAATCTAAAACTAGATTTTCATGAAAAATGACGATATCAATTTATTTCTTTAATTTCCCAAAAAACTAGAAATCATCATCTCAATTTCAGAAATTGGGACAGTTTTAGTTTCGGTCTACCAGAGACCGTGAGTCATGACGTAGGCATGACTGATTCTGTATAGAAACACAAACAGAATCCAGTAGTGTCTACGTCACGACTCGGAAAAAAGGCAGGGTCCTGGAGGACAAATAAATGAATTGAAATTTCTGAAATTGAGATCTATAATGATTTCTAGTTTTCTCTAAAATAAGAAAAAATATATGTATAATTATGTACGATTTCTAGTTTTCTCTAAAATAAAGGGAATTAATACCATCATCATCAATTAAAATCTAATTTCAGACTTATAATATCTTTCAATCTCAACTTATCAACATGCTACATTTAAACCATCCCAACCAACACTCTCCAACCAGCATTAAAACCAAACCAAGATGAAATCATTAAACAAACAACCGGTTTATCTGCACGCAGATCGCGATGCATTATGTGCAACACGAGAGAAGAGTGCATGTGCAACAAGATGCAGTGGCCTGGAGGCTGGGTATATCGGTACCTGACGTGATCTGCATGCCTTGTTGCTATGGCAACGGGCAAACGATACACGTGCACGCTGTGTGTGAGGGGGGGGGGGGTATGTAGTATGGGTATAGTGGAGTTGAAAGTGTGTACTTTTAGTCGAAAACAGTATTCGAAATAGTTACATTGCAGTACCTGACATAAGTTTCATATATATATAAATAAATATGAATACACATATATAAATATATATATATATATATATATGTATATATATATATATATATATATATATATATATATATATATATATATATATGGCCTATATATTTAATCATTTATCAGACTTAAATGACTCGCAGTGAATTAAAATAGTGATGGATAATTCTAGTCGTTTTGATATTTAGAAACATGCAATACAATATATAAATGTATATTTTTGATTATTATATCCAAACGATCCTACTTTCATCCTTAGCCTCAATAGGGGAACAATGATTGTGTATCAATTATTGATGTTATTGAAATATATATATATATATATATATATATATATATATATATATATATATATATATATATATTATATTAGGTGTTTCTTCATCAAAACGACTTGAATTATATCCATTAGTGTCATATTTTGGCATATACATATAGCATATATATATATATATATATATATATATATATATATATATATATATATATATATATATATATATATATATATATATATATATATATATATATTTTATATTGGGTGTTTTTTTTATCAAAACGACTTAAATTATATCCATCAGTCATATTCTGGCATATATATATATATATATATATATATATATATATATATATGTGTGTGTATGCATATATGCTACATCTATCAGCCCAGTGAAATGTTCTGTTGAGCATGGCCTTAACCCAGACCCAAACCTAACCCCCCCCCCCCCCCCCCCCGCCACCTTATCGCTGACGGGCCGAGGCTAGACGGTGTGATCCCCCCCCTCCCCTCCCCCCCAAGGACTAGTCGGTCTGTCTAGCCGGTCGAGACTCTGTCAATGTCAACGTAAACTGTGCCTCCTCCCTGTGACCTTTGACCTCACCCTCTCTCGTCTCACTGTTGGGTTGGGGTGGGGAGAGAGGTGTTGAGGAATTCTGATTGTTTCTAGTATTTTGGTATATTACTGATCAATTATATACCCAATCTCAATCTATAAATGTTTAAATTACAATATATATACAAAAATTAGTCATAATTAATAATGACAATTAGAGCCGGTTGTACCAACTGATGATTAGTGAATTGAGCAAAAATTAGCAAATTAATTTGTTATCACCCTTGGTTACCTATGTTATTTTTGTACCTTAAGTAATGATTAACTAATTAATATTTAATCCTCAGTTGTTACAATCGGCTCTTAGTAATATAATTAGTTATAATTAAGTCGACCATCCTAACAGGGGTGAGTCGTGGTTTTCCTCTGTCGTTCAGGTCAATACTGGGATGGTTCCTTAATAACAAGCCACGACCGACTCCTTCCCACTATCAAAAAACACCTAATAAAATAACATTTTATCCCAACATCTCATATCATTCTCCGACGCCAATAGATCGTTGTTATCAGTAGGCCTAAATATGTCATTTAGAACTTGACGTATTTCAATTCTCGTACTTTTATATTCAAATGTACACACGAATTTGATTGTGATTACAATTTAGTTTGAATGCAAAAAATATATATAATTATATATAGACCTATATATAGGTATATTTAAGTTCATCATTCGAGATATACACTGTGTAATAAATAATGTATAAATAATAGAACCAAACGAATTATCGAACCAACTATGAAGTATTAAATTAATATGTATATATTTATTTATAGGGCCTATACCTAACATTTCAAAAGAGTGGTGCTTTCTTGATCACAGTTAATCAACTATAATTAAGTGTAATAAGGTGATTATTGATTAATATATATAGGCCTATAGTGGGTAACATCTTCTTTATTAAGATGATCTCTGCCCATATTCGGGTTGCCGAAGCGACACAGAATAATGAAAAAATAACAAGATACAAAATATATGAACACAGATAATACATATTAATTCAATACTTTATAGTTGGTCCTAATCCTATAATTCATTGGATTTAAATATTTATATATCATAACACATTTTATATCTCAAAAGATTGAACTTATATAATAGCTTTGAAAGTTTAAAAGATCCAATATATAATTTATATATACTATATTCAAGCCCATGAAACATTAAATGTTTGCTATTTGAAATACAATCAGTAGACACCGTGTATCGGTGATTCATGGTAGTTCTTCCATGTCATACCTCCCTGATACAAAGTCCAATGTTTCGTCACTTTAGCACAGCGTCAGTACGTCATTTCTACAACTAGATTGCAAGTTGCAAGTTGTTCATTGACCATTCTTCAAAGCTATACACCCAGTCTTGGATCTATTGGCGTCGGTGATTGATGAGTGGGATAATGGAAGGATGAGATGAAAGGTTACGGTATTAGGTGTTTTGGACAGTAAGGAAGTGATCATGGTATGTTTTAATTACGGAGAAAACCACGGAAAAATCATCCATCACCCACCCTTGTTCAAAAGCGTTTACATAAAATGTTTAGAAAAATTAAATTGGAAATTGGTCGAAATTAATTTGTAACCTTTTGAAAGTTGGGAGAAAAGAGAAACCTCCTATAACATCAGTCGCCAAAACTAATATTTTTATTGAACTACCCTCTGTATATAGGCCTATATCAATTAATTATTATTATAATATTAGGTCTGGATATTATAATACCAGGTCTAAATATCATGGAGAAACTTATATTATTCCAAATTTCACCAATAAACATGGTGAAAGACAATTACTATATTCAAATATTCCAGCTATTTTCATTTTCTAGATTTAAATAAAAAATGAAACAATAGTTAGAATTATTTGTACTCAATTAAGACATCCATCTATACGAATTACCTGAATTTGCAGTATTGTTAAGGTTTTTTTGCTTCTTAGCTATCAAAACCTCTACCCTAACCTAAACCCTGACTACACATTGGCATATATTGGTGTAAAAACATACTTAATATTTTCGTTCATAAAATCTGTAAATATTGTCAACTCCTATTTTGTTCTATCTGACTCCGCCCACTTGAAGTGTGAACAGTCAGTTACGACCACACAATGGTACTACTAACGCCATCTAACGGCGACTTGTTACACTATTTACCCCCTCACATCATGTCATTTAAAAATTATAACAGGGAATGATAACATAATTGATATATATTTTATGTATTTAAGATATTCATATATTTATTAATTTTTTCATATTGTTTTAATATATATTCATATAATTTGTATATATTTATATATATAATATATGGTATGATTTAAAACTGTTCAAAAATCTAGAACTCCCCAGGGACTTGAACCCGGGTCTCAGATTGCCGGTCTGAAATAAGAATATGAAAAAGGATATATATATATATTAATGATAATTTAAGAAATAGACCAGGTTTCGTGGTTCATCCCCTGCTCATTATTCTTATACAAACTTTGACTTATTGCTTTCAAGTTCTATCTGTTTATTTGATTTGATTTCTCATTTTTTTTTATATATTTTTCTGTTGTTTTTGTTGTTCTCTTATTTTTGTATTGTTACGAAGTTTTATTCCTGTTCAAGCCCTGAAGACGACAGGTATAATCCTGCCGAAACGCGTTGGAGATTAAAAATATTTTTTCATCACGAAACCTGGTCTATTTCCTAAATAATCATGAATCTACAATATAGCCAGGAAAGAAGCATCCAGCAAACATATATATATATATATATATATATATATTCAAATAACATCGAAACTTGATACAAAATCATTGTTCCCCAATGAAGGCTATGGATGGAAGATTAGATCGTTTGAACGGGGTACCACAAGGGCGATCTTTACACCCCAAAGAATAATTAAAATATGATAACTCATTTAACAAACAAATCAAATCTTAAATAAGGTAGTAATATCAGGGTTAGAAAACAATTCAAACATTCACAGTGGGGAGGAGAAAAATCTTGAATCTTTTCATTATCTTGATCTTCTTCTTCTTGAAATTTTCTTTCATCTCTCTTTTTCTCTGTACTTATATTTGCAACAATCCCACATAAGGCATGGGTTTTTGTAAACGTCCTTTCATCTATCATCACTTCATAGTTTCATTATCATCCGCTCATTCGTACCCCCGTATAACCTAGCTGTTGGTGGGATCGTTGAGCAAATTTTAAAAAAAATATATATATATATTTTCAACAAAATTGATCATTTTAAATGAAGGAATAAAAAACTACTGTACTCATATTTTAATGTCCCGTTTTACGAATAATAAATTTGTTGATTAAGCGATAATTAGTGGATTAGTTAGTTATTACCCTTGGTTACCAATGTTATTTCTGTACCTCAATTGATAAATAGCTTAACTAACACATTTTTACTATTGGTAATATGGACCCTTAGCAAAATTGATCATTTTAAATAAATAAATAAAAAACAAATGAAGAGTTTTAATCAAATCAAGTGGAATGATTCGTATTAACCAAGGTATAAATGTGAGACATCCATCCTACAGGCGATGTCTGGAACTGGTAAGTCTAGACGGACTAACTTGAGACTTTTTAGCCAATTCTCGTCGTTTTTATTGGCCATTCGTTCTAAACTGACGGGTCGAACGGATGTTCCAGGCTACTAGTTAGCAATGGCGAGCGGGGGTGTTGGACATGTGTCTTGTGTACGTACTGGTGATTTGATTCCGTTTTTGTTAGGATAAGATGATAGACTGTAGGTGACGAGGAGAGCGAGCACTCGCGAGGGATGAGGCAGGAGTGAGACGGCGAGAGAGAAGATGAGAGATGAGAGGAATGCGGAGAAAAAAGGTTTTGTTAGGATAAGATGATAGAGAGAGAGCGGGAGGAAGAGAGAGAGAGAGAGAGCAAGAGAGAGAGGGGTGCGAGAGAGAGAGGGTGAGAGAGAGAGAGAAAGAGAGCGAGGTCAACGGAGAAAGAGAGAGGTAGAGAGAGAGAGAGAGAGAGTGAAGAGAGAGAGAGAGAGAGAGATGAGAGAGAGTGAATAATCTTCATTTATTGAATTAGAAAAAATTTCATGGTTTCTCTCTGTATTCTAGGCTACTGCCGGGATGGTTTCCACAATACATGCCACGACCGCTTCCTTCCCACTATCCTTCTCATGACCCAAGAACCTTCATCTCATAATCCCATCATCTCATTAATCATCCATCCGACGCCATTATGAAAAACCCAATATGAAATATATATCAGTTAGAAGACAGTTATGAAGCGGAACCTCTCTCTCTCTCTCTCTCTCTCTCTCTCTCTCTCCAATATATATATATAAATATATATATATATATATATATATATATATATATATATAATATATATATATATGTATGTATATATATATATATATATATATATATATATATATATATATATATATATATATATATTTATATATACAGGGGCGTCAGAACGTTTTCAAAGTTGGGGGGGGGGGGGCAAGCTCAACAATTGCGACCCGCGGAGGAAGGAAGTATGGGGTGCCACATATTAGGGTATTTTTCAGGACAGAAGGAAAAATTACTGTAGATACCAAGATCGGGGGAGGGGATCTCGGTTTGGAAAGAAAATGCCATATAAGAACAGTTGTACAAAGGCCAGTTAACGCGAAGCCTGCGACCCGCGGGGGGCAAGGGGGGAAGGACCCCCTCAAGCCCCGCAGAGAATTTTTCAAAAAACCCCTTTTTTAACACGATTTATGTGTTTCAGATGAGATTTGAGTGACAAAATCAATTGTTTTGAAGAACTAGAGGTACCCAACTGATATTTGCCAATCATAGTTATTGTAACTGCAGGGTCGTTCTGGGTCATTTTAGCGCCATGGGGAAGGACTCAATTATGAGCCCCAAAAACTGTATGCTCATAGTGAAAGTGAATGCAAGTGAGGGAGGAATCAAGCCCCGCAGGGAAAGTTTCGAAAATGTATCTATTTAAATACGATTCTACGGGTTTGGGAAATACACGAAAATTCTGGAATTCATGAATTCTTTAGTGTGGTAAGAGGTAGTTTTGCTGAATCCAAAATCCAAGAAAATAAAACGCTAAATTAATCTTTATCATTCAATAACAAAGATGTTCGAATAATAACATTTACTCCACCCAATAATGCATCAGTGAAATATAATATGATTATGGAATATTATTATTAATAGAATGTTATAAATGTGCGCCGATGGCGCCACTTAAATTTGACGCCCCTGGCAGTCACGCTCTTGCCCACCCCTAGAAACGACCCTTATTGGAAGTTAACTTTCTCCATTTCACTTTATTGTCATTGTTACGACTGTTGGAATTTCGGAAATTTACAAAATTTACAGAAATTGTAATGAATAATTTACATCTGGAAGAAGCATAGGGTTCTTTGTTGATTTCTGCCAACTGATAAACTACTTAACAGAGCATCATTTCCTTTGAACACACCTGTTTTAATACGGATCAACGTGTTTCAGATGAGATTTAGATGCAAAAAACAATTTTCTACTAAAACTGAAGGTGCCTATCTGATATTTGATTTTCTATGTAATGTGGAAGATGAATCTATGTACGATTTTATCCATCTATATAAGCCTACATCTTTCCTTCCTTCGCTTTCTTTTTTTTTTTCTTTCCTTCTCTCTTTCTTCTTTTTTTCGTCTTTTCAAATTGTGTCGTGCAAGACCTTTTTCTTGCCCCCCCTTGCCCCCCCTTGGCCAAAAGTTGGAAGGGGCATTGCACCCCCTGCCCCCCCCCCCCGTTTCCGACGCCAGTGTGTAAATATATATATACATATATATATACACATAAATATATATATATATATATATATATATATATATATATATATATATATATATATATATATATATATATTTATATATATATATATATATATATATATATATATATATATATATATATATATATATATATATATATGTATAATTATATAGAACAATATAAACTTTCTGTAAGATACGTCAATATCAAAAGATAGCTTCCAATAAGACACCAATTAAATTAATTCGAATATCAATCTAGGTTATCAGAAGGCCTATTAGAATATAGTTCATTATATAGATACATAAATGACACGATGGACTCATTCTCAAAGATTACCTAATTACATCTACTTATTCATAATTATTCTCTATATGTAAATAATTAACTCTGATGAAGCATGATCAACTAGTGTAGGCTCATTTTGATTATCAATAGCAACAATGGAAAGTTATTAACAATATTCAATCATATCAGCACGCATGCTACAACTACCACGACATCGGCCACATCACATGTTTCTGTTAATCTCCCACGTGTTATAACTGCCATGACACCGGCCACATAGCGTGTTTGTGTCAGTATAAATAGACGCGGCGAGATGGACATGGTAGTATAGTTCACTCGAAGCTTCACTTACAACACTCTACAGTCATGAAGTTTGTCTGCCTTGCTATGTTGATGGTTGCTGTTGTTATCAGTGTCAGCACATATGTTGACGCTGATTGCCACCCAGAATATATAGGTATGAATAAATTTAACTTACCAATTCATTTTTGATTATTTATTAGTCCATAAAATGTTATTCGCAATACTGTGATATGAAAACAATTCGAACGTAGTCTCGAATCTTATAGATAGTCTTTGAAATTATAATATATTATGATTATATATGTTAAACATATATATATATATATATATATATACAAATATGGGCCTGTATATATATGGATATATATATATATATATATATATATATATATATATATATATATATATATATATATATATATATATATATATATATATATATATATATATATATATATATATATATATATATATATATATATATATATATATATAAATATATATATATATATAGATATATATATATATATATATATATATATATACATATTTATATATTTATATATATATATATATATATATATATATATATATATATATATATATATGAATATAAATATATATATATATATATATATGCCTATATAGAGAGAGAGATCATATGTATGTCATCTCTGACTAATTTCGACCGTTGGGACCAATTAATAAGTGTTGCGTGATACATTTGCTCTTTTGATAGGTCGAGTTCTTGGTGAGAAGGGCGAACACTGCGCAGGTGATAAAGATAAAAGCTGCAATTTTCTGTGCGGCATGTCGGGCTGCACAGGGACATGCGCAGATGACATGTGCACATGTAGTTAGATAACTTACAAGAAGGTAAGTACAACACATCGATGAGTTAGGTTTGTTTGTATATAAGGAGTCCATGGGAGTCAATTTAGCGGAAAATCGGTATTTTGGTATTAATTTTGAACGTCATGAGATATCGAGATTTTGGAAAAAAAGAAACACAGGTCATTTCAATACCTTCACGATGGTGTTAGTAACTATCTATCTCATATTGAATGATTATCAGGACTCGGGCGTATACGGTTGAAAAAGTAGTTTTCAACCGTATACGCGTGACAATTAGGCGACAAGTGGATAGTTATATTACTCTCACCATCTTGAAGATATTGAAAATATCTGTGTTGCTTTGTTTTCAGAATTTTGATATCTCAAACCGTTCAATAGTTATCACTGAAAAACTGATATTCCGCTAAATCGACTCCCATCAACTCTTCAAGAGCCACCATCTTGGACAGATTTACACGGCACACTCCGGCAATATATATATCAACAACATGTTTTCAGTTCATTTCAACTCACCATTGTAACATTAGAAAATGAATATCTCAATTTTTTTCTATGTTTTTCTGGTCTATAATGTAAACATTAAGAATGAATTGGGAATGAATAACATGAATAATTCATTACACTGAGTTGTTTTCATGCTGATAGCATATTGTCAAATCTGAAAATTCACTCAGAAAAAAACTGAGAAAACACTGTCACTAATTGGTCGTCATTTTCATTCCAGCATTTCCAAGATGGCTGCCGGCATTTGTTTCAAGTTTTTTCGCTGAAGCCTTCTCAATTTAATTATCATATAAGAAATGAAGCACATCCAACGTAACAGTAACAATAGGCGTAAACGTGAGAACCTAATTTCAAGTTACCAAGACAACAGAAGGAATCAACCAATCAGATTGTTTGTTTATAACAGCTGATCAGCACGACACACAGGCAGCCTTTTTGTCACATGTTTAGAGTTATTCACGGATTTTAAATTCTTAGCGCATCCTTTCACCAAGTTCTTACCTAAATTTGGTTCTCACTCATGAGTAATAATGTATTATAATCTCATTGGAATTGATAAAATAAATGAAATTAATAAAAACTTTGTGTCTACCTGTAACAAGTATTTTCTCACACACTCTCACACCTTTTCCAGACACCCTTCTTCAACTTTGCACAACTTTCCACAGTAAAATATCATTTGGAAAATGTTTTTCAAAACAACATTCAAGGGGGTGCTTGCACAGTGCTTATAGAAATAGAGATATTCTTATTTACCATTTTGTTTCTTCATCACGAACAAGTGTATTTGAATAAAATTTATATCAAATCCAAGACAATTTTATGCTCTCTAATTATTTTGACATTCCATTCTTATTAATTCAACCAGTTTTAAGATAATACGTCAATAAATATCAAGAATGTGATGTAATTTATTGAAGAAGAAAAAAAAAACACGGATAAATAAAATAAAATTAATTTAAGTGTGATTCAGTTGCTGCCAATCATCAGCATTTGACGAAGCTTTCTTCCCCGCAGTTTTACTTCTTGCCAGAGGAGCTGACATTAGTTCAACTTGTATCTCTCTCTTCCTTTTATCTCTCCTTGGAACTGGGAAACGAGCACGATGTTTTGCTTCTTCAGATGGATCTTTGCTTTTCACTATGTACTTTGTCAGAACTGGTTTCCATGCCAGAGGGAGTCTCGAGCTATCATCTTTTATCTCTCCTTGGAACTGGGAAACGAGCACGATGTTTTGCTTCTTCAGATGATCTTTGCTTTTCACTATGTACTTTGTCCAGAACTGGTTTCCATGCCAGAGGGAGTCTCGAGCTATTCATCTTTTATCTCTCCTTGGAACTGGGAAACGAGCACGATGTTTTGCTTCTTCAGATGGATCTTTGCTTTTCACTATGTACTTTGTCAGAACTGGTTTCCATGCCAGAGGGAGTCTCGAGCTATCATCTTTTATCTCTCCTTGGAACTGGGAAACGAGCACGATGTTTTGCTTCTTCAGATGGATCTTTGCTTTTCACTATGTACTTTGTCAGAACTGGTTTCCATGCCAGAGGGAGTCTCGAGCTATCATCTTTTATCTCTCCTTGGAACTGGGAAACGAGCACGATGTTTTGCTTCTTCAGATGGATCTTTGCTTTTCACTATGTACTTTGTCAGAACTGGTTTCCATGCCAGAGGGAGTCTCGAGCTATCATCTTTTATCTCTCCTTGGAACTGGGAAACGAGCACGATGTTTTGCTTCTTCAGATGGATCTTTGCTTTTCACTATGTACTTTGTCAGAACTGGTTTCCATGTCAGAGGGAGTCTCGAGCTAGCATATAGTGCCCGTCCTGGACAACTGGATTGTTGTTGTCAATTAATGTTATCATGATTATCATAACCCTTAATATTGCATTCATAAAAATGCGCCAAAACAACCTGCACTACACCAACACACCACCTCCAGAGCTGGTGCGCTGAAAAGCTGCCCCAAGTTACACCAGTGCCAAATCGAACGCGCACGGTGCTGCACTAGGGTCGGCAAAGTAGTCTGCACCAGACAAATCAAACATGCTGGTGCAGTGGTGTAGCTTGGTGCAGCCGAATCGAACAAACCTCAAGATAGATGCCTACAGAGGAAAATTGGAGAAGCCATTGAGTTGGAGAAACGACCTTCAAATTGTATTGTATTGTATTGTATTGTATTGTATTTATTACCAACTTAGGAAATACCAGTGTTGTTACAGAGGCTACTATTTCCGGAGGTTGAATGATGAACTAATCTAAGTATAACCTAATTAACCTAAGTATAAAAAAGATAATAGAAAATTGAATTAGTAAAATAAGGATAAGAAAAGAAATTGAATTCAATTATACTACAAGTGTTGAAAGTAAGACGTTGAGTTGTCCCATAGTTGATATAGACTTCATCTGCGCCCGTGGAAGGCTATTCCATTGGCGCATGGCGCATGGCTTGAGATTTACCTTTCCAACATGATCATTTCGACCGATGAATTTTGGAGTTTCTTCGATCAAAGATTTCAGGTCGAGCCATGAGGGACAACCCAACAGCGCTTTGTAGAGGTAGCGGATGGTGGTCTTGTGTCAACAGCCGA
This sequence comes from Brachyptera putata, assembly GCA_907164805.1. NCBI lineage: Eukaryota > Metazoa > Arthropoda > Insecta > Plecoptera > Taeniopterygidae > Brachyptera > Brachyptera putata. The sequence goes on from OU015475.1 coordinate 2,950,248, forward strand.
GATGATAGCTCGAGACTCCCTCTGACATGGGAACCAGTTCTGACAAAGTACATAGTGAAAAGCAAAGATCCATCTGAAGAAGCAAAACATCGTGCTCGTTTCCCAGTTCCAGGGAGAGATAAAAGATGATAGCTCGAGACTCCCTCTGGCATGGAAACCAGTTCTGACAAAGTACATAGTGAAAAGCAAAGATCCATCTGAAGAAGCAAAACATCGTGCTCGTTTCCCAGTTCCAAGGAGAGATAAATGATGATAGCTCGAGACTCTCTCTGACATGAAAACCAGTTCTGACAAAGTACATAGTGAAAAGCAAAGATCCATCTGAAGAAGCAAAACATCGTGCTCGTTTCCCAGTTCCAAGGAGAGATAAAAGATGATAGCTCGAGACTCCCTCTGGCATGGAAACCAGTTCTGACAAAGTACATAGTGAAAAGCAAAGATCCATCTGAAGAAGCAAAACATCGTGCTCGTTTCCCAGTTCCAAGGAGAGATAAAGATGATAGCTCGAGACTCCCTCTGGCATGGAAACCAGTTCTGACAAAGTACATAGTGAAAAGCAAAGATCCATCTGAAGAAGCAAAACATCGTGCTCGTTTCCCAGTTCCAAGGAGAGATAAAAGATGATAGCTCGAGACTCCCTCTGGCATGGAAACCAGTTCTGACAAAGTACATAGTGAAAAGCAAAGATCCATCTGAAGAAGCAAAACATCGTGCTCGTTTCCCAGTTCCAAGGAGAGATAAAAGATGATAGCTCGAGACTCCCTCTGGCATGGAAACCAGTTCTGACAAAGTACATAGTGAAAAGCAAAGATCCATCTGAAGAAGCAAAACATCGTGCTCGTTTCCCAGTTCCAAGGAGAGATAAAAGATGATAGCTCGAGACTCCCTCTGGCATGGAAACCAGTTCTGACAAAGTACATAGTGAAAAGCAAAGATCCATCTGAAGAAGCAAAACATCGTGCTCGTTTCCCAGTTCCAAGGAGAGATAAAAGGAAGAGAGAGATACAAGTTGAACTAATGTCAGCTCCTCTGGCAAGAAGTAAAACTGCGGGGAAGAAAGCTTCGTCAAAATGCTGATAATTGGCAGCAACTGAATCACACTTAAATTTTTATTTTATTCGTGTTTTTTTTCCTCTTCAATAAATTACATCACATTCTTGATATTTATTGACGTATTATCTTAAAACTGGTTGAATTAATAAGAATGGAATGTCAAAATAATTAGAGAGCATAAAATTGTCTTGGATTTGATATAAATTTTATTCAAATACACTTGTTCGTGGTGAAGAAACAAAATGGTAAATAAGAATATCTCTATTTCTATAAGCACCGTGCAAGCACCTCCTTGAATGTTTTTTTTAAAAACATTTTCCAAATGGTATTTTAATGAGGAAAGTTGTGCAAAGTTGGAGAAGGGTGTCTGGAAAAGGTGTGGGAGTGTGTGAGAAAATACTTGATACAGGTAGACACAAAGTTTTTATTAATTTCATTTAATTGATCAATTCCAATGAGATTATAATACATTATTACTCATGAGTGAGAACCAAAGTTAGGTAGGAACTTGGAGAAAGGATGCGCTAAGAATTTAAAATCCGTGAATAACTCTAAACATGTGACAAAATGGCTGCCTATGTGTCGTGCTGATCAGCTGTTATAAACAAACAATCTGATTGGGTAATTCCTTCTGTTGTCTTGGTAACTTGAAATTAGGCTCTCAGGTTTACGCCTACTGTTACTGTTACTTTGGATGTGCTTCTTTTCTTATATGATAATTAAATTGAGAAGGCTTCAGCGAAAAAAACTTCAAACAAATGCCGGCGGCCATCTTGGAAATGCTGAAATGAAAATGACGACCAATTAGTGATAGTGTTTTCTCAGTTATTTTCTGAGTGAATTTTCAGATTTGACAATATGCTATTGGCATGAAAACAACTCAGTGTAATGAATTATTCATGTTATTCATTCCCAATTCATTCTTAATGTTTACATTATAGACCAGAAAAACATAAAAAAAATTGAGAAATTAATTTTCTGATGTTACAATGGTGAGTTGGAATGAACTGAGAACATGTTGTTGATATATATATTGCCGAAGTGTGCCGTGTAAATCTGTCCAAGATGGTGGCTCTTGAAGAGTTTATGGGAGTCGATTTAGCGGAATATCAGTTATTCAGTGATAACTTTTGAACGGTTTGAGATATCAAAATTCTGAAAACAAGGCAACACAGATATTTTCAATACCTTCAAGATGGTGAGAGTAATATAACTATCCACTTGTCGCCTAATTGTCACGCGTATACGGATGGAAAATACTTTTTCAACCGTATACGCCCGAGTCCTGATAATCATTCAATATGAGATAGATAGTTACTAACACCATCGTGAAGGTATTGAAATGACCTGTGTTTCTTTTTTTCCAAAATCTCGATATCTCATACCGTTCAAAAGTAATACCAAAATACTGATTTTCCGCTAAATTGACTCCCATGAACTCCTTATATACAAACAAACCTAACTCATCGATGTGTTGTACTTACCTTCTTGTAAGTTATCTAATTATTACAAGTGCACATGTCATCTGCGCATGTCCCTGTGCAGCCCGACATGCCGCACCAAGAATTGCAGTTTTTATCTTTATCACCTATGCAATGCGAGCCCTTCTCACCAAGTTCTTTACCTATCAACAGAGCAAATTTATCACGCAACACTTATTAATTGGTCCCAACGGTCGAAATGAGTCAGAGATGACATACATATGATCTCTCTCTCTATATAGGCATATATATATATATATATATATATATATATATATATATATATATATATATATATATGAAGCTATATATGAATTGGTAGGCTAAATATGTATATTAATTCATACCAACGTAATTTGGGCTGCAATCGAGAGCGTCAACATATGTGCTGACAGTGATAACAACAGCAACCACCAACATAGAAAGGCAGACAAACTTCATGACTGTAGAGTGTTGTAAGTGAAGCTTCGAGTGAACTATACTACCATGTCCATCTCGCCGCGCCTATTTATACTGACACAAACACGCTATGTGGCCGGTGTCATGGCAGCTTTAACACGTGGAAGATTAACAGAAACATGTGATGTGGCCGAAGTCGTGGTAGTTGTAGCATGCGTGCGGATATTATAATAATAAGAGCCGGTTGTACCAACTGATGATTAGTGAATTCAGCAAAAATTAGCAAATTGACTTGTTATCACCCTTGGTTACCTGTGTTATTTTTGTACCTCGAGTAATGATTAACTAATTAATATTTAATCATCAGTTGGTACAATGGGCTCTAAGAAAAATGATTATATAAATAATATAATAATAGGTTTATTGTCTTCATGAATCCGCATCACAATAAAAATTTGAATCACTTCACAATCAGTTATTGAACTGGAGTAATTAGTAATGGTTTAATATCGTTAATCATTTTTAATTGTTGAGATTGCTATTCGAAATGAGAATACGCTTGTTGATTATACTATACATACCTGATAATGTCTATATATATATATTGACACAAACACGCTACGTGGCCGGTGTCATGGCAGTTATAACACGTGGGAGATTAACAGAAACATGTGATGGGGCCGATGTCGTGGTAGTTGAAGCATGCGTGCTGATATGATTAAATATTGTTAATCACTTTCAATTGTTAGTATTGATAATCAAAATGAGCCTACACTTGTTGATCATGCTTCATCAGAGTTAATTATTTACATATAGAGAATAATTATGAATAAGTAGATGTGATTAGGTAATCTTTGAGAATGAGTCCATCGTGTGATTTATGTATCTATTAAATGAACTATATTCTAATAGGCCTTCTGATAACCTAGATTGATATTCGAATTAATTCAATTGGTGTCTTATTGGAAGCTATCTTTTGATATTGACGTATCTCACAGAAAGTTTATATTGTTCTATATAATTATACATATATTTATATATTTAAATATGTATATGTACATATATATATATATATATATATATATATATGTATACATATATATATTCATGAAAAACAATATATATATATATATATATATATATATATATATATATATATATATATTGTGTTTGACGACGCATTGTAATGATAATATAATCATTTCCCTCGGAGTCTTGACACAACCAAGAGGTTCTGCTTCAAAACTGTCTTCCAACTCATATATTTTTTATATTGGGTTTAACGACGCACTGTTATGATAGCGCAGATCTCTATGTCAGTGAATTTAATCAGTTTCAAGATAATACGTCAATGAATAAAAATAATGTGATGGAATTTTTTGACGTATTATCTCAAAACTGATCGAATTCACAAAAATAAAGTCATATTAATTAAAGAGCGTAGAATTATCTGGGAGATGTGAACTTTTCATACAATTACACTAATTTTATGAAAATGAAAAATATATTAAAGATAAATTTCTCGATTTGTGTAAGAGATACATCCTAGTATTGACCTGAACGACAGATGGAAACCTCGTAAAACCTTGTTGTTGTTGTTGTTGTAAGTCTTTATTTGAATTATAATTGTATAATATAATAAAATATAATATGGTATAATATGATATAATATTGCACATACAATGATAGTTCAATATAGGCGGGGTTCACTGCAGATGAGTGGTCTTCCACCCAAACCTTCTAGATATAAGATATTAATTAGTAATAAAGTAATAAGTAATAAAGATATAGAAGTAACGATTTAAATAAATAAACTATGTAATAAAGGCTACTAGTCAGAATGGAAAAGGTGATGATGATGCTTGGGAACTAAAATACTGATGACGCTACACATAATGGTGAGTGGTACAAGTGGGGATGTTTTAAAATGTGAGGTAGAGGAAAAATTAGGGATAGTTGTTTGTGAAGTACTCATTTAGATTATAGAAAGGATTTGATAATAAATTGGTTATGATATTTAGGTATGGGGGGAGAGGAATTCTTGGAGGCTGTAGAAGGCATTTAGGAGGAGGAAGGATTTAAGGGATGATTTGAATAGAATCATCTCTGTTAGGATTGTCGACCATGGCGGGAATCGAACCCTGCCACTGTGGATTCACATACTCAAACGCACTTGAATTTCACATCAACATATTGTCGTATGTGGACCTTGAGTTAGAGCCAGACTCAACTGTATCAAGGTCGTACAACCCAAGAGACCGCGATACAGTTGTGAGGGCAACCCTGATGTTTTCCATTGTTACAATTGTATTCGAGCTTGCCAGAACAATTTAAAGATATGTTTTGAATTATCTATCGATTACTATATTACTATTGAAGAATATAACACATATCTAATTTGGTATAGGCCTAATAGCTAAAATATTGACATTGTTTTTCATCACACCATCGGTAGGGTGACCATATTCAAAAAAGGAAAATCCGGGACAACACCAAGACATGGGTATAGTCAAAATCATTTGTTCCAAATTTTATTAGGGGGGAGAGGGGTCGAGGGCTCAACAGCCCCGCAGGGGAACTTTTGGGAATTTGTAGTCTTCTAGTCATTTTCTGGATGTATTTTCTAGTCATATAAAATCAAGAATATATTTTTTTCTATTGTAATTGCATACAACTTTATACTCTGAGGATGTAGCAGACACATGTTAATGATAGAAAGAAAGGTATTTGAATTTGATCTGCAATTTAAACATTGATTCAACAAATATCACAGTTTTTTAAATTTAAAACGAAAATAAATTATGACTAGATGAGTTTTACCGAAATGAAAAATACACAGTTAGGCCTATTTATATTTCTTCCGTTTTTGAAAATCAGGGATAATTATTTACCCAACGATTGGGAAGTCTGTTCTTTTGAAACCGGGAACTGAAACCGGGACAAATACGTGTCCCGAAATAACTTTTCGGGACACCGGGACAAAAGATGGAAATCCGGGACAATCCCGGTTTTCCGGGACGGATGGTCACCCTAACCATCGGTAGCTCGAGACAATTTTTCCCAATAATGACAGAGCGGTAGTTGTAAAGGGTGCTAGATTAGATGTGTGTAAATTCTCTTTCTTAAATAGGATAGGTAAGGTACTGGAATGAACTTGGTAGAAGTGTTTTTCAGGGGGATGAAATAAGAATAAAACAATTCCGGCAGAAGGTTAGGGAGGCGGGCAAACCGTCGTGATCAAGGATAGGGAACTTGCCACCATGCATTCATGCGCAACTGTAAGAGTTGATAATAATAATAAAAGGATGAAAGTTTGGGAACGTTTGAATGAGGCACAACAAGGACGATCTTAATACTACAAATAAATAGTTGGATATGATAAATCTCATTCAACACATTGTTGAAATTATATTTATAAACTTATAAGTTGAGAGATGAAGATCGATTCGAAAATTAGGTTGAGAAAAAGTTTTCACTCTTCTTTCTGAATATATATTATCTTTCTTCGATTTTCTTTATTTTCTTTCCTCTTCTATTGTGAATCTTTTTTTCTTTTTCTATTTGGATATTCGCTTGTGTAGGAGAAAACCACTTCGGTCTTTTCTCCGACGTTCATGTTTTTTTTAAATTCATTTTTGTCTTCCTTAAAAAACTTTCCTTTCTTTTCGTACATTTCTCAAATACCGGTAACGGTATTTATATTTTTTTATATATTTCCAACTTGCTGTCATGTGATTATTGAATAAATTTATTCAAAATTGGAATTGTTTTCAATTTTCTGTCGAATATGAGAATTAGGCAACATAAATTTCCACGAGGTTACGCAATTTATATTTTTCTGAAATACTGGCGTTAATCACTAAGGCTTATGAGTTATTACTATCTCAATTACTTAATTTCTTCAACCCTGTTACATTTTATACATCATAGAAACATATTGAATTGTTAATTGAATTATATTTCTAGTTATGTATTGCACTGTGTAATTATATTTCTAGTTATGTATTTCACTGTGTAATTGTATTTCTAGTTTTGTATTTCATTTTGTAACTGTTGTTCATTACGCATTTTATTGTGTAATTGTAATTGATTTGTAAATGTATTTCCTGTCATGTATATAACCTTGTAAAATCAGTAATAATTCTGGATAAACTTTCCACCAATTGAAACTGATTACCAGAACTACTTTTTCTCTAATTGAAAGCGTGAAATGATGAATTACCTCCTTAATAGTTAATAATGGAATATGAAAGGGATAATTAATATTAAAAACGGTATTATTTTGACAAAATCTATGTGTCGTATAATTATTGAAACTGATTATTTGTCACTCAATTACATGAAGATTAAATTATCGGTAAGAAATTCAAATAATTCATAATTGTTTATACACATATTTTTTATTCATATTCACAATTGGAAATTATAATTTTCTCATTCGAGCACTTCTTTAGGAGCCGTTTGTACCAAGTAATGGTTAAAATAAGGCCTAAATCAGCAAATTAGGCACCTCGAGCTACTTTTATCATGTTGGTACCTTTTGAGTCCATGGGAGTCGATTTAGCGGAAAATCAGTATTCTGGTGATAACTTTTGGATGGTATAAGATATGGAAATTCAGAAAACGAGGAAACATAGATATTTTTAATACCTTCGAGATGGTGTTAATGATAACTATTTATCTCTAATCCCCTTATTGTCAGGCGTATACGCTTGGAAATATACATTTTTAAAGCGTATACGCCTGACAATTCAAAGATATGAGATGAATAGTTATTATTTACACCATCTTGAAGGTATTAAAAATATCTGTGTTTCCTAGTTTTCAGAATTTCCATATCTTATACCATCCAAAAGTTATCACCAAAATACTGATTTTCCGATAAATCGACTCCCATGGACTCTTAGCTAATAATAAACTTATTAATACATTTAATCATCAGTTAGTACAACCAGCTCTGAACATGGTTTTATATTTATGACGAATGTGATTTATTTTTCTTGAGGGATTCTTTTACGAAATGTTTTTTTTTTGGATGGGTGAGCGATGATTTCTCTTTGGAGGTATGTCTTACCACACCCTCCCCTACATCCAATTCGACCAATGGAATTGGACAATGTAAGTATCCATAGGCTAAACAACATTCAATTCAAATGCCATCTGTTCGAAAGCTCATTCGTTCAACTAAAACTGTCGAACAAACAAACTTTCGGAGGAATAATATTTCGAACGAATATTTCTTCAAAATTTTGACGTTCACAAATATCTATAATAAATACTACAAAATACTAAATAATTCAAATCCATGATCTATTTTGAAACCAAACTATGGTTAAAGTACTCCTATATTTAAAAAATTGCACCGTTATCATAAGTTTTTTATATAGTCTATATAATATACGAAAATATATATTTTACATCGTTTTCTATTTTGTTGAGCATCGGTTCCGAATGTACAATGAGAGAGACAGAGAGAGTGAGAGAGTGAGAGAGAAAAAAACACATCAAGATATAAAAAGTGATGATTGTTGTGTAGTGGTCTTTACGTAACCATAGAAACTAGGGGTAAACTTTTCAGCGAACTTTAAATTGAATTTAAAAACGAAGATATGCCACTTGATTCTTTATTCACGTGATGTAAAAAATAATTATAAATAATCAATTATGATATTTTATAATAATAATATAATAGGCAGCCGCCCCAGTGGCTGAGTCAATTATCGCTAGCGGTAGTAGCTGAAGTCACCGTTGGGCGTGGGTTCGAGTCCCGCATAAGGCATGGGTTTTTGTATAAGTCCTTTCATCTATCATCACTTCATCATTCCATTATCACCCGCTCATTCGTACCCCCGTATAACCTAGCTGTTGGTGGGGTCGTTAAGCAACAAAAAAAAAAAAAAAAAAAATATGATAGGCCTACAATTATTAAAGGACCTAACAACTTGAGGTGAAATTAGTATGAATAATGACATTTTAGAGAAAACTGGAAATGATCATGAGGAATTGGAGAAATTATAAGTAATTGATTCGTTCGTCAAATTACCTGAAGAGAGATCGGCCCTCAGTTTCTGAGTCATGACGTAGGCATTGCCCAAATATATTTTTGTATTTTTTTGTATTTCGACGCACAGAACACAAATGTATGATGATTATTGTTTACTTAACGACTCACCAACAGCTAGGTTACATGGGGGTACGAATGAACATATGAAACTATGAAGTAATGGTAAGTGAAAGGACATATAAAAAACGCGTAACTCGAACCCACGCCTGACCCAACTTCAGTTTCTAAAGCAGTGCCTCAGCTGACTGATCTACCAAGGGACGTACACACTGGCGTCGGAACCGGAGGGGGGGGCATTTCCCCCAAAGTAATTTGGCCAAGGGGGGGCAAGAAAAAGGTCATGCAAGACTCAATTTGTCTCGTTGTTTCCTTTAAAAAAAACATTTGTTAAAATTAGCTGTCATTATTTTCAACTTCTTTTGAATATGTGGCACCTCATACTTCCTCTCCCCGCGGGTCGCAATTGTTGAGCTTGCCCCTCCCCACCACTATCAAAACGTTTCCGACGCCTCTAGACGCGCAGAAAACAGAATAACGAGTCAATTAATCCGTCTCTTTCTCGTCTTTCTCTGGTTTCGTAATCTGACTGGGCGCTAAAAACAACTGTGTCGGCACGATCGACCTGCGTGGCTCGCTCTCCCCCCCTCTCTCGCTCGAATCCGTACTGAGGTCAAGTCTCTGGGCACTCGAGCCCGGTCTGTTGACACTCGTACTCGGTCTCTGGGCACTTGTGTTCGGTCTCTGAGAACTTGAGCTCGGTCTGTTGACACTCGTATTCGGTCTCTGGACACTCGAAGCCGGTCTCTGGACACTCGAAGCCGGTCTCTGGACACTTGAACTTGGTCTCTGGACACTCGAAGCAGGTCTCTCGACACTCGAACTTGACGGTACGTCTAATATTTGAGCCCTGGATTTCGGTCGTTGTACACTTGATCCCGCCTGCAACGGCAATCTCTCATCCTCAAAATCCGCCTCTTCATCCAACCTCGAATCGTTCTCGAGATCCATACTCCGAGTACTTGAACCGGACTTCAACTCCAACCGTTCCGATTCCATCTCCGCGTCAGATTCGGGCCGTTCTGCGTCGTCGATCGCGTCTAAACCGAACAACGATGCGTTGGTTCCCGGTCGCAGATCCGGACTGTCGTTGGAACCGGTTCGAAGACCGCGTCGCTGAGAATTCAGACTCGATTTCATCTCGAGTCGTTGAGCGTTCAACGCAGCCAAGAGCTCGTGACGATGAGCGTAAGCGCTCGAATCCAGATCGAAGTTCGAAATAGTTCCCGACGGTTTAACGGCCGGCTTCGCGCTTTGATTCGAGCGCATTTCGAGGCTCTGGAGTTTGGCGGAGGCGGTTAGGTCGAGACGCGGATTAAAACCGCTTATTCCCAGACGATCCGCAACCGATACGGATCTGGATTCGAGGATGCTGTCGCTGGAACCCGGACGGGAATCGAAGAGGCTATCCCGAGAGGCGGGTCGGGAATCGAAGATGCTGTCGCGGGAACCGGGTCTGGATTCAAGGATGCTATCGCGGGATCCGGGACGGGAATCCAGGATTTTTCCCTGGGAGTTTGGTAGTAGATCGAGTTGTTTGTCGTAGTCGACGGACTGTAAGGCGAGGCGTTGGGTCCCGGTTTCGGGACGAGATGGGTCCGCGTTGCCGCGGGACGGAGGCATCGGGACCAGACCCATCGGGGACCGCGAGATCTGAAACAAAACAGGTTATTGGAATGATGTTAACCACTTGACAGACGTGGACGTGTAGGCGTTCTTTCACTTTTCGCACACAAATTTAAAATGAGATCTACATTTCAAATCAACAAAATTAATCAACTTATAAAATTTAAAATTTGAATTTAAAATAAGATTCAAACTTCAAATCAACAAAATTGATCAAATTTTAGAAAAATCATATTTCAAATGAGATTCAAATTTCAAATCAACAAAATTTCATCAGCTTATAAAATTTCAAATTTCAAATCAACAAAATCACCAACTTTCAAATTTCAAATCACATTCTCATTCTAAATCAACGAAACCTCGTCGACTCACATAGCTCATCTGCACGCTGCGTGATATCGAGAACAGCTCGACCGGAACGTCCGATATCCAGTCGCCCATGCTCGGTCGCGCGCGGTGACTCCCGACCGACGGAGCGTATGCGTGGTGAACGAACGAGCTGTCACCGTTCAGATCCATCGACGGGTCCAAGCAAGCGATCTGAGTCGTGCGGACGTGGAACGGGAAGTTCTGGTTCGCGTGCGACGGTAACGTGAGAACCTGGAGGGGGGGGGGAAGGGAGTTGATTAGTTTTTTTACTTGAGTCGAAACGATGAATATATATATATATATATATATATGTGTTATAATAAATGAATAATAATAAATAAGCATATCTGAGCAATCTGCTCGTCTTAGGCTCAACCAAGAAGCCGAACACTCCCAACGAATCCCCACGACACGCTCGTGTAATCAAGACGAGCTAGTAAGTGCGGTTATGTACTGACCAGGAACAGAATGTGTCCGAGCAGCGCGATCAGATGTAACGCTCCGTACACGACGCTCTCACGGACCCACTTGTCAACGAGACCGTTGGCGGCCATGATGAACGTCGGACCCGCGACGAACCTACGACAACAGCGTTGGATAAAATACGCAATTAGGATGGAGGGGATTCCTGTAGCAGGCTGTGGAGAAATCCTGCAAGGGATTCCCCATTATTAGATAAGCGATAGCAGAGATTCCCATCCCAGTCTTATGTGGCTTTGTCTCTGTGTTTTTAATTTTTTTTTTTCTTTGGAAGCACTGCACGGGTCGCAGGGTTTGACCGATCGGCATGAAACTTTTTCTATGAACGCAAACTTATCCAACTTAGAACCACTGTATAGTTTTTGGGTTAAATCGGTTGGACTATTTTTGGCAAACATTATCTCGAAGTTTCGAAAAAACCCATAGGCCTAAAATTAGGCTGGGAAATATGAAATCTCTCCAATTTGATTCAAATTCTCCCCAAATGTAAATACAAATATTATACACATTTTTTATTAGATATTTGTATGAAAGCCGTTTTGAAGATATTAGGGCCGGTATTACGAATCGATAGTTAGTGGATTAAGCAATAGTTAGCGGATTAACTTGTTATCACCATTGGTTACATATGATATTTTCGTACCATTAACAAATAGTTAGTGGATTAGTCCTTAACTGAGATTCGTAAAACCGGGCCTTAATGTAATATTAATGTGACTAGTTTGAATTGCCGAGAGTTTATTTTAGAGCGGTCTCCGAACAAGTACGTTAGTCCTAGTAGTTCCTACCAGAGAGTTCCGATGATGTTGAACGAGTAGTAGAACTTTGACTTCTCTGGATAATGCTTGAGCGTGAACACAGTCGAATAGACAAACATCCACCAGGCTATGATCCTGAGGGAGATGAGACCGTATCCCGGAGGAGACTCGTAGATGTAGAGAACTAGTCCCGGATCAAAGTACTGGAAGAAAACAATTCAGGATGATTATTGTTCACTGGATGACCGCACCGATGGCTGGGATATAAGAAGTAGAAGATATTTATTCAGCATTATTGCTAATTCACAAGGTTAAATACGTGACAAGAAATACAATTACAAATCAATTACCATCAACATCAATCAACAGTCACACAGTGGAATACATAGCTATAAATACAATTACACAGTGGAATACAAAACTAGAAATACAACTGAACAGTGAAATACAATACAAGAAATAAAATCACACAGTGGAATACAAAACCAGAAATACAATTACACAGTGGAATACATAACTAGAAATACAATTACACAGTGGAATACAAATCTAGAAATACAATCACACAGTGGAATACAAAACTATAAATACAATTACACAGTGGAATACAAAACTAGCAATACAATCACACAGTGGAATACATAACTAGCAATACAATTACACAGTGAAATACATAACTAGAAATACAATTACACAGTGAAATACGATTAGAAGTTTTAATGCATCGATTCGTAGTCCCAATATATTGGATGCAAGTCCCAATGTAACAAATTGAAATTACAATGCATCGAATCGATCGAAAACATCGAAACCAAAATGCTATTACTATCAAATAAGCCCTCCACAAATGACATTGACAGTTTGGTTGATCGTACTCACCATGGTCTCGTACCAGAACAGACAGAGGTACGTGATGACGTAGATGCACATGAATACCGTCAGCTTGACGGAGGAGGCGAGACGCAACCTGCCTCGCGTCACTGTGTAGCCTTTTGCCAGCAGGAGCATCAGGAGCAGGTAAATTATCTCGCTCGTAGATTCTAGCAGGCGACCTGTTGCACGACAACAAGTACTATAATATTACATATATATCCTAGTATTAGATATACATATTATTATTATTAGATATATTTGGATGATTGTAGGAATAAATCAAATTTACTGAACCTGTAAAAAAAGGCTTTCCTCTTTCTTTCTTTCTTTTTTTTCTTACAATACTGAATAGTATTGAGGCACAATCGGTTGACCCGCTTTCGAGTAAACCGATTTCGAAGTTTAGAAAAAAAAAAATTTACCCGGAGAAGATAATACTCTCTATAATAACCTGGAGGAGAATATTTGGATGAAATATTCACTTTGAATTAATTTTATTTTTCACGGAATTTTAACATAATAATGATACACATATAACAAAAGTTTCACACGAATCGAATCAGCCGTTAAGATAAAACAAAATTCTACAATCAATATTTCACATTGTCGCTTTTACATTTTTACGTGTCAAGTATCGCTCACCGAAGTTCTTTGTTCCGGGATACCCGGTTCCGTTGATCGCGTACCGGATGAACGAGATGCTCTGGAACAATATCCCGATCTCCTGGAACACGACCGAGTAGACGAACATCTTGTACGTCGAGTGCAACAGTTGTCGAGACTTCAACTCAACTGGAACCAGAACGAGAATGTTAAAGAACATCACAACCTAAAACTAGATTTAAACGAATAATGAAAATATTTATTTAGGTACCTAATTTTAGAGATAATTACAAATCATATTATCAATTTCCGAAAAAATCATTTGTCTTGCAGGATCCAGCTCTTTTTCTGAGTCGCAATATAGACATTACTGGATTCTGTTTATGTTTCCATACAGAATCAGTAATGCCTACGTCATGCCTCATGGTCTCTGAAGGACAAAATGATTAATCATAATTTCTAAAATTGAGATACTGTGTAATAATTTCTAGTTTCATTCAATATTAAGGAATAAGATATCACCATTATTACATTGAGTTATATTATGTTATTACATTATTACCTACTAACGACATTGTTGATAATTCCGACCTCAGTAATGATACTAAACCTACTGGTGTACTAGTACTAATGGTACTGGGTACTAACGATAGGAGTACTACTGGTAATAAGTGCGGTTAGTGTTACCTGTGCACATGACGATGGCTACGATCATCAACAGGTAGATCAGCGACATGCCCATCAGGATCGGAAGGATGTCTGAAACAAGACGAGAAAACAGACGAATAAATAAATGAATATATCATATTAATAGATAATTAATTCATTAAATAGCTTGTGAGAAATATTATTTTCTTGTTTTCCTAGAGGATTGATAGTTCATTGGAAGTGAAACATAAAATAACAAGCACCCTCGGTGGCCACGTATTTCACGTATTTTACTCTAAATGAAAGAGAAAAAATCAATATATAAATGAATACAAATGAAAACAAATGACGGAATGAATAAGGATGAATACAAAAGGATTCGAATGGATGTGAATGAATGAATACGGATGAATACAGATGAATGACTCTGACGAGACGTTAGTTGTTGACTCACAGAACTCGTCTGCCGAGAAGTGTTCGCGCCAGTAGTCTCCCGGCGCTCCGTTAGTCATCAGGAACTTGTACTTCAGGCTCATGCCCTGACAAATCAAACAAACAAACAAACATTACTAAACATAATTACTAATTATCTACGGAAATAATCATTTTTCCGATTTTTTTAGATGCTGTTGATCGAAAAGTTTTGAATAGTTTCGTAACATACTCAACGTAAGCTGCTGATTCGTAAATTCCCAATGGTTCATTTATTATAACTGGGTATTTCCAAAGTTATTTGTAATATTTTAGACAATACGGACATTTTTGAAGTTATTTAAACAATTTGTACCAACAAAATATTTGATTGTGTGTTTATTGGTAGGTCAACATATATATTGTTTTAAAGAAGGATAAACTATTGGTGTGGCGCTAATGTCGATACCAGCTTGGACCTCCTAACGACGACCGTTTATTTGTCATAACTGCCTGAAGTGATCGATAACCATCCTCGTATCACTCACAAAGCCCAATCACTAACCAACACACACATCCACTTGCTTGTATTTCCTACCCCGTATCCCGCTAGCATACACACCTTTGTAGAGTTACAGTTGGACACGGCGATAAACCACCACCGTTCTCTCGCGCTACGGAACTTCCGTACGTTGTGACACACGTACACCTGTCTCTGTCCGTTCTCGTCGCTACGGTTACGCAGCTCGCAGCCCGAGTAGTAGTTCTGCAACGTCGTCAGGTGTACCACCTGGTTCTTGCCGACGTTTAGGACGGCTTCCTTCTCTTCGCACGTCTGCCAACATCGGAACAAAAAACGTGAGACAAACTGAACGGTCGATAGCAAACTGGGACTGTCATTGAGGAGCCTTATTTATTTATTATTATTTATTATTGTTTATTTATTTATTATTGAGACTTAGGTGTTACGGCCATATGCGACGAATGGAAAAGGAGAGAATACCGAGAGCAATGTTTGAGATAGCAGAAAACAATGGAGATGATGGAAGAGTAGGAAGACCAAGAGAGAAGTGACAGGAGGGAGTAAGGTGTGAGGTAGTCAACTGAGGAGGAAGTGCTAGACGAGAGATGGTGGGAAGATAGAAAAAGATGGAGGGAACTCGTAAGAAGAAAGGACGAAGCAGAGGATAGTAGTAGTAGTGAAGAAGAGGAAGAAGAAGTTGGAACTGGCAGGAACCGACTGATAAGAAGACTGCTCTAGAAGAAGTGGTGGGAACACCCCCTGGCCCAATCTAATTGGTTATCTGGGTTTTGAGAAATATATATATATATTATTGTTTCTATACAGTGGGGATTATACACCAGGTACTGAGAATAGAGCAGGAGCCCCGTAACAACATGTGCCTCACTACCTGCATTTGTTTATCATTTCTTAAAGGAAGTGTAAAGAAGTAGAGTTATACTGGATCAATTCATATTAAAAAGTAGTAATATTTTATAGTGTCTTTATTCGTAGGTCATTATATATATTTTTAAGAAGGATAAATTATTAGTGGGATGCAAATGTCGATTGGTCGATTAAAACAGCATGCTGGGCCTTGCTAGATCTTTCACCTATGCTCCCTTCACCCTGCTTTCACCCTTAAAGGTAATTATTGCATAACAATGATTTTGTATCAAGCTCAATGTTGATGGAAAAAATAATTTAATATGGTTGATTTATGGTTAAATTTATTGATCGCTCATTCTGAAGATCGTCGTACCTTGTTTGACGGATAGACGGCCGGCCATTGGCTATCCGAGTCGTAATAAAGGAGGATGTTTTGCGTTCCGTATTCCTGCAAACAAACAATCAACATAACAGTGACAGTAACACTTAACACTAATCACTATATATTTAAATCACGGTCGTAAGGTTACCTAATGCAAAATGCATTTTATAATGTTGAAGAATTCTGAGGCATGCAGTAAAATATAGTTGTCAATGTGTCATTAGCACTATAGTAGATAGTAAATGGTCAAACAATTCAGAAAACTTTTTTTTTTTTTTATTGCAAATAAACACAGATAGCACATTTACAGAAGTACAAATGAAATAAGGCAATATCATTCGGAATTCCCACAAAACTGCCAAATGGACAGTTTGACTGTGGGTTATAAAAATCTACAAAATGTAAGGTGCTTATAAAATACTTATTAAATTCTCTAATGCTCATAAAAAATTATTCTTAAAGATGGAATTGTGTTTCTAGTTGTGAATCGCATCCTGAAAACTCATTCACCCAGAAAATACCACACTTATATATAATATAAAGGTGATAGAAGTGTCCGCTGTATTGATCAAAGAACTTCTTGTCTCGTGGATACGAGTTTATACTTTATAATGTTTATCAAGTTGGTACCTTGTCGTACTCGACGATGTACTCGAACTGTCCTTCGTCCGACAAGAAGCAGAATCTCGCGAGGAACGCCCAAGTCTGCGGAAACAGTTCGAACAACACGATAAGACGAAATTAACAATTCAGTTGCCAAGTCATATAGCTATAATAATTTTCAAATTCTGTTGAATCAAAATTTCATCTTTCTAAGATTATAAGATGAATATTAATGAATATTAAATGTAGGCCTATGAAGAAATGAAGGTTTCAAAGAAGAAAAGACAAAGAAAATTGAGGAAAAAAGAAGATATATTCAAAATGAAAACTTTCCGTCAATTTGTTATTTCAATTCCTATAATTTGTTGAATGGGTTTTGGTATATATAAAATTATTCACAAGTGGTGGTAAGATTGCCCTTAACCGGCACATGCAGCGCAGTGGTTAATGCGCTCGCTTCATGAGGGGAATTTCGGACCCGGTTCGATTCCCGTCGCCGTCCATCTTCACAGATTTCTTTCTCGTGGTTCCTCTCTGTAGTCTAGCCTAATGCCGGGATGGTTCCTACAATGAGTCGGCCATGACCGCTTCCTTCCCACTATCCTTCCCATTACCCAAGAACCTTCATCCCATCATCTCATTAATCATCCATCCGACACACATAGATCTTAGATATCATAACAGTGCGTCGTTGAACCCCCCCCCCCAAAAAAAAAATAATGCCCTTGTGGTGCCCCATTCAAACGATTCTAATTTGTCACCATGAATTTCATGTTCATCTTCAAAGAATCATGAATTTCTAATCATCAAGGTAAGCTGCTTGTCAAGCTGCTATTGGTCCAAATCTCCTCAGAGAAACATTTCGACCAATCACAAAAGAGCGCTGAACTTACCTCGCGAGTGCTGAGATGTCCTTCCACGTATTTACCGGCGACCGCGTCAAGGTTACCGACGACGAGCAATGCTGCCAATACTCGGAGAAACGAATGCATCGTGAAAACAACGAGTCTAGCGCCAACTCGATAGCATTTTAATAGTAGATATTAATTTTTTCCTCTTCTTCTTGTTTCTTTATGGACCGTGGATACTTTCTTACCGTTGTATTTATTTTGTTTTATTTAAAAGTCGTTGCCACCGGGATATATCTTTTGCTTACCATGTATATTTTGGTGCATAGCCCAACCATTTTTTGAATTGAGTTCAACGCTGAGGTTTGAAGGCGCGTAAACAGCTAGGTCATTTTGCACCCCAACTATTTTTTTTCTAAAACTATACTATTTACTGTATTGTAGAAAATTAGTTAACAGTTTACTTTGTTGTTTATGTTAATTATGGTTTTGTCGATATTTCATCTCATATAAATGGTGGTGAGATCGCCCTTGTGGTGCACTGTACGAACGATGATACCTTCCATCTAAAGCCTTTATAGGAGAATGAGGATTTTGTATCTAGTTTCAACTTTAATGAAAAAATATATATATTTCATCTGGTATTTAGTTTGTTTCTTGCACACGGATAAGGCGAGAAGCTTTCGTCGATAAATTATGTACCGAAATTTTTTTTTCAATTCGTCTTCAACTGCATTTCAAATAAATATCACTTGGTAACGTTCAGTTCATTAATTACAGTCAATTTAATAGTTATGGTTAACAGTTGAGTAAACTGTACAGTAATTACAGTCAACTATCTCATAAATTTCTATCCAAATTATAATCTACATAGGCTACCATCAAGTATTCCAGACGGAAACAAAGGAAAAGAATATTGAACACTATTTGATCACCTACTCTTCAGTTACCAGAGGGCTACATTATTGATGTATAATATAAACATGAATGATTTTTTTTATAAAGTTGAGAATAAGAAATTCTAATTATTATACTAAGCCAGGTTCAACTTTTTAATTCCAGTCTATATAATATATATCACAGTTTCTCCGTCACGCATTATGAGCACTCGATTAAAAACTTTATTTCTTCATTATTTCTTGCGACAAGTTGACTAAATCGAGATTGTAAACAACCGGATTGTCTCGAACATAAACAACAACGATGAAACAATGTCGTTGAATGTTCGTTGATCATTGTTATTGATTCATCAAAAAAATCATCGAAATATATTCTAGAGCTCGTTAATAAAACATCAGCAAATACAAAAAATAAAAGAACAATATTCAAAAAATTATATCAAAACAAAATCACCAATTTTGACGTCACTTTTGGCACAACATTCCTATACGACACTCAAACACACAAAGAACTCGAAGCAATATCAAAACAAACAATAAACTTTTAAACCTCCAATTAACACAATCAATTAAAATTCACTGCACTACCAATTACCCTCTCATTCTAACTAAACATTATTCTATCAACACTTATAAATATAAGAAAACTATAAAACCTTCCAAACAATAAACATCCACGTACTTTAAGGTTAGGTATTTGTTTATTAATCAATATCGTTACCATGGCAACGTGACACATTAACATGCAAACATGGTCGGCTGATGTAGGTGGGGATGTAGTTGGAAACCATTTTACATAATAGCATATATTATGATTGTGGTCATATTGTCGAGGGAGGGGGGGGGGAGGGTGAAATCAATGGCTGTGACAGCAGGTGGTCTATATTAAGGGTGAGGGGAGAAGGGGAGGGGAATGAGGACATGTTACGGGGTTAGTTAGAGGATATATATAAACGTATGTTACGTAATTATATATGATGATTTGAATTATAGATCAATGAATATATGTTATTACGTATATTGATTTGAGGTTGGTACAGTCGACTTGGAATAAAATTGAATTCAAGATCTATGATATGTTGTACAAGGTTTATATAGTGAACTTATGAATAAAATTGGATTATGGATCTATGGATAGATATGTGTTGATTCCGTCGACTGAAATTAAAATTGAATTCAAGATCCACGGGTATGTTGATTCAAAGTTTGTATACGGAAGTGGACTTATGAATAAAATTGAATTATGGATCTATGGATACATATATGTTTATTTATTCAGTCAAGGTTGATACAGTCAATTCGAGAACAGAATTGAATTTAAGATCTAGGAATGCTGATTCTAGGTTAATTGTATAGTGGACTTGAACATGAAATTGAATTACGGATCTAATATAGATCTATGGATAATGCTGATTCAAAGTTTGTACAGTTGCCTTACAGATAAAATTGAATCATGGATCTATAGATACATATATGTTCATTCAGTCGAGGTTGGTAGTCGATTTGAGAATAAAATTGAATTTAAGATCTATGGATAGATATGTTGATTCAAGGTTTGTACAGTCAACTTGGACATGAAATTGAATCATGGGGAATCTATGGAACTGATATAGGTCTATGGTTTACGTTGATTTGATTTGTACAGTCGACATATAAATAAAATGCTGAGTTATTTAGGCCCGGTATTATGAATAATACATTTGTTGATTAAGCGATAAGTAGTGGATTAGCTTATTATTACCCTTGGTTGCCAATGTTATTTTTGTACTGCAATTGATTAATTAGCTTAATTAACACATTTTTACTATTGGTAATATTGGCCCTTATTAAAATAACAATAATGAATTACGACTAGTTTGGCCTTAGACATGTACAAATTCCCGAAGTTCCAATAATTTTCCGATATCCGTGCAAAAACTGTTGCTGGACAACCTTCATATTTTGTTCACATATTCATACAAACTAATAACGAACGATATCGAAATATAAGTGAACATTAATAATATATGCAAGTTTATTGCTGAGAGTTCAAAACAACTTTTCAAGTTAATACGTGAATTATTGATGGAACGTTTGCAATAAAAATCAATAGATTAGCTTTCGAACCGCGTCGGTTAAGAACCTTCGAAGTTGACAAGATCAATAAAAATAAGTCAATAACGTAGATGATTCATTGTGAGTCATACAAGAAAATTACCTATGTATATTTGATGATGAAAATTAATGTTTGCTTGTAGACCCCACTAACAGCTAGGTTATATGGGGGTACAAATGACTTTTTGATAGATGAATGTGTTGCCAAAATGATTGTCTAATGCGGGATGCGAACCCACGCCAAACTATGGTTAAGAGCCGTCAACATTAGTTGTTCCAAACAATCACAAAGCAAAGTTAACCGAACCTCAAATTAATAAAATGAGAGCCGGATCATGGAGGATATATGATTTAATTTCAATCTCTGAGATTAGGATGATGATTTCCAGTTTTCTCTCAAATTGGGGGAATAAATATTGTACCGGCACATGCAGCGCAGTGGTTAACGCGCTCGTTTTCCGGCAGGCGAGGGGAATTCCGAACACAGTTCGATCCCCGCCGCCGACCATCTTTACAGGTGTTTTTCATAGTTTCCCTCTGTAGTCCAGGCTAATGCCGGGATGGTTCCTACAATAAGTCGGCCATGACCGCTTCCTTCCCACTATCCTTCCCATTACCCAAGAACCTTCATCTCATCATCCCATCATCTCATTAATCATCCATCCGACGCCATTAGATCTTAGTTATCATAACAGTGCGTCGTTAAACCAAACATTGGAAAAAAAAAAAAAAAACATTATTTGTTGGAATCTAGTCTCAGTGTTGAGATATCTTTCAACAATAATACCAACTTACCCAAAAACTTACCAACGTATCAATTCTTCATCAGGCGATAACCGATGTATACGTTTATAGGCCTAGGATTGAAGTTACGGTTAATATCAGTTGTCACTAGTGACATAAGTGTAGATTAAAAGAAATAAACACATTTGTTTCTGGAAAAAAAACATTGAAATTTATTTTTCACACAATTTTAGAGGTTATGTCAAGACATTTGATATACCAATCAAAACACAGTTTCACAATATACTCATTTAAGTAGTGAATGGGAGTCAATTCAGTGAAATATCATTTTTTTAATAACTTTCAAATGATATGAGACATCAACATTTTAATTTTGGGGGAAACAGAATTGTTTTTAATACTGTACCTTCAAAATGATATAAGTTACGACCATTTGAGGTATACCACTGAAAAAAATCCAAGCTGTATACCTTTGACAATTATGAGATAAAATTTGAATAGTTAAAACAGTCGTAGAGGTATAGAAGACATAGTTGTTTCCCACTTATTACAATTTTGATATTTCAAACCGTTCGAAAATTACCATTAAAAAACAACATTCCGCTAAAGTCGTTCCCACACGTTCACGTTACAAACGCAAACGGTTGAAAACGACTAATTCAGCCGCCATTCCGCGACCCGAATCGTAACCGTCATCCACGACTCATCTTACAACGAGTCCTCTAAAATATAGCAAATATTACAACGATTCTACGGTAACATTCTTTTGACCAGCAAATCCAACATTGACATATATATATATATATATATGTATAATATCTCACATTTCAACTAAAAACTACTGTATATAGCGCAATATCTTCACGGCGCCTCTATTATAGCGCCTCTCTAGAGCGACTCAGCGTCACAACCTGTCCTTATTTCAAAAACATTTCGTGGTATATATATATATATATATATATATATATATATATATATATATATATATATATAAATATATATATATATATAATATATATATAGAAAAATATATATATATATATATATATATATATATATATATCCTATATATGAATATATACCGGTATAAGTAATTATGAACATTAATTCTTAAATTGTTAACATTCATATAATTTCTATAATTATATAATTTAAACATTTTCAATATATAAACATTACATCTTGCAGTGACTTAATAATCTACTCCATTTTGAAAATAGCTGTTTTTATTCCTAACGATTATTCTCACATTTCGCCTCGTATATTGCCTACCCGATTATACACGTAGAAATACAATTAAACGATAATAACGAAACAGACTTCGAGTTCGTTTCGATTAGAACTAAATTAACGAGTAATTAAAATACGAACGCCAAGTTTCGTTTCGAAACGAGGCGTTGAATTAATATCAAATACACAAAGAAAATCAACTCAAACAAATATTAGTTGAGAAATTTGTTTATCTAAATGACTAAAATATATTTATATATATATAAATATGTTATCTTATAGACTTTAACGACTCATAATGTGTTGAATATATTATACTGATGGATAATTGAAGCCATTTTGTTGAAGAAATATTCAATACTAGATAGATACTAGTTCAATTATTACGCCTGTATTGGACAGCTATTATATGGATTGCTTTGAGAAAGGTCAGCATAGACTACGTTTATCACACGGTCGGGAAACGGTTTAGTCAAACCGGTTCAGGCTAAAACGGTTTACAGATGGTGATATACCTGTCAGTTTTGGTGTAAAACACTTTAGTTCCAATCCAGTTTGGCAAGTGAATTGGAGAACTCGATACGATTGATATACACGTCAAACCGATTCAGGGTAACCATGAACGCTAGCGATAAATCGATCCTTGTTGAATTCCAGCTTGGTTGTCGATTATTTACCGACTTACGTCACCAATATCCAATATAGGTATACCAATATAGGCCCTACTACCAATATATATACCAATATATCGACTTACGTAAATATTAAAAATAGCTGGCGCTGAAACGTTTTGACCGCGGTTTTGCCAAAGTGTTTCTGAATTATTGTGATATACACTCATTCGTTGAATCGTTTCAGCGTGAACCGGTTTGGCTAAACCGTTTCCCGAACGTGTGATATACGTAGTCATACATAGTATGCATATTGTATTAAATGTTTCATCAAAATAACTTCATCATCCAAAAGTATCCTATATTCAACATACATGTATATATATATAATGTATTATATGAAAAGAAAAAACTGAACAAATTTTATCACATGGTTTTTCAACTCAATTCACTGTAATTCAATTTCAATGTCGACAGATTGAACAACCAATCAATTTCAAATAAACGAAAATATAAACAACGATAAATATCTCTCATTTCTATCAACGACCGACGAATCAACGACGGTTAAAACGTCGACTAAAATCGGGACCTCGATTCCGCGTCTGGAATTTCCAAACGTCCCGAAATCAGAGCTGCCACGACGGAGTGAATAAATAACCGGATATATCGAAAAAATCGCCGCGACAATTCGCCGACGACGATCGAACCTGCCGCGCGAAAAACATTAAAAAAACAAAACAGTGAACAAACACAAAGCGTTGCACGATATTATTTTCAAAAATCACACTTTTAAAAATACTATACAATTGTGTCTATCAAAGATTTTGAACTTCATTATTACAAGCCTTAATAAATAATTATTATACATTTGATTAACTTGCCTAAGGTTGGTATTAGAATTGGTGTTTAGTTATAATATAAATCTGTCAATGTGTCCGAGAGTGTGTGAGTGTTGTGTGTGTGTGTGTGTTGAATATAAAGTTAGGTTAGGTTTGACAGTAAAGTTAGGTTAGGTTTGAAAGTGAGGTTATGTTGCGGCCGCGATTAGAGGTGCGACCCGCGGCTGGCGGACAGCTCGTAGAAGAGGAGATAGGCCTCGCTGGAGACGATGGATCGGGTGGATATCGAAGACACTCTGCAAATAGAGGAGCGGGGATTAGAAACAAACTACGTTTATCCTTGGATTATAGCTGTATGGATACACAACTCTTGTTGATTCCTAATGGAGACTCTCTTCAGAGCAAGGAAACATGAGGGTGAACTGTTGTATCTTTCAGTACTGCATGGTAAATAGAGTTCAAATCGTATAGTGAACAGGATTATAGTTATCATTGGCGCTCAAGTTTTCAGTTTTGTAATGTTTTTTCCGATTTTTGCGGTCCACAAAGAAGATTTCAATGTAGACAGAAATAATGCAGTACGAAAAAATTACGTGCGGAGGTTTAGTTGCCTTTCTGTTTTTATGCATGAAACGGTTGTAAAGTACAAGACACTATAGCATAATTTGTACCGCGGTAACAGCAAATTGTTGGTTTGTATTATATAGCTGTTTTCACAGCTCTGGAAAGTTGTTGCCTATACATTTCAGCGAAACGCTAGGTGATAAGAGCTCTACGCATGGACGCACCAAATGCGTCATTGTTCACGTCAAGATGTCAACTGTGACTGGACCTCTTTTCACCGTGGCGTTCCGCACGGATTTTGGTGGAACTAGCAACACTGTTGGTACCAGCCGAAATAGCATCGATACAAGACCTCTTTATTCCACAACTTCTTCGAGATGACGTTCGAGCCTCTACTCTCCCCGCCCCCCAGCTTACCTCGAGTCGTTGTACTCGTGCCACTGGCCCGAGTGCGGGTGCTTGCAGTACGCCGTGTAGTGACCGAACGACGGCGAGCCCGAGTGGTTCGAGACGCCGTACAGGTTGTATGTGTTGTCAGGGCTGCCTCGCACGGCTGAGTAGTTCGACAAGTCGAGGTGGTCGAGCGGGAAGTCGACGGTCACGCTCAGCTTGCGGCGGTACCGGTCCGTCGGAGAGAAACGGTTCAGTTCTGATAGCGCGGTTAAGGTGATGTTGTTTTGTGCGAGGTAAGCTGCTGGTTTTATCCAGACGATGATTATGGACTTGTTGTTGCTTAACGACCCCACCAACAGCTAGGTTATACGGGGGTACGAATAAGCGGGTGATAATAAAACGATGAAGTAACGATAGGTGAGAGGACGCTTACAAAAACCCAAGCCTTATGCGGGACTCGAACCCACGCCCAACGGTGACTTCAGTTACTACCACTAGCGATAATTGAAAGAGCCACCGGGGCGGCTGATTATGGACTTTTCTTGAGAGATGTTAACATTGCCGATACTCGATAGACAGACAACAATGCCCGATAACTGATATATACTGATATATAACTGATATAGCTTCATGTTTTTAACGCAATATTAAATGATGGCAATAATATTATTATTCTTAGGCCTACATAGGCCTAAGCCTATAATAATAATATTAAACCTACATATTAATATCAATTTCTGGTATATTTTGTATCCATTATTAGAATGATCATTTTGACATGATATTATTGAACAACCGTGATATTATTAACCGGAGAAGGTACCAACTTCACAAAAAAACAACTGTTATTGAAACCAACAGTTCTAACAACCAACTGACTTGAATTCCTACTTTGTGAGCAACCTGTACAGAAGCTCAAGTGGGAGGATTGACTCCTCCCCTTCAGTAATTTAATTTTGACACCAACCTTACCCACATAACAAATTTATTAAACACATTATGGGTGGTAACAATTTGTGAAGGAAAGGAGCCAAACTCTCTACTCTCTATCTATTGTTTATGGTCCAGCGAAGTAGCGAACGCATGTAGTGAAAGTAGTGAAAGGATACGAAGTACTAGTATCTTGGGGAACTTCTGTATGGTGAAGCTCTTGGTGCTCTTCTGGTTCTTCTCGCACTGCGCGCAATACTGGAAACACAAATGCAAACACCAATATCAGCCATTGTGCGTAAACACCAATATCAGCAATTGTGCGTAAACACCAATATCAGCAAACGTGCGTAAACACGAATATCAGCAAACGTGCGTAAACACCAATATCAGCGATTGAGCGTAGACACCAATATCAGCGATTATGCGTAAACACGAATATCAGCAAACGTGCGTAAACACGAATATCAGCGATTGTGTACGATAATGGAGCGAAAATCTGCGTTCTAGTAACAGTAGACATGGCTTCCATTTTGAAATATTCACAAAACGAAAATAATCCTGAAAGAAATGGGATAATGCTCGCGGTGTTTCACGTTGATGTCAGCGTAGGATTGTTGTACATCACTGAAAGATAAATATAAAAACATTTTCCGAAGAAATGATCGATTATTCTGTTAATAAAGCAAATTGCTAGCCCAAGTGTAAACATATACGTACGCTAATATATGGTGAATTGTTTTTTTATATGTCTCTCAACGACCCCACCAACAGCTAGGTTATACGGGAGTACGAATGAGCGGGTGATCATGAAACTATGAAGTGATGATAGGTGAAAGGAAAGGACGTTTACAAAAACCCATGCCTTATGCGGGACTCGAAACCACGCCCAACAGTGACTTCAGTTTCTGAAGCGCGCCTCAGCTGACTGAGCTAACGAGGGCGGCGTTGTTGGTCTCATGTTTCGAAACATGAGGAGTCACGCTAGTATTTGAACATTTATCGATGTGATTACGTGAAACACGTTACGTGGAGCGCGTTCTGACCTCCGTTCTCGCAGCCAACTAGTGATAGTTGACTGAGCCACGGGGTTGACTCTTTCTTCTTCATTTCATATCCAATTACCGTAAAAATAACCGACGCTCACCACCTACTACTACGATACTATGACTACTATACTCTACTTCTTCTTTTCCCCCTACGAGTTCCCTCCACCGTCCTCTATCCTCCCACCATCTCTCGTCTACAACTAGTTATAACTAGACTCAATTTCCAGCCTGACGTTCAATAAAATGTATGCCATCAATACGTTTGCTATCAATCGATCAGATTATTCTGACGTTCAATGAAATTTAGCTATCATTGCGTTTTTTAATTATTTTTCCTCTGCTTATCGTAAGAACCCATGCCTTATGCGAGATTCCAACCCACGCCCAACAGTGACTTCAGTTTCTGAAGCGCGCCTCAGCTGACTGAGCTAACAAGGGCGGCGCTGTTGTGCCTCATGTTTCGAAACATGAGGGGTCAAGCTGAATATTTATCGATGTGACTACATAAACCAAAGCGCGTTCTCAGTGAACTAGCGACAGTTGAGTGCCTCTTTCTTCGTTATTTCTTATCCGCTTATCGTAAGGACCACCGCCACCTCCGACCCAACTCACCACCCCCGGACTCACCGCCTTCTCGTTGCCGTCGAGCACCTCCTCGGTGGTGAAGTGGTCCAGGCACTGCTGTAGCCGCAGCTGTCCCGTGCGGGTCGGTATAGGCAGCTGGAGGTCCCAGAACGGGTCGAACGTGACCGAGCAGTGGCCGCAGACGGAGCAGCGGAGCGTGGACCGCAGCTGGCCGACGAACAGGTCCACGATCTTGCTGTCGTCCTGGCGGAGGTAGCGCTTCCATTGTTCCACGGCTTTCTGGTCCGGACTGCAGGGGATAGAAGGATGATAACATCAACATTTCAAGAAATTCTTACATAGAATTTTGCTGGCATCTGTCTGTGCTCAACCGGTTCCGAACGGTTTAAGACATTCTGGAGGAGGACGGAAGGTGCGAAGGAATTTACGCGTAATTGGGTTAGTGCGTAGTGAGGCTGTGCGTTCAAGGTATATGCAGTGCGACAGTTAGAACAATAGTAGTGGGAAGTATAGTAACAACAGAGAGAGAGACCCCGCGTTTGAAAACGCGGGGCTAAGGTTAGTTGATGAAGAAAAATAGTAGTAGTAGTAGTAGATATTTACTTAGCATTATTCTAATTTACAAGGTTGAATATATGACGAAAAATACACACACAAAGTTAAAATGTGATATTTATAGTAAAAAATGGTGAAATTTAATGTAGTATTAAATGAATCGTAATACTATTGAAACAAAAAGAAAACCGAGGATATAAATCCTTGTGAAATATTTATATTTGATAGTCTATTTCAGGGGTTCCCAAACAATGGCTTAGTTCATTTTGATTACATTGTAAAATTTAGAGTGAAAGTGAATCATACAAAATAGGCCTAATAATCAGATGTTTTTATTCAACGACCAATTAAGAAACACAATAACTGACTGCATATGAAATTGAACATTTCAACTGTAGTTTAATGATATGAGAATAATCCTATATATGCACAATGAGCGACATTCATTAGTAATCCACCTAATGAAAATGAACATTATAGTTATGATTAATGAGTTTTATGTAGCTCCCCACAAGATGGCATTGTACTACTATTGGCCCTTGGGACTTTGTTGAGGAATCAGTGCGGCCTTTAGGCTAGAAAGTTTGGAGACTTCTGATCTATTCCATCAACAATAAATTTCTTCATCTCTAGCGATAGCTAGAGACACGTAAGTTCAGCTTCCGTTACACAATAAATTTTCATTTTCCAATGCCTACATCTCTTCTAATCACCAGCGGTCACTTCCGCGTCTGGTTGTACCTTGCGTTTGTTTCCGGTGCGTCCGAGAGATGCCGCGGCTTGTTCTTGACGCGATTGACGTCCTCGTGCACGCCCTCTAGCAGGAAACGTAGGAACTCCTGCGCGTCCTGCTGCGCGTAACCCATGAACCGCGGCGCGTACTTGCTGATCTGCGCCTTGAACGCCACGGGACTGGCGACGCTGCCGCTACCCGACCATAGCTCGTGAACCATCTCGCTGAACGCTGGAAACAAGACATGGTTATCACTCGAGGTAAGCTGCTGGGCATACTTTTCACACGATTTCGTGTGATTTCTGAAATATTCTGAAATGTGTGAAGAAATAATACGAAATCACGGCTTATGACATTTTCAATCGTCGTTCGCTCCAGATTTTTCTCGACGCGGTTTTCTGATGCATCAGGTTTCAACGTTTCAACTAATAATATTCGTAAGGAATTGTGTAACCGATTTCTATTCTCGTTATTTCCATCTTCCATTTAATTGAGAGACCTGAGCAAACGATTGAGCTGCAACGAAAAGATCAAGAGAGCGTTTCGCTGCACCATGTAGCGCAGTGGTTACCGCGCTCGCTTCATGTGATCCGGTAGACGAGGGATTCAGTTCGGGAGACAGTTCGATCCCCGCCGCCGACCATCTTTACAGGGGTTTTTCATGGTTTCCCTTTGTAGTCTAGACCAATGCCGGGATGGTTCCTACAATATAGGCCACGATCGCTTCCTTCCCGCTAACCGAGTAACCTCCTTCTCATCATCCCATCATCTCATTAATCATCCATCCAACGCCATTAGATCTGCGCTGTCATAACAGTGCGTCGTTAAACCCAATATTGAAAAAAAAAATGTAAAAAAATTATTCAATACATTTTCATAACTTATTCCCCATTTATTTCTATTTTTTAGTACATTTTCGATTTTACATAATTTTTTCACTCTTCATCTTTTATATTTTTGACAATTTTTCAATATTTTTACTTTTTTTTTTTTTTTTTGGGTGACACCGACAGCGTGGTCATTTCGTCACCCATTTTCATATTCATAGTTTCGAATTTGTGAAGATTTCATAATTTTATTCATTTTAATTTTCATTTTAATTTTCATCATTCTTTTCCTTCAATATATAAGGAATATAATCATCTACAAAAGCAATTAAATCATATTTTATCCAGTAAATCGGTTAGATTCATGCATTTGAATAGTTTATCTATCCGTCCTGAGTCATCGGACAATATTTTATCTAAAGTTGTATCTATGGACAACTGTTGTCGAATGGTCGAGTATTTTTCACAATCAATAAGAATGTTTCACAGTGAGAATATCATTGCATGTATCGCATCGCGGTTTGATTTGTTCCATTGTAAACAGATAAGCATTTAGTTTCCCGACCGACTTGTGCTTACCGGAGATGAGTTTGCCCTTCATGCCGGAGTTGTTGTTCATGTCGCCGAGATAGTTGTCTGCGATGAGGTACTCGAGCAGCGGCTTGGTGTTGCTCAGGCACTGGATCACCGAGTTCATGAAACACTGCGGGACGACAATCACGTCAGCACAAGACAAGGACAGAAACAACACTCATGTTGTATTAACTAGGATAACGCAGAATACGCGTTGTTCATGGGCATATTTATATGAAATGTAATTGAAAGCTATACCGGTATATATACACCTTGAGTTCGGAACGATTATGTCACTGTTGGATGAGCGATATAGGCATACTTATACGAAATACAATGGAAAGCTATATACACCTTGAGTTCGAAACTAGTGTCATGCCTTCTTCTTCTTCTTTCATGCCTTGAATCTTTTCATCTGATTGATGTAAAAAAAATCATAGTATTTTTTTTTAATGATTAGACAGAATTTCAATATGAAAAAATTCTGATAGACCTACCCAAACAGTCATGGAGAAATGCGGCATTATTATTTGAAACATATTCAATAAAATTGCCACTTCAATTCCGAACTGAAAAAATATTATAACACTGCGTGACAGAGAATACCAATCAAATTAGCAAAAGACAGATAAAGACAGCAATAACACTCCTGATAACCGTACGCCTAAATTAGGATCGAATCAATTTTAATTTCTCAATTGAGATGATGATTTCTAGTTTTCTCTAAAATAGGGAAATAAATGCCATCATTATTCATCAAATAGTTTCAGAAATGTGACGTCATTTAGATACATATATACTATATATATATTGAGCCTTGGACAAAGGAAGATTGGATACTCACAGTGTTGCCAATATTGACGAGCCCCGTCAAACCCCTGTCGGCAGCGGCTTCGTTCCGCTTGGACCGCGCCCTAGAGCTTGACGACGCGTCGGTATCCTGCCAACACGACAACACGTTAGCGCACGTAAAACACGGACATCACAACATTCAACACTGTCGTTGTCAACTTGACCATCTCAACAATAGACAATGTTCTTTATCTTGATGTATAGAATATTTGTATTTATCATTATTATTTAATAGAAATAGGGGCTCGAGGAAAGATATATATTCTTATTATAAATAATACCCCGAAATGATGAATAATTAAAATACAATGAAACCTCAATTCATTGTTTTCCTACTTGTATCATTAATTTTGTCCCCTCCTAATCCCATATGGACAACTTGAATTATTCTAGATGGATCATTTTCCTGCATGGATGGTTTCATTTTCCCTGATTCCTTGAAAAACGATGGATAGAGGTTTCACTGTATCAACAATGTACTTCAAGTTGATGTACAAAACATATGTCTTCAGCAATATCATAAAACAGAAATGGGGGCTGGGGAGAGAATATTGTTTCTTATTAGAAATAATAATACCTTGAAATTAACAAAATAATTGAAATACATGGTCCATTTTATGCACTAGAATTTTACATGAGTATATAAAACATAAACCACAAATTTATGTAATGAAAAATAACCAATGACGTGATAACTTGATGGTACGCGGCAGTGAGGGGAAAGAAAAAAAGATTGTGTGTTTGCCGTTTAGGTACCGGTAATAATTTCTTTTTCATCACATTTGGTTTCCGATGCTGTTTCCTTCAGTAACTCTGTTGATAAAATAGTTAATTGACAACAAAAATTCAATTGATGAATTATTAATAAATGAACCATGCAGACTGATTATTATCAGCCTGACTGTATAGTCTGGTATTAAAATGTCCAGTTAGCCTCAAAGCAGGCAATTTCAAGTATTAATGTAATAGTCGATAGCAAAAACAAAAATCACAACATTTGGTGACTGCCGATGGGATATTTTCAAAATTCAAGTTATTCAATGAAAAACTAGTAGTTAGATTTAGTGATTCCAGTCGTTATTCTGAGAGTTAGTGAAACTAAACAGCATGGGTAACCTCTCGGTAAAATTAATCTGTTCCCACGTTAATAAATCAAGGCACAAGACGATTAAACCAGAATGTAAATCAAACACGATGATTCAAGTTGGCAACGACGTCTTAGATCAACGGCAAATTTATGATAATATTTTAAAAATGAAACTCATAAATTATCAAACAATATAAAACCAATATACCCGCTGAAAAGTGACAAAATTTACATAATTTTCACAATGTGTACAAAAAATTCAAATCATAAAGTACATTACATTTTTGCAACAAATATTCCCATAGTTGTCAACGCTGACACGATACCACAAACATTCTTGGAACGGGATTAATACATATTCCTACCGTTGTCACCGTTGACACGATAGGATAAACATTCTTGTAACAGGATTGATAAATATCCTCATCGTTGTGAACGCTGACACGATACGATAAACACTCTTGCAACGAGATTACATAAATATTCCTATCGTTGACTATGTTGACACGATGGACATTAACCAGCATAATATCAACTAGAGATGCCTTCGGGTGACAGATTACTAACCGAGCACCCGGTTAAATTGAAAACGCGAGCGCGCGTGAAAAATAAGAAAAGTATTTTGCTAAATCGCACGGACTAGTTTACTACAAAATGCCATATTTCACATAAAAATAGACTAGAAAAAGTGAATGGTTTTCCTATGTACCTAGAACTCTAGAATTACCTCCAATTTCATCTACTACCATCACTCGTGTATCTACCGTCACCAAGAAAGTAACCAAAACGTCAAATGTCTCGTGTGTTTCAACTGTGAATATATATACTCGCATCAACAAGTTCTCCACAATGAGTTTCTCGAGTCATTAACTTCGGTAAACTGCAGTTCATTCTTGATTTGATTGAATATTGTTTGCTTAACGACCCCACAAACAGCTAGGTTATACGGGGGTACGAATAAGCAGGTGATTATGAGATCATGAAGTGATGGCGAGTGAAAGGACGTTTACAAAAACCCATGTCTTATGCGGAACTCGAATTCGCATCCAATGGTGACTTCAGTTTCCGAAGCGATGCCTCAACTAACTGAGCTACCGAGAGAGGCTGAGTTTATTCTTTCCTTTTCACCCAATTCATATATGAATATATGAAAAATATATATGAAAAATTCGCCATTGTTAAAATAAGAAACAGTATTTAGAATAAAGTGCCACCAGACCAATGGTCCAAAGCTGTAATGGAATGAATGAATGAAAAATGAATGAATAATACCCAGTCAACGCATTACCTGTTACTAACCCGAGCACTCGAAGGCATCACTAATATAAACACAGTTACCACACACAATAACATGAATGAATAAATATTAAAATTAAATTAAAGATATCGAAGATATATATTGAAGATACGACAGTTTTGTTAAGGGATCACCTGAGACAGTCACAACGAACAATTGGCCCCTGTTAATCTAATTTTTTTGAACCAATCACGTTTACTGAAGTTGCTACCTCAAGTAGCTAGTATTGGGGGAAAATGTAGCGGGTAAAAAAGCTCCGACATCAGAATCATCTCCAACTGATAGCCGCGATAACCATATGCCGTTACCTGTATCAGGGTGGGTAGAATGGCTAGACGCGTGCAGCTCTCAAACAGCCGGTAGATGCACGACAGAGACATGTCGAGTCTACGGCACATCGCGCATGACTGCCGGCGACGTGGCTACGCTCGTCGCGCGACTGATTGTCAATTTATCGCCGGCGATACATATTTCGTGATTTGGGATTTGTTATCGAAAAATTTATGATTGATTTGTTGCTAGGATAATTTCAATAATTGTTTGATGAAAAATTTGAATGTGTTGTTAGAAAGATGAACATCCCATATGACTGGCGTCTATTGTCGCGGCAACTAATTATCAATTTATCGCCGGTGATACATATTTCGTGATTTAGGTTTATTATTATTATTGTGTGCTTAACGACCCCACCAACAGCTAGGTTATACGGGGGTACGAATGAGCGGATGATAATGAAACGATGAAGTGATGATAGGTGAAACGACGTACACAAAAATCCATGCCTTATGCGGGACTCGAACCCACGCCCAATGGTGACTTCAGTTACTACCGCTAGCGATAATTGACTTAGCCACCGGGGCGGCGATTTAGGTTTTTGTTATCGAAAAATGTATGATTGATTAGTTGCTAGGATAATTTCAACAATTATTTGATGAAAAATTTAAATATGTTCTTAGAAAGATGTACATCGTCCACGACTGCTGACGACTCAACCTCAGTTGTCGCGGCAACTAATTGTCAGTTTTTCGCCGGCGATACACATTTCGTAATTTAGGATTTTGTTATCGAAAAATTTATGGTTGATTTGTTGCTAGGATAATTTCAACAATTATTCGATAATTTTTTTAATATGTTGTTGAAGAAAGATGTACATCACATATGACCGCCAACTCAACCTCAGTTGTCACGGCAACTAATGATCAATTTACCGATGGTGATACACATTATTTAATTTAGTTTCTAAGTGCCGAAAGATTTATGAATGATTTGTTGCTAGGATAATTTCAATAATCATTTTATTGAAAGTTTATATATACATAGTTGAACGACTAGACTACGATTGTCGCCCGATTAATTGTCAGTTTATCGATGGCGATACATATTTCGTAATTTAGGATTTGTTATCGAAAAATTATGAATGATTTGTTGCTAGGATAATTTCAACAATTATTTAATAAAAACTTCAATACGTTGTAGAAGAAAGATGTAGTTTTGAATAACACATAAATTATACTCTAGTTAACGGCTTCCACCGAATCTGTTTCGTTGTACTCACTTAGTGACTGTCGTAGGTGATTACTTAACCTAACTGGGTAAATTATTGTGAAAAACTTATATTTTTCTTCCCTTACATCAATAAATCGGCGATTTGTTTCCATTATTAATATCAATATTCAGTAAATACATAATACCAACATTAAAACTGTAATTTTTGTTTCCGATATTAAATACCTACATATCAATATTCTGATGAATATATCATACAAAATGATATATTATTATACGATAATAATATCGAATAATATAAGTTTTTGAGTTTTTCAAATATCAACATACATTAAAAAACTGCATATCGATTGAAATATTATATAATATTTCTTTCCGATATTAATTACATATCAATCTTCACAAAATATAGCACACGGAATAATATATAGACATTATTCCCACCTCTCATCTCGCGTACCTCCGTACCGATATACGTACCTAGACAGTCGTGGAAGTGAGCCGAGTGTACAACGACCGCCAACGTTCCCGAGTGTATCGTTAGACGTTAATGTGTTTAGTAAAGTGCAACTGTCAACGGTTTACGTACAATCCTACAGCGGCCGAAGCGGGTTAATTTAGCATGGCGATCTGGGTTGAATTTAGTTTCTATAATGATGACTTGATTCAATTACATTTAATTTTGATGTGGATTATTATACTTGATGATGAGGGGGTCCATCCATGGTCTTCCACATGACCCGGATTTATTTCTGAGTCGTGACATAGGCATTATTCAATTTTGTTTATGTTTCTACACCGAATCGGAAAGGTCTACGTTATAGCTCATGGTCTCTGGAGTACAAAAAAAGATTTCAATTTCTGAAATTGAGATGATGGTTCATAGTTTTCTCTAAAATTAACGGAATAAAAAGTGTTATTATTTATTAGAATCCGATTTCATTAAAATCCAATGTCAGGGTTGTGATAGCACTACACGATTGAAACGATATGGGTCCAAGTCTTATTAAACCGATTTCATTAGTCATTTTATCGATTACAGAAGCAGTTTCAGCAGTGTTATGTATCTATGTCTACATGTTTGTGTTATGTAATACGTCATACGATATGTGTCTGTACCATATTTCATCGCTAACAATCTATTAAATACAACACTACATTGTCACTCGTGTCATGAGCGAAGACAGTCATCTAGAAAAATCCGGTCCAAATGAAGAAGACATCATCAACGTATCGTAACCAATTCTTAAAGTTGGCATAGACCATGTGAATATATAACGATTGGGCACATTAAAGTAACCGGGACCCAAACCACGACTGTAATTTAGAATAACGTCTTGGGGCTAGCTAGCTCCAAAAAACGTTGATTGGTTTCTATTCACCAGTACAGCTAAATTATATGGGTATTATACGGTATAAAAGTACATTTGATGTCTTCTTTAATTGTGTGATAGTCTTATGCTATAGGCTTTGTGCTGGTTAATGCCATACTGTCATTAAGCGAAAATATCACTAGATTATAATCCTAAAATATGTACGCAATTATAAAGCCAGGCCAAAATAAGCCTAGGCCATAACACAAATATAATTTATATCCAAGTAGTGAAAAAAGAGTTTTGAAAAAATTGTTGTAAAAACCACAAGAAACTTATGTAGGCTTAAAAATACGAATCCAATTAGAATAATTGTGTAATACGGGTAGAAATTTGTAAATTATGTTCATTCCAAAATTTCGTCAAGCTTATAAAGTTGATTTTCAAGTTCACTTTGAAATAAGCTCGTCTAGATGTAAGACGTAGAAACTTTGAAATGACACATAATTTATAAACTACTAATGAAACATTTTAGATTAATTATATTCAATTATAATGAATATATATCAAACACTGCATGAATATAAATATTCAATCACCTATAAGTGAAAAAATAGGATTTAAAAAAAGTATGCATATTTATCACATAGAATACTCGGTAATCAAGTGTAAATATAGATAAAAAATGTATATAATCGAAATTGGCCTTCTGCAGATATTGAAGATGATGAATGTTCAAAAATGTCAATCATTTGATCAAAAGAACACATAGATAATCAAATAAAAAGATAAAGATGACCGGACGAACATCATCTCCTCCGAAAATAAGGAATGATAATTCAAAAATTCATCAAACACTCATTTAAAAAAAATTGGATTGTAAATGGGACATCATACAATCATAATATGGGCAGAGTATTAATCAAGCTGTAGAAAAAATATACACAGTTAGAGACAGAATGAAAAAATAACAAATTTCACAATACTCGGTCTCGATACGTAGATGATACAACAGTGAATTGAATGGATAACCGAGTACAGTGAAATCAGCTTTTCCATAGCAAGACTTTCCATGGATGACAACACAGTAACAGTGGCAGAAGCAGTACAATTACGTAGTAATACACGTTTCTTCTTCTTGAAAGAGTCCATGGGAGTTGATTTAGCGGAATATCAGTTTTTTGGTGATAACTTCTGAATGAGATGAGATATCGAAATTCTGATGAAGAGAAACCACAGATATTTTTTATACCTTCCAAGACGCTATAAGTAATAACTATTTATCTCATATCACATAATTGTCAGGCCGTTAAAAAACTTACTTATACCATCTTGAAGGCATTGAAAATATCTGTGTTTCCTCTTTTCAGAATTTTGATATCTCATACCGTACAGAAGTATTCACCAAACAACTGATATTCCGCTAAATCGACTCCCATGGACTCTTAATAAGACGATTCTGTTGACGTTACTGTACAGAATCGGTCATGCCTAGATCATGACTCATGGTCTCTGGAGGACAATACAATTAATTATAATTTCTAAAATTGAGTAGTTTTCTCTCAAATTTTTCCCGCGCATACCTTCGATTTTCCACCGTCATTCTTCAACAATGAGCCGTTCATAAACCGTTTCAACACCACACCACTAGCCCCGCCCACCACACCGTTCGTCACCGAAGAACGCCACCCATCCGTGACATCGTTCTTTTTTTGAAAAACACCCACATCGTTCTTTTTTTGAAAATCACCACCATCACGTGCAGTTACTGCTACCGAAACGGACGACAACGTTCGAAATTCAAACGCGCCAAGCAGGAACGAGTAAACGGTGACGACCAATAGGAGAGCCCACAGCAACCACGTGAGCCACGTGACCACAGACCACGTGGCATGGTGGAGACCGTCGAGCAGCGCCAGTGGTGAACACGAGAACCGAACGTGGTGTTTGGAATTTTAGTTTTCAAGAGAACGGAATGGCAATTCGCAAAGAGATCACATTTGGCACGGCAGCTTGTAGTTAGCACTGATTTAATAACGATAATTTTCCACTAAAACGGTCTACCGACATGAGATTGGATTTAATGAAGTTTTAAACACACACGCCAGAATTTTGTGTAAATCAAAACAAACCGATGGAGATATTTGAATGTTCCACAAAATAAACAAGCCAGAAACATAAATAGAACGAAACTTTACGCAGAGATGAATTGGTTCACCGAATTAATCTACTCAGACAAACTCTAATATATAACTCACGGCGCAACGCGGGAAAAATTGTTCTCAAAAACAGTCCCAAATTAAAAAAATATCGTCAATATATCGAAACTGAATAAATTCGTTTCTGGCTATTAAAAATACATCCACAAAATCAAGACAGCTCCGTCGATCAAAATATTTATTTAGATAACACTAAATGAAGATGTGAAAGGTACAATAGTATATGGAGAAGTCGGATCAACTCGATGTGTGAGTATGTCGCGTGTTGGAAGGTTCGAGACGGGCGTGTCAGGGTATCTACTAGCACGTCACGAGCGGGCGTGTCGAGCCGGCAATGGGAGAGTGACGATGTCGGGTATAAATAGAGAACACTTCCTGTAGGATTGGAGAGAGCCAGTTTGGATGGTGGCCATATAACCCGGCCGGGTGGCGTTACCATATGCTATATAACACAGTGGCCTAAAGTCGCGGACATAACAAAGGCGAGACACTTTAACCTATATACACCTGAATTGAAACTAGTAGGTCTACTGGAAAAACGCAGCGTAGGCGTTGTGAGATGGGCGAGATATTTGTATAAAATGTACTCGAAAGTTATATACAGAACTTGATTTTGAAAGTAGTAAGCCTCCCTTGTATAACTTATACAGCTTTCGTCTAGTACATCGTTCAAAGTGGGACTTTAGGAAATGCATGCATGGTGCTTATACAAAATTGAGAAATCCAACTTCACTATTTTTTCCCATGTTCACGAAAACTTGTAATTGAATAAAAAGTATTTAATTAATATGACATTCAATTTTTGTGAATTCAATCAGTTTCAAGATAATACATCAATAAATTTCATCACATTCTTGGTATTCATTGACATATTATCTTGAAATTGATTGAGTTCACAAAAATGAGGTGTCATAATAATCAAAGCGCATAAAATTATCTTAGAAGTCGATTTACTTTTCATTAATTACACTGGTTTCTCAACATAGAAAAAAAAAGTAAATATGAATAAGCACCGTGCATGCATCCCTTAACAAAGAAATGTCCTTGTTTGAGCTTGATACAACGTGACGTCACTGCCACTGCCCCACGCTGTCTCGATCTCGACATTACTCAACATAGATCAGAGCGCATGCGCATGTCGAGTTGACAGGAAGCTGTTGGTATTCACAAGGTATGTATGACGCAATAACACGGCTGGGCGGGATATTATCGATCTATAATCGATTAGATCGATACAAAGAGGCCGCCGTGACGGGAAATGACGGAGATAGAGAGATAGAGAGAAAGAGAGAAAGAGAGAGGAACTGGCAGGAAGTTATAATATGACAATTAATGGTGACAATGTATGTATGCACGAGACTAGTATCCTCCATATGATGAACCTTTCTAAGTTTGACCATCCAGCATCTACAGAATTATTTTAGTAATTCGTCCAGTTATTTTTTTTTGAATTCTAATTATGATACTATTATCATTATATTTTGATTTTAGTTGTGACAAATTTGTATAACCTTTGTTAGCTGAAAGCATGGCTCATCGCTTAAAATAGGTATGATAGATCTTTCCACATTCAGTATAAATTTGAGAGCTTTTGAAAAAAAAAAATCCAAGTATTTCTCCCCTGGCCTATTCTTATGGGGAATTTCCATACTTTCCAATTTTTTCCGGAAAAACCGTCCGACCGATTTTTCTGAAAAACAATCCCAACCTATTCTGGTATGACACCAATTTGTAGAATAAGTTTCGAGTTGGTTGAAACTTTTTCCTGACCTGTATGCCGCGGACAAAATTACA
Source organism: Brachyptera putata (assembly GCA_907164805.1). Classification (NCBI taxonomy): domain Eukaryota; kingdom Metazoa; phylum Arthropoda; class Insecta; order Plecoptera; family Taeniopterygidae; genus Brachyptera; species Brachyptera putata. Next base: position 2,990,990 of record OU015475.1, read on the forward strand.
AAAAAAAAAAAAAAAAAAAACATAAAAACCAAGTCCAAATTTTTTCGGTAGTCATTCAAATTGAATCATTTGCATTAGGAACGAGAAATCTTTGATCTTTGAATATCTCATTTCTCCCCGACAAATCTACGAATGTCATTCATTGTATATTCTCTTTACGATTACCGTTACCATCGTTCATGGAAAGTCTTGCCATATTCGTACACAGAACACAAACAGGTTACGTAACAACAGTGAACGGCGCGATATTGACAACCAATCAGATTCAGAGGATAATATCATCAGAATAAGCCAACGATAAGAATCAGAATCAGCTTTTATCAGGCTTTTTAAATTGTAATGTTTGGCATTTAACTATATTAGGGCACATATTACCAATAGTAAAAATGTGTTAATTAAGCTAATCAATCAATTGCAGTACAAAAATAACATTGGTAACCAAGGGTAATAACAAGCTAATCCACTAATTATTGCTTAATCAACAAATTTATTATTCGTAATACCGGGCCTTATTGAAACACATACATAGTAACATAGATAATCTATTGAGAGTTTCTTCTTGGAACGACTTGAAAATTATCCATAAAACTCTAAACACATACACAGTATAACGGTATATATAATGTATTGAAAGTTTATAGGCCTATATAGAACGACTTAAAATCAACCATAAAACTCGAAACATATACATGATGATGTATTGAAAGTTTCTTTATAGGCCTAGCATGTCTTGAATTATTCATGAAACTCAAAATTAATGCAAAGAGAAGCCAAAATGGTCCCAATTGGTGGGAAATTATGATAATATTCGTGACATAAACTTCAACAGTCACGGTTGTAACTGAGGATACTCAAGACCGGAAGGCCTAGTTAATGCCCCTTGCAATTAGGAAACTCAAAAATACCAACTCAATTTCTCTTAGATGCTCTGTGATTAGAATATATTTGAATTAAACCGCTGCGTTAGAATCACAGAATCCCTCCGATCCCATTGGTCGTCAATATCACACCGCCATCGCAAAGCATCGTTACCATCGCACGCAAATGCCACTACTCACCGAATCGTCAGCGCTCATCCAACCGGTCCCGTACTTGACTGCCGCTTTCGGCGACGTCCCCGCCGTCCCGTTAGTCGACGCCGATATGTCGCTGATCGGAACGCTCCGTCGCAGCGACGCCCCCGAACGGCACGACGCCGCCGCCTCTTCCTTCGCCACCTCCTCCTCTTCCTCGTCCTCTTCCGACGACGATATCTCCGGCGCGGCGTTCACGTAAGACTTCCTCGCCGGGTTGGGCGACGGCGAGAATCTCGTGTCGCCCGATTCCAGCGTCCGCGCGATCGCGTGGCCGTTCTGCCGCGCCGTCGTCGGCGACGTTTTACCAGACCGCGCGTCCGCCTCGGGCGAACCGTCTTTCGGCACGAACTTTCGCCGTAACTCGGCGACGGACAATCGACGCACATTATTGTTACCGTCGTTATCGTCGTTGCCGTCGTTATCGACGTTGTTGTTTGCGTTTTTTACCTCGTCGATGGAGATCTGTCGGACGCGGCGTTCGAGCGTCGAGCATCCGCCGACGGCGCCGTTCGGACGGACGTAGGAGACTTCGTTGACCGCATTCTTCCCGGTGCGGGATCGCAGGGCGGCCGCCTTGGTCCGCTCCTCGACGGGAGAGGCGGCCTTGCGGGCGGACTCCGAGTTGGGGACGTAGCTGCTGGGCGAGTACTTGGCGTAGAAGTCGGAGTCGATGAGGGAGGAGGCGGAGCGGCGGGAGAGGGTGCCGGTGGAGCGGGGGGCGGGGGGGTCGGCGCGAGTCTCGCTGCGCTCGCGGGACGAGACGCTGCGCTTGGAGGAGGGGGGGTCTTCGGTGAGGGAGGTCTGGCGGCCGTGGGAGGGGAGGGAGGAGGTGCGGCTGGAGAGGTTGCTGGAACAGAGAGAAGCGAGGCGTTAGAAATACACGTGATCGGGGTGAACAATTATGCTGAAAATTAATTATACTCCATATTGTAGTTGATATTATCATTAAAAATCAATTCTATTATTCATTATCCATTATTATTTATGATCCATTATAATTTTTATTGTTTGCTTGAACAATTTAGTCAATCAATAAAAAAAATGAATAATGATGGATATTAAAATAAAAATATATAGGAAATAGATATTGTCAATAAAATGATTGATGTTATGATTCAAAACCATAGCAACTGAAACAATGTTCGAAAATTACTTAATTTTCACTATTTAAATACAATTCATTGTGGCACCACCCTGTCTTCCTTCTATTTGGGTAACATTACCAGTGAACTGATATCCTGACTGAAATATCAAAATCAAAACCCAGTTAACTTTCGTTTACTTTTGGAGCTAGTAGTATAATACTGGCTCACTCCTGTAATTACTCATGTAATCCTGGGTTACCGTATTATATGTGACGCCAATTCACAAAAAACAAATCAAAATACCGTTAATTTGTTTCGTTTTTAGACATTTCATATTATATTCCATTTTTCGACGCTGTTTGGTAACAAAATTCAGATGGTCGACAACTGTTCTTTGACAGGTCTTCGATCGACTTCGATGTCTTCGATTCTATCGTCACCATAACCGCACCAGCAAGCTTACCTCGTCGTCGCCGAATAGTTGAGCCGGTACTCGGTGGTGAGCGGCGAGCGCGGCAGTGTTGACCGGCCGGTCGAGTAGCTGCCCGTGGTCGAGCTGTAGTAGGGTCGGTCGGACAGGGTCGAGCGGTACGACGAGGTCACGCCGGTCGAGCCGTAGCGCGACGACGTCGGGACCGGCATCTTGTAGCTGACCGAGCGTTCAGTCGCCGTGGCACCGCTGTTGTAAGGCATCGGTGCGGCGCATCAATCTGGAACAAGAGGACAACGAGATATAGACAACGATTTTATGCGTTTCAATTTTTTTTATTTGGCTTTGTGGAAGAGCATGTTAATTAATCGTGTATGTACCGGTACATTTAAATCCCATGTAAAAAAAATTTAATAGAAAAATAATTTTACTATTCTGACGACTATTATAATAAAGCTGACCTTCTGTGATAACATGTATTATAAAGACGAGGCATAACTTGTAAATGTTGTACAACTGCTAATAAACAATTATTATGTTTTATTTACATTTTTTCAAAAATATTATCATTAATATTATTATTATTACTCTTCTTAGAACCTGAAATCTTGTACATGGCTATATATAATTCAAATAAATGTTAATGTATGTAAATATTAATGCCAAGAGAAAATAAATGTCGGATTAGCAATAACTAGATGTATGCCCACGCGATATTGTTATAGAACAATTAAGAGTCCATATGTGGAATATCAGTTTTTCGAGGATAACTTTTGAATGGTACAAAATATCAAATTTCTGAAAACTAGGAAACATAGATATATTCTATACCTTCACAGTTCAAGATGGTGTAAGAAATGACAATTTCTCTTGAATAGCCTGATTGTCAGGCATACGCTCAAAAATATAGCTGTATAAATATATATATTTTTTTTTTATATATATTGGGTTTAACGACGCACTGTAATGACAGCGAAGGTCTATTGGCGTCGGATGGATGATTAATGGGGTGATGGGATGATGAGATGAAGGTTTCCTGGATAATGGGAAGGATAGTGGGAAGGAAGCGGTCATGGCCGACTTATTGTAGGAGCCATCCCGGCATTAGCCTAGACTACAGAGGGAAACCACGAAAAACCCCTGTAAAGATGGTCGGCGGCGGGGATCGAACTGGGTCCGAAGTTCCCGTCGCCTACCAGATCACAAGAAGCGAGCGTGCTAACCACTGCGCTAAATGTGCTGGATACATATAGTGTAGCTGAATGAATGTCCAAATGAATGTTAGGTCTGTATATACACACACATATACTCATGCATGTACGCAGGGCACAAAACACATGACATTCAGGAGGCATGTTTGTGAGAATTATTTATTGAACTCTCGTATTACGTATGTACGTTACTAGGAGCCTATGTTTAGATGTGTGACTGTCCACTGACGCTCAGGTGGTATGGGCACATATAGTCAATATAACTGAGCGTAGTACATGAATATGAAATGGAATACTGAAATAACCACAGTTGAAATAAAGGTGAACATTGAGAAAATAAATGAATGAGCGAAAAGAGAATTGAGAAAAATTGAGAAAATCGAATTATGAACATGCAATTAATATGATTAAAATTTACGAATGATGTATTAAATGATTTTCAATAGAAATGATAACATCCAGCAGAAACGTATGCCAACAAATTCTACTTATTACAATGATAAATTGATTGTTTCTTGTACAAAATAAATCTAAATCCGATGTTATTTTTCAAAATACAGAATGAAACCCGAAAACATTTCAGTTTCTTTTTATTACAAAGTTTAGACAATTAAAATATATTATATATATACGCAAACATAACGGAAGAAATAATAGAAAATGGAAAAAAAAAAAAAAAAAAAAAAATATAATAAAATATATTGAACAATACTGAATATAATACCTATGAACTAAATATTGTGAGACAGATAGAGAGACTTCTAACTTATTCTCTTACCCCTCCCACCCCTACCTCCCCCCCCTCCACCCCCCACAGCAACACAAAGGCATCACGTGACCACGGTAAGTTCAATAAGTCAGTTCTTCAAGTCAGCGACTCGACGTTACTATTACAGGCCTTCTGAGAATAGCTCTAACAGGCCACGTGGTACGCTCCATCCCATCGCTGTCACCATTTGTAAAGCAGCGGTCACCAATCATCGATCCATAGATACATTAAAATACATCCTGAATAAAATGGACTGACAGGCGAACTAGAACTAGATGACAAAACTCTGTCATATTATAAGAATAAATTAGCGGTTAATGTGCGTAAGAGCCGATTGTACCAACTGATGATTGAATATTAATTAGTTAATCATTACTCAAGGTACAAAAATAACATAGGTAACCAAGGGTGATAACAAGTTAATTTGCTAATTTTTGCCTAATTCACTAATCATCACTTGGTACAACCGGCTCTAATTGTATTACAATTCAAACATCAGTTATCGCATCGCTGTCACCATTGTTGAGTAGTGGTCTCAAAGTGGTATATTGAAATGCATCCTGAATAAAATATAGTGATATTATACGCACTGGAACTTTACTGTACATACGCACAACATGCATAGTCTGTTAAATGGATAGCGTGAACAGTAGATTAAATCTGAATTGTTTACATCGGTTATCCCACCGCTGTCACCATTACAGTGGTCGATCAAGCTACCTATATTGAAATGCATGCTGAATGAAATATATTGATATTATACGCATGAAAACTAGAAAAAGCCACCCTCGATAGCTCGGTCAGCTGAGGCAAGCTTCAGAGACTGAAGTGAACCGTTGGGCGTGGGTTCGAGTCCCACATGAGGCATGGGTTTTTGTAAACGTCCTTTCACTAATCATCACTCCATGGTTTCATATTTATCTGCTCATTCGTACCCTCATATAACCTAGCTGTTGGTGGGGTCGTTAAGCAAATAATAATCATCAAAACTAGATAACAATGTGCAGACGCACTCTACGCTTAGACTTAAGACCAAATAGCGGTCAAATCTGCGTAAATTCATTCTAATTTTCGCGTCGAGTATCCCACCGCTGCCACCATTGTAAAGTTTTGTTAGCTCCAAGCAAAGTCTGTGAAATAATCAGCGATTATATTTGAATATAAATTTAAACTTTGAGAAGAACCATTTTATGTCATCTTGAGTGTACATGTCAGCGACACGCGCGCCTACCTCGTATTATTACGGAACTAAATAATAATGACTTGTCGCGTATCTCTCAACACGACACGGGCGGGTCGGGAACCATTCGACTGACAGCTGTGCGTGAAATTCGGCCATGTTCAACTGGCGGTCGAATAAAATGATTAAAAGGAATGGAAACTAATCATGAAAGTGCGTCGTCAACACAGCTTATGAATAAATGAAAAGAGAACGTATATTCCTAATGAAAGTCAAAGCCCTTGCTGAAGAAGTGATGAATTGAGTTAGTGGAATGAAATTGAAGTCAATCAAGATGTAGTAACTTCAATGACATGACTATAACATCACAAAATATATATAAATATATATTATGAATATATGTGTGACCTATATAATAATCTACTGGTGGTTAATCAGAGGAATAAGGATGAAAGATATTTATATACATATATATATATATATATATCTTTCATCCTTATTCCTCTGATGGAGGGAGTGACAGAACTCCGGAAACGTTATGCAATCATATATATTGGAACAATTTTATATTTGGATTGGTCTTCGTTTTTATAATACGCGTCATAACCCCAAAGCAACGTGTAATCCTTGATACTGAACGCGAAAGTTCAAAGAACCTAATATATATATATATATATATATATATATAGGCCTATATGTATAGGCCTATATATATGTATATATATATATATATATATATATATATATATATATATATATATATACATGGGCCTATTTATATATATATATATATCACATTATATAAGACTTGATGTTTTGCAGGCATAAAAGATATGCCCATATTATTCATACGTATATTGTATATAATATTCATATTAAACTACCAAATTAGAATCATTTAATGTTTCAGTTGCGTTTATAAGTGACCACATTATGGCGTAATCGATTGGTCGACGAGCTGACACCGTGGCTACTGCACCGTGCATGTTATTAGCGCCGTGTGCGTGTTGAGCTAGGTCATTGATTGTGTAAATAACGTGTGGTCGAGATGAAGGCTTGGAGCACCCGTGTGATAGTGGTGTGGGAGAGGGGGGACGGTCGCTCGGAACCTTCATCTCTCGTGGATATCATATAGGCCCTACACATAAGATGAAGGATTGAAACACCTGTGTGCTAGTGATGTAGGATAGGGGGGACGGTCGCTCGGAACCTTCATCTCTCGTGGATATAATATACAGATGAGATGAAGGCTTGAAACACCTGTGTGCTAGTGGTGTAGGATAGGGGGGACGGTCGCTTGGAACCTTCATCTCTCGTGGATATACTATATACACACGAGAGATGGAGAATTATGAGGGTGCATGCACAGTGCTAATCTTTCCATAAACAGAAATTCACCTCTATCATTTTTTCCCATGTCCACGAACTACTGTTATTCAATATGATGTATACTAACTTATCAAGTGCTTTTATGCTCTTTAATTAATATGACATTCCATTTTTGTGAATTCAATCAGTTTCAAGATAATATGTCAATGAATTTCATCACATTTTTGGTATTCACAACATTTGATTCCACAACGATTCTCTAAATGCGTAGTTTATGGCTATGGATGAACGGTAGGAATAGATGAATGATTAGATGAATAAATGAATAAACAAATGCATCAGAGGAGAGATAAATGAAGGAATGAATAAAAACAAATACATGTACTAATGAATACGAAAATGAATAAACAAATGAATAAAGATCCAATTTTCCCTGCATACGAAATGCAGTCTTCGCTACGTTCATCCAATCTAATTATAATAATACAAAATCATACATTTCATTCCGCAAAACCTTTTAGTGCCTATAACAACTTATTAATTTTAATAAACGTAATAAAAGCCATAATTAATTACTTCAACATAATATCTAGGCTATTAATTACATGTGACTAATTAACAATTAAACTAACCGATTTCCAGTTAAAGATAAGCAACGGTTTTAGCGGTCGACTACCTTCAACATATGTGTGAATGATCGGAACTCCATATCACTAGTGCTAAATAATAGGGGAGACGGTCGATCGGGGCCATAACAATAATAATATAATTGAATATGATATAATTAGTATGGTAAGTGTAATGTAATTAATTTTAATTATTATTATGTTGATCTCATTTGCCTTGAACTTGTGTGAACTTGACTCGGTCACATATTGAACCCTTTACAGCTGCGAGGGCGAAAGTTCACCCTCAAGCCGGTGCATGCAAGGGGCTTATAAAAATAGAGAAATTCATATTTACAATTTTTGTCTACGTTCACGAATCAAAAAAAGTAAAACGTATAAAAAAAGAAAAGAAAGGTAGATCACCTCCAAGATGATTTTATGCTCTTTGATCAATACGACATTCTATTTTTGTGAATTCAATCACTTTCAAGATGATGTCAATGAAAACCAAGAATGTGATGAAATTCATTGACATATTCTCTTGAAACTGATTGAATTCACAAAAATAGAATGACATATCAATTGAAGAGCATAAAATTATCTTGGAGATGTGAACTTTTCAATAGATAACACCAGTTCGTGAACCTAGAAATGAATAGTGAGGATGAATTTCTCTATTTTTAAAAGCACCGTGCATGCACCACTTTGAAAATCATCACAATCTTGAAAATAGATTTTGATGAATAACGAAGATATTAATTTCCCTGTATTTAGAGAAAACTAGAAATCATCATCTCAATTTCAGAAATCATTATTTATGAATTTAACAACGAGTGAGATACGTAAAAGAGGGGAATGGAGAGAAAGAGGAGATATACAGGGGTTGTTTATTAGGTGAAATATGGTAGCAGAAGTCAAGGGCAGGTTGAACTACATGTCTCAGTCAGATCAATAACACTACTTTATAAAACCACACAACACAACTCTCTCTCTCTCTCTCTTTTAACTTACTCTTTTAATTAACATTTACATATCGACTCGTCATATATCGTCATCAAATACTGAAAACTAAAGAAGCTTTGAAAAAAATGTATAATTATACATGTATATTATTCAAACTAAGAATCAAAAATTTAAAAAAAAATTGGTAAAGAATCAATAATGAAAAATATATAAATGATTATTAATAAGGCTTCATGAATAATTGATGATAAGGAATTCAGAATGTTGGCTCATTGAAAATGAAGAATCAATGTTAAAAAATTATTAACGATGAATTAATAAGGAATTTATAAGGTTTGAAGAATTACAATTCTACATTTTTTTATTTATTGAATTACTTTGCAGTTAATACAGTTATTGGTGGCAAAGATCTTAAAACTAGGTTACATTAGAAAACTTATAGATCTATCACATATAGATTATTAATACCGGTAGGTTAGAAACAATTCACAAAAAATAATAGCAATAATTCGGACTGAACTTAAATTCTCTAACCATTTCCTAAAACCTCTGACATTCAATTTCTCGTCCTCAAACACTTTCCTATTCAACTCATTCCATTCACTCCCAACTCTAGCCAGAAAAGAGAACTTCCCAACATCCGTTCTCGACATGCTGGAGATAAGAAAATAACATTTATAACAGTCAAGATATGTTGTAGACCCATGTTACATTTTAATTACTATTCGTATTATGAAAAACTAGTTAGTGATTGGTTAGTGAATGAACCAATTGTTGTTAAACTGCTTCACAACATTCAGAGAAGTATCTTATAAAATACTGTCGATCCATAATGAACATTCACAATATGTTACTTGTTATTTGTATGTAACGGTACGCTGTGAGGTAAAAATCGACGGTAAAAATATCGCATGTTACTTTTACATACAACTGATCTTTTCACCTTTGTTATCATAAAAATTGACTCACTAGCATTTTTGACAAATATTTCCGCTTGTTATGATACATTAGAATTTTGAATGTTGCACTGTTAAAATGTTGAAGTTTTATCATCATTTATTACTATGAAATCTTACAAGAGGGAACTATTTGTCTTATAGATACTGGGAAAGCCGAAGGTGGTATATGACAATGCTTATAAAATTTGAAAAAAAATGGATTTCTATGCACACAAACCAGTGTAATTGTATAGAAAGTATATTACCCTCAAGTTACGATTATGGTCTTGAAATGATACGACATTCTATTTTTGTGAATTCAATCAGTTTCAAGATAATATGTCAATGAATCTCATCACATTCTTGGTATTCATTGACCTATTATCTTAAATTTGATTGAATTCACAAAAATACAATGTCATATTGATTGAAGATCATGGAATTTTCTTGGAGTTGAAATACATCTTATTCAATAACACTCATTCGTGAAAATAGAAAAAAAATAGTAACGGAACAATTCTCTATTTTTTATAAGCACAGAGCATACATCCCCTTTACTGTCATTTATAATTTGACGATCCCTGATCAACATAATACTAGCAGTGAATACATGCTAAATGAATTAACAAACTAAATGCCAGCAAGGTCACGAATCAAGGTCAATATTAACAACAATACAGATCAATAAAACATGACGTCACATACTAATTGCCGATGACAAACGATTAAAACGATTACAATAATAATTACGACTCATGCATAATTGTTATTCAGGTTACGTGACTTGCTAGCACGGTATTAAGAGGTATCCAGTCGTCACATAGCAGAAAGTACCCGAGAGGGAAACCAAGAGGTCCTGGGTTCAAGGCCCAGAGTGGTCACATTTTTATAATTTGGTAAAACGTTATATATATATATATATACATATATATAAAGTGTCTGCTGGAGGCTTCTTTCCTGGTTATATTCTTAATAATTCATGATGATTTAGGAATTAAACCAAGTATTGTGGTGAAAAAATATAAATTCTTCAATCGCTATATATATATATATATATATATATATATATATATATATATATATATATATATATATATATATATATATATATATGTATGTATATATATATATATATATATATATATACATATATACATATATATACATATATATATATATATATATATATATATATATATATAT
>OU015475.1:3004281-3013092 GCA_907164805.1 Brachyptera putata
CAATAACTGACTATTTACAATTCCACGGTAACCCACATGTCATTTAGAAATTTCATTGAATACAAATGCTTCCCAAGTCTATTCCAAGCTGCTGTTTCCGAAAAAATTAGGTGAATCTGCCAAGACTAATTTGTAACGTAATTTAGGAATCGAAGAAAAAAATGTGATCTGGTAGTGGTAACTGGTAAGGACACGGTTGCGGTCTGTTATTAGACACACCAATATTGACCTGAACGACATAGGAAAACCATGAAAAACCCCTGTCAGGATGGTCAACCATGGCGGGAATCGAATCCCGGTCTCCTGAATTACGGTTCAGTTAGCCATTTTTTTTTCTCATATTATGTGCTTTTTCTTATTTTTTACTATTCTTTTTCTAAATAATTAATTAATCAACTACAAAATATTTCTTTTTTCTAGAATTTAGCTCAATATTTTTTTTTTCTCTACCATTCACTAATTTGTTATATATTCGTTCTTATTCTTTATTCTGTGACTATAGGCAACATTCATTACAAAGCAGAATCTTTACTTTAAATTAATGAAGAATTTATATATAACCACTCAGAACACTCAGTCTCAGAGCATTTTTATTTAAAATAATATACCCAAAGATCTAGTTATACTATAATTAAAATAGATCCATAGTCACGCGCAATGCTTCAGTAAACCCGGTATAAATATGAATATGAGTGAAACATAGAAAGCCTAGCCTATACGCCGTGCAATGGCGCCTGTCCCAGCATATACATACATGTGTGTGTTTGCAATGTATGAGTAAATGTTGGAAATAGCACGGAGTACAAACTTATTACACGCTAGCATGAAGTCATCAAATATAAATATCAAAATAGAAAAATAAAATATAACTCATTTCGCATAATTGTTGAGGGTATATGGCTAAAAAATGTTTGTTTAGCCATATACCGTAGGCTTGAAAATTATGCGATATTTGAACTAATACCCTCTTGGAGGTGTTCTAAATATCTGTGTTTGCCTGTTTTCTGAATTTTGATATCTTATACCGTTCAGAAGTTATCACCAAAAAACTGATATTCCGCTAAATCGACTCCCAGGGACTATATAAATATGAACATTTCCTACTCACCCACAGTATTTTATTGTATTGTATTATTTATTCACCGTAGATAAATAGGCCTAAATAGTAGTGATATTGGTTTCGTCAAATACGCTAGGGATAAATATAGGATGATAATACATAGAACCGTAGTAATAATAATAATGATTGATAGAATTTTAATTTTTTGACGAGCTTTAGCGAGGATTCAATTTGACATACTGAAAAAAAATGGTGTTCGTTTAAATGTGTTTTTTTTTTTTTTTTGTCGGTTCTCCACAGGTCAAACGGCTACAGCTATCAACTTCAAACTTTTTTTCAATATGGTTCCTCATCTAACTCAGATATGTATAGTTTTGTGGCATTATCGGGTGGTAACTTTTTTTTTTATGAATTTCATGAATTTCAAAAATACCCATTAGAATAACATGGCGGAAAAAAAGAAAATATTTTCATTTTCCCAAAAAAATGAAATTTTGCGGGAAGTTGAATTACATTTTGATACACATTTCTAAAAAATTTCAGCTTGATCGGGTCAGCCATTTTGAAGTTAAAACAGTAAATGTGCTAAATTGGTACCACTCGAAGCAGTTTTTACCCATTTTTACCCATACTATTACTATCCGCTCGTCTTACAACGCATATATGGCGTTTTCCTAGTTTAGATGAATAAAGCCTATATGTCGTGCAATGGCGCCTGTCCCAACACATACATACATGTGTGTGTTTGCAATGTGTGAGTAAATGTTGGAAATAGCACGGAGTACAGGCTTATTACACGCTAAGCATGCCAAGATGTATTAATATTACGCGCAGCAATGCAATGGGGAAACGAAAATTGTGTCGAAAAAATCCCACCTGAGGAAACCATTCCTAGGCGACAATATACGCTATAATGGTGTGCAATTTGGTAGATAATTATTATGAAATTTTGTATATAATCAATTTTGTTATGAATAGAAGAACAGAGAAAAAGGGGGAAAAGAGACTTCAAGAATAATAAGACTCAATTTTTATTTCTTCCCATTGTGAATGTTTGAATTGTGTTTGAATAATAATAATGATAATAATAATAAGAATGATAATAAGCCTTTATTCCAATTAGCAGGTACAGAAATACAGTTAAATGAAAATGGCGAGGTTCGGGCTCATGTGCCCGAAATGTCCCTGAAATTACCAAGTTAGAATTTATTGAATTTTGAATGCTTTACCTTATTCCAATTATTCTTTGGGTGGTATATATATATATATAAAAATTTGGGGTATTCTTGAGGTATATATACACCAATTTTGATCATATATATATATATATATATATATATATATATATATATATATATATATATATATATATATATATAAAAATTTGGGGTATTCTTGAGGTATATATACACCAATGTTGATCATATATATATATATATATATATATATATATATATATATATATATATATATATATATATTTTCAATAATTCTGCTTATGACCCCACCAACAACTAGGTTATACGGAGGTACGAATGAGCGAATAAAAATGAGACTATGATAGATACGTGAAAGGAACCAAAAGGCGAAGTGAAAGGCGTTTACAGAAACCCATGCCTTATGTGGTACTCGAACCCACGCCCACTAGTGACTTGAGTTTCTAAAGCGGTGTCTTGCTTGACTGAGATACGGAGGGAGCTGCTACGAAATTAATACGTCACACTGATGTAAATAAAACAAGTCGATATACTATACTCGAATTTCATAAATAAAAAACACGTGTTGAAAGCTGTTTTTGTAACTATTTTTATACCGCTACGAATCATTTACCGGGTCGTGAAATGACCCCTCTCAATATCCGGCAGAATGGGAATTATGTCTGCGTTTTACAAATCTGGTTTATAACCAATCAAAATGAAACTTTTTCTGCACATTGGTCACACCAGAATAGGCTGGGAAGGGTTTTTTGATCAGAATCGAGAAAAGCGCTTTCGGTAAAAATTCGGGAACTTGGGAAAATTTCAATAAGAATAGGCTAGCTACTGGGTAGAACATGTATTTTTTGAATTTCAACGGTTGATATGAGATTTACTCAGAATGTTTAAATCAATCTAATACAAATGGACAACTTCTACAAAGTTTCAAGAAATTTGTATTTGTCGTTGGTAAAAAAAATATTACATTGAAAAAATGACTAGTATGTATTGCGGTTATAAGTGTATCAATAAAAATCTACTGGTTATAAGAATGAAATGAATAGGTAAGGCTATAAAATAATTTTAAAATTATTTAAAATTTTAAAATGTCAACTTTCGATTACATAAAATACCGTATCCCCTTCATCTCACAACGCTTCCTAGCGTTTAAAGCCAGAACGACTGAAATTTCGAATAAAAAACAAGTGTTGAAAGCTGTTTTTGTAACTATTTTTATACCGCTACGAATCGTTCACCAGGTCGTGAAATGACCCCCTCAATATCCGGCAGAATGGGAATTATGTCTGCTTTTTACAAATCTGGTTTGTATCAAACTTGTATTAATATATGAATACGCAACTCATGCTTATTCCCAATGCAGACTCTCTCCAGAGTTCAGACCTAGGAAACATGAAGGTGAACTGTTGGAAATTTCAGTTAAATGGCGTGGTGAATATTAATTTTGCGTGGTGAATGCTGTTAATGAAATGTACAATTGAAAAGTTAATTGCTAGTTAATTAGTTACTGCTAGTTAGTTAATTTTTAACAAGTTCAGTTTACTCGGCTATTTGGTCCCAAATACCTTCAAAGTTATAAGGGACTAGATCTGGATTGGATATAGCCAGTTCTGACTTGAATCAAATCAGACCTGGCTTGATCTATTATTTCCGTAAGGGAGTAGGCCTACATGCACGGTGTTTATATAATACAGAAATTTATTTTTATTATTTTTTTCCATGTTCACGAACCAGTGTAATTGAATGAAAAGTATATCAACTCCAAGATAATTGTATGCTCTTTAATCAATATGACATTCTATTTTTGTGAATTCACCAGTTTCAAGATAATACGTCAATGAATACCAAGAATGTGATGAAATTCTTTGACATATTATCTTAAAAGTGATTGAATTCACAATTTTTTCAAATATAATGACATATTAATTGAAGAGCATACAATTATCTTGGAGTTGATATACTTGTTACTCAACCACACTGGTTCCTGAAGATATAGAAAAAAAGTAAAGATGAATTTCTCTATTTTTATAAGCACCGTGCATGAACCCCTCGATTTAGCGGAATGTAGGGTTTTGGTGATAACTTTTGAACGGTATGAGATATCGAAATTCTGAAAACGAGGAAACACAGATATTTTGAATAGGCCTACCTTCAAGAAGGTGTAAGTAATAACTATTTATCTTAAATCTCACATTTTTTAGCTGTATACGTCTGACAATTGTGCGATATGAGATAAATAGTTATGACTTACACCATCTTGAAGGTATTAAAAATATCTGTGTTTCCTTGTTTTCAGAATTTCGATATCTCATACCGTTCTAAAGTTATCACCAAAAAACTGATATTCCGCTAAATCGACTCGCATTGACTCTTAACTATACATCTTTCAACCAGTCGGCCTGCAGTTAATCCGGCTCCTTTTTCTCAAACATATTCAAATTTAAAAAGAACGTTTCTGATTGGTCCTAGCCATAAGTCAGCCACAAGAAGTCTTGAAAGAACGTTTCTGATCGGTCCTAGCCAGTAAGTCAGCCACAAGAAGTCTTGAAAGAACGCTTCTGATTGGTCCTGCGCATCATGCCAGCCTCGAGACGTCTCCTGCTCATCTCTTTATTGACAATAAATTACTCCCGACACCTCGTGACGTCATCTTAAAGGCCTACCTCGTTATCAGCTGTGTTGGGTAACACTACTAGCATAGAATTATGTCACTTTGCAAGAGTGCTAGTGAGTAGGCCTATATAACTAGACATAAGGGTTTCTTGTGCATCCTCTTCTATATTCTCAAATTTTGAATTTTATTTTGAATGTTTTAAATATAATTGTACATTTTAAATATTCAAGCCGGTTTTTATTCAATATCTTACTAATCCCCTGTACATTATATTTTATTTCAGAAAACTACAATCATGCATTCACTCTATACTAGCATAGGAAACATAAGTAACAAATATATAATATTACTCTGTCATTATTTTGATACGGATTTTCTAGCCTATTATTGTTATATATTATTATACTGATTATTCGTTGCTGTATATTATCATTATTATATCGAATATTAATTAGTGTTGCATCACACGAATAAATTGATTTAAAACTGAATTGAATTGATTGATCGAGTCGCCTTGTCTTTTTAATTTTTTTCTTCTTCAGAGTGCATCAGAGTCGATTAAGATTTTTTCTTTTTTTAATAACATTGAAACTTGATACAAAATCATAGTTCCGCAATCAAGGCTATGAATGAAAGATAGGATCATTTGGACGGGGCACCACAAGGGCGATCTCAACACCCCAAAGCATAATTATATCAATCAATCGAAAAAAACAATCAATCTTAAAAGGTAGGCTACCGGTAGCAATTTCAGGGTTAGAAACAATTCAAACATTCACAGTGAGGAGAAAAAAAATGAATCTTCTCCTTCTTCTTAAAATCTTCTCTTTTTCTCTGTCAATTGTATTTATTACAAATTGATCATTTTGTGTCAATATGTTATATATATTCAATAGGCCTACAATACAAATATGAATAAAACAATATATAAATCGAGATACAAGCTCAGTCAATCGATAGTGGTAGAAACTAAAGTTAGGTTGGGCGTGGGTTCGAGTCCCGCATAAGTACCGTAATAGATTTTTGTAAACATCCTTTCACTTATCATCACTCCACAGTTTCATAATCACCTGCTTATTCGTACCCCCATATAACCTAGATATTGATGGGGTCGTTAATCAGCAATAAAACAAATAAATATCTACAATCCATAACTATACAGAACTAGTATCATGTCACATCACCTTTTGAAGCACCACAAGAATATATACTGTCACCCACGCGGGCATCGACAAGTGCTAATACACGTGCAGAAGAAAGTGTGCAAGACTATAGCCGGGGGGGGGGGGGGGGGGGGGGGTACTGGGTCACTCAGTCAGTGCGACCAACACACTGTCTAACCATTGTGCACATAATCGTTATCTACAGTCATTTGTTCGCTTATATATAAATCTTTATTGAAAAAAGTCTGTCTTATATATCGGTAAAAAAGATTGTTTAAAAAACACAGAATAAAAATCAATTAATTAAAATATCAAAAATAACCATAATGAAATATTTGAAAGAGTAATAAAATAACAATTGGAGTAACAAGATGAGTAACAAAACATAAGTTAATTAAATCTAGGAATAGTTATAATAAAAAATGGAAAAATAGAAAAATAATAATGATAACTTGAAAAAAGAAAGAAGTGAATAAATACGGCTAACAAAAATGAAAAAAGTGAATGAATACGGCTAACAATATTTAAATAAACAACAAAGAAAAAAAAATGAAATTACAAGAAAAAAAAAATCAATGCTGAAGGCTACAAAGATTTGTAAAGATCCTCTAAGGGCGAGTATTTACAAGTGTTTGAGTCCATGGGAATCGATTTAAAGGAATATAAGTTTTTTGACGATAATTTTTGAACGGTAAAAGATATCGAAATTATGATGATGATTATTGTTTGCTTAACGACCCCACCAACAGCTAGGTTATACGGGGGTACGAATGAGCAGGTAATGATGAGTGATAGAATGTTTACAAAAACCCACGCCCAACGGTAACATCAGTTTCTAAAGCGGTGCCTCAGCTGACTGAGCTACCGGGCAATCGAGATTGCCGGCCACCACACCACAACGACTCCTGAAGATGGCTGAACGTTTTCAGCCGAAACGTCGGAACCCAAGGCTCTTTTTAGAGCCACCAGTTGTTTCAAGGAAGGGCAAATCACCGAAAAGTGACTTATTATCATCTTCCTCCAGCCCTCAAAGTCTACGCTACAACATATATATATATATATATATATATATATATATATATATATATATATATATATATATATATATATATTTAACGTACAGTATATATATTTATAGGCCCTACATATTATGTAGGGCCTATAACATAGCTCATTATCGCTATCAGAATAAATCAGTGCCCAATCAGAACGAAGATAGTCGTTTGTGAGTTTGATAAAAACGACAATGTTTATTAACAATGCCTGCAAGGTCACCCGTACTGACAACTGACAAGGATGAGCGCCGGCCTTGACGATGATAATGCAAATTACATTTTTACAGATGATATTATTGTATCTATAATATTCCCTACATGTATAGGCATATATCAATATCTATATCATGTAGGCCTATACCTATATGTATGTACCGGTATACATACTAGGAAAACGCCATATATGTGTTATTAGACGAGCTAATAGTTAATAGTATGGGTAAAAACTGCTTCGAGTGGTACCAATTTAGCACATTTTAAGTTTTTTCTTCAAAATGGCTGACCCGATCAAGCTGAAATTTTTTAGAAAAGTGTATCAAAATGTAATTCAACTTCGCGCAAAATTCCATTTTTTTGGAAAATAAAAATATATATATTTTTTCCGCCATGTTATTCTAATGGGTATTTTTAAAATTTCTAAAATTCATTAAAAAAAATTACCACCCGATAATGCCACAAAACTATACAGATCTAAGTTAGATGAGGAACCATATTGGAAAAAAGTTTGAAGTTGATAGATGTAGCCGTTTGACCTGTGGAGAACCGACAAAAAAACATAACGAACACCAATTTTTTTCAGTATGTCGAGAAAAAAAAACATAAAAACGAACACCAATTTTTTTCAGTATGTCAAATTGAATCTTCGCTAAAGCTCGTCTAATAATATATACATATATATATTGACGTCTGATTGGTGGCCACTTAAAATTAGTATAATTTGAATGTGCGGTAGGTAGGCCTACTTGTTATCATTCAATATCAAATTGTGTTCAATAAAACCAGTAATCCTTTACGGTACTTTTTGATTGAATGTCATTATTTAAACTATATTTTAGCTGTCAAATAATAAAAGAACCACGACATTTCAAAGTTGCATTGCGAAGAAATTCTAAAATTCAACTTCGATATCTAGGCCGATCTTATCTCAAGATTTAGCTCTGCTAGTGCGTTCATTTGTTTTGATTATCCAAAACATCGAAACAAATTACTGACATATCTATTATTTTGTCAATGAGAGTTTATGGATACACTTTATGAATATAGAATGATTTGTAAATAGGGTACTAGAATAATTTGCATTGTATTCTTTTTCATTCAATTCAATCAATGTTGACACCACCATCAGCTAGGTGATTATGACTATTGTTTGCTTAACGACCCCACCAACAGCTAGTTCTTATGGGGGTATGAATGAGCAGGTGATGATGAAAATGTCTTTGGTTTATGATGGAACTATGAAGTGATGATAAGTGAAAGGACGTTTACAACAATCCATGCCTTATGCGGGACTCGAACCCACGCCCAACGGTGACTTCAGTTCCCAAATCGGTTCCTTTGAGTTACAGAGGGAGGCAATTTAGTTGGATTATATCGGGTGGTATATCTATTATAAGCTACTTTAATGTAAATAGGTATAAATACTTCGAGTATAACGTACCAAGCTGTTAAATTGAACTGTATGACCTGCTATTCGATCGAAATGACA
>OU015475.1:3013592-3100273 GCA_907164805.1 Brachyptera putata
CCGGAAGATATTCAGATTCTGGCGTATGTATTTGAAGGAACAAGTATTCCACATCAGCAGAAAAATGCTAAAAAATCCCACTGCTGAAAAATCCCACTGCTGACACCATGTTTTGATTCAATCTTTATTAACGACAATGCTTTATTCACAACAATGCCCATATACCAACACTTCCATACAAAGTCACTAAACCTATAGTTATCTAAGCCATCTTGAATACAACATTGTTATAGAATACTGAACGTCAAATTAAAACTAATTCAATTAAATACTATAACTAGTTCAATATGTGTATTAAATATTAATTCTTGGTAGAAATCCCGAATAAATATCGTTATTATTCATCAGATTCTAGTTTCAGGTTTGTGATGTCCTCTAAGGGAAGATGGACGAATCAGCAAGGACGTTGCTTGTACGCGATCCTGAAACCTCTACCGACCATGTTCCCATTGGTCCGTACGGCTATAGTGAACGGCCCGTTCGTATTATCTGAAACAGCACAAATCAAGATTAAACGCTTTCTTTTCCAGCCACTTTGACGTCAAAACTATGTTGAAACCGTGGTAAACTTGACGTATCCATTCAGGGTGTTACTAAATAATCACAAATAGTATGGATCTAGCTAGATGATTGATAAGTTGATAAACCAGGCTTATTTTTATTTAGTCTTCATACTAGGGGCCTACTACTGATACTCATACTCATAATACTACTACATACTACTTCAACTACTATCATATTATAAGTAAATATACGCTCACGGTAGCGCACAAAAAGATGAATAATTCGTGCTGAATAGCATTGGCAGCATAAGACTTTTAACCGTGCGTGATAATATCCCACTATAGTTCAAACATTGCCGCTAGATGGCTCTTTCATTTGAAAAGGGTCTATTTAATAAAATTACAACAAGTTTGTCGTACCGACTACTGGTGCATCTTTCGTGAAGTCCAGCTCCGTCGAAGCGTCGTTGAGCCGCTCGCCGCAGAGGCCTCAAGCCGTTGACAACGATGTAGTCGTCCGGGCAGTTGAACGTCTCGACGCCGGCTTGACGCGGGTCAATCAGCGAGACGCCATCTTGAATATGACAAGAAACATATGTCAGACTGCAAGTAGCTTACTGCCGTCTCCTGAAGATGCCGGGTCTAACTCCGGTGAAATGTGACACAAAAAGGTTCTGTTCAGAACTCCCAAATCCGTGGCAAAATCACCGCAATGTTAACTTTACCATCAAGGCATTGGATGACTGCAAAAATCTTCGTGCTCACACATATATATGTATATACTCACTAGCGTCGGAACCCGGGGGTGTTCTGCGTTTGCCTAGTAGGCCACAGAATAGAATAAAATAGAATTATTTACTCTATTTTTCTGATCAAATACATGATATGAGGCAGTTGTTACACCCAGTTATTACAGGATAATAATGAATCAAATGAAATTAAATTATACCTACATACACATAAACTACATACAAATGAACACAATCACATTTTACAATAAAATAATAATGCACACGCATTTATTTCATCAATTACTGTTTGAAAGCTCTTACCTGTGTCAACGTTGATGATCTGGAAGACCCCAGCGTTGTTGTACGTAACACTACAGTAGTTTGCTTCTTTACGAATACAGATGGCGTAGTTCAAATTGTTCTGAAACAAACATGGCGACCATACATCAAAGCAGATTCGAAACAAACGTTCTGTTTTTTATTTTTTTATTGGGTTTAGCGGCGCACTGTTATGATAGAGCAGATCTAATGGCGTCGGATGGATGATTAATGAGATGATGGGATGAAGGTTCTTGGGTAATGGGAAGGAAGCGGTCATGGCCGACTTATTGTAGGAACCATCCCGGCATTAGCCTAGACTACAGAGGGAAACCATGAAACACCCCTGTAAAGGTGGTCGGCGGCGGGGATCAAACTGGATTCGAAATCCCCCTTCCCTCCCGGATCACATGAAGCGAGCGTGTTAACCACTGCGCTGCATGTGCCGGTGAAACGCTCTGTTAACTCTGTCTCTATACTTCTCGATCTCTTTCATATATCTTGTCACCATCGGTAGCTTAGTCAACTATTGCACTGTGTTAGGAACTGAAGTCATCGTCCGGCGTGGGTTCGAGCCCCGCATAAGGCATGGTTTTTTTAGAAATCCTTTCACCTGTCACCACTTCATTGTTCATCATCCCTTGCTGATCGTACCCCCGTATAACCTAGCTGCTGGTGGGGTCGTTAAGCAAACAATAATCGATGAATCAATCTTATATATATTTCACACTTCGTCACGCATCAAGCGCTAGAGCTCCGTATGCGTGAAACATCCCCAAACGTTGACAAACGTATAGAAAAGTATGGACATCAACGTAAGCGTAAAATAACCTCATTGTCGACGCGCTTTAAACTCTAAATATCAATCATCATCACTCTCTTTCCTCCCCTTTCCCCTTCCCTCTCTTTGTCCCTTATCAATCTCTCTTCTCTCCCCTCAACACTCTCTCTCCCCACCCTTCCCTGTCACACAACAATCTCTCTCTCTCTCTTCCTCTTCCTCTTCATCTCCCTCTTCATCATCTTCTCACCTTCGCCCTTTCACATTCTCCCTCTCCTCGGCTCTCTTCCACCCTCGTCTCTCTCCGCCACACTCTCTCTCTCTCTCTCTCTCTCACACACTCTTGTCTCTCTCTCTCTCTCTCTCATCCTCTCTCTCATCTCTCCTCTCCTCCTCTCTCTCATCTCATCTCTCCTCTGCTCATTCTCTCTCTCTCCCTCCATCTCTCTCTCTCTCTCTCTCTCCCCCATCACCCCCTCTCCTTCCTCCCTCTCACCAGGTATCCGCTCCTTGCCACCTCCACCGCCCGCTTGTGCTGGTAGTTGAAGCTCTCGACCGTCCCGCTGGCTCCGCGGTAGAACTGCAGACAGTTCCGCGGCGCCGCCAGCTCGTCTCCGCGGTACAGCTGCGTGACCTTGATGCGGTACTGACGGCCGGCGCTATTAGACAACATCGACAGACGGATCGGCTCGTGGGATTCGTCCCAGCGAGGTAAACTGCGGTCCAGAGAAACGGTTCAATGTTATACTAGGTAAACGCCATATATGCGTTGTTAGACGAGCGGATAGTAATATGGGTGAAAACTGATTCGAGTGGTACCGATTTAGCACATTTTATGTATTTTCTTCAAAATGGCTGACACGATCAAGCTGAAAATTTTTAGAAATGTGTATCAAAACTAAATCAACTTCACGCAGAATTTCATTTTTCTGGATTTTTTTTTTTTTTTTTTTTTCTGCTATGATATTCTAAAGGGTATTATTGAAATGTCTAAAATTCATTAAAAAAAGAGTAACCACCCGATGAAGCCACACACCTATACAGATCTAAGTTAGATGTGGAATCATATTGGAAAAAAGTTTGAAGTTTATAGCTGTAGCCGTTTGACCTGTGGAGAACCGACAAAAAAACGTAAAAAAAAAAAAACATAAATAGGAACACCAATTTTTTCAGTATGGCAAATTGAATCCTCGCTAAAGCTCGTCTAATTATAACTTGCTCGAATCCCCGTGTTTCAAAATGTGGGGTCAACATAACCGCACACGCGTACTTGGCATTACTTTGACACATAGCCGCATGATTTCCCAGAACTACGACCAAAACCAAACAACGCAATTCGACGCTCGTGTGAGGTCCTCTCGTAACTGACCCCGCCGTTGACCCCAGCCAGTCGTTGCGTCAAGCACAGTGCGACTGTGTGCACCATGGGTTTTTAAGCGTTTTTTTTAGCTTGGTACCGTACCGCCGTTCACCGCTCTCGTTAATGATTGGTCGTTATTCAATATGGCGGCTAAAAAAACGCTTAGCAAATCCGCTGAGCAAATACCGCGTTCATGGAAGGCTAGCTTGAAGAAGATGGTTGAAACGAAGAATAAAAGTAGATGTATTGTTCTCACCGTGTTGACCCGTGTTGTACCCGCAGAGAACAGGAACGATACTGTTCCTGTTCTGACCGCTGATGATGAACTGGTCGTCGATACAAGTCCCTCCCGTCGGACCCTTCAGCTGTAACATGGAACACGGAACAATGTCAGAACAAGAACAATATCATGACTTCGTTTCACACCGATCTCAACTTTAATACAGGAATACAAGATACAAAATTACAACATGCTAGCCACTCAACCTCCCGCGTTTGAATTTTATGTCAGGTATAAATGTGTGACGAAATGTAATTACTGTCGACGCCGATAGACACTTGCAAGTGTATTGAATAAATGAAATAATTAGGACGTTCCTATAGAGTAAGAAGTTCCCTCCGGATTCATTCCACAGACATAAATCAACATGGCAGGGGGGCATTCCCCCCCCCCCCCCCCCCCCGGTTCAGAAAAGGCAAGAAAAGGTCTCGCAAGACTCAATTTGTCTCGTTGTTTCCTGTTTGAACCCACTTTGTTAAAATAAGCTGTCATTTTTTTTAACTTTTGCCAGTTACCACCCCCCCCCCCCCCCCCCCCCCCCCCCCAACTTTAAAGTTTTCCAACTGCCCGGATCACAATTGTCACCAGGCGAGATGGTAGCCACGGGTGGTCAAGGTTGACGTGTTTTTGAACAAACCTATGTTTTCTTCAGTTTTCTTTAGTTTATGTTATAGATTGTTGTAGGTCTA
Organism: Brachyptera putata; assembly: GCA_907164805.1. Lineage (NCBI taxonomy): Eukaryota > Metazoa > Arthropoda > Insecta > Plecoptera > Taeniopterygidae > Brachyptera > Brachyptera putata. The sequence goes on from OU015475.1 coordinate 3,018,255, forward strand.
TTTTGTTCACTATAGCACCAGCAGCTTACCTCGAACGCGATGAAATCCAGCCGCAGCTGTACCACATGGGCGTCGGCCTTGTCCACGAGTAGAGTGCACTCCTTGGCTGACGTCGTGCTGGCCGGCTGGCTGCTGAAGTACGTCATGTTCTGAGACGTGCGCGCGCCGCAAGAACTGTGAGCTGTCGGGGAACCGATTAGTCGAATTCAATTCGAAGATTTTTTTTTTATGTTGCTTAACGACCCCACCAACAGCTAGGTTATACGGGGGTATGATAGAGTGGGTGATAATGCAACGATGAAGTGATGATAGGTGAAAGGACGTTTACAAAACCCGTGCCTTATGCGGGACTCGAACCCACGCCCAATGGTTCACTTCAGTGTCTGAAGCGTGCGCCACAGCTGACTGAGCTATAATGAGGGTGGCGTCACATAATTATCTAGGAACATCTCGGGGTATCTAGGGCTATCTTGGGCTACGTAGGACAATAGCTATCTACGATGGATACGCAACTTAAAGAGTTCTCCCAGCTGACGATCATCTCCAGTGCTAAGAAACCATCGACGCCACCCAGATCGCGTATAAGCTATGGATACAGGGCTCTGATGGCCCGAGTAGTCGATCTCAGTAGCCTAGATCGGTTTCATAGATCCAGAACAACGTCGCTCTCAGTTCCGTATCCATTGTAGATAGCTATACTCATGACTTCTATCATCTAAGTGGCTATTCAGTTACAAATAACATCTGGAGTACCGCAAGGTAGTATGATTGGGCCACTTCTTTTCATTATATTAATAGATTGTAGATGACCTCCCTAGATGAACTATCTTTAAAAATAACACTACAATTTAAGGAATCGAGGGGGAGATTGGTCAATTGTACTAAAAATTATCTGTACTAAAAACTAACCGACCTAAACTTCTATTTCTCGAGCAATCTGTACAGAAGTAAAATTGAGGGGATTGACCCCCCCCCTTTACTAATTGTCACCACTCATTGAATGTTCCATAATTTTTAGGCTCTAGTGATGCTCAGAGTTAGGATGGTTAAGGTGTGTTCATATCAAATGCTTTTTTTCTAATGCTGCTTAACGACCCCACCAACAGCTAGGTTATAAGGGGGTTCAATGAAATTTCTGAAGGGAGGAGCCAAACCTCCCATTTTTACTTCTGTACGAGTTGCTCAAGAAGTAGAAGTTTAGGACAGTTGATTTTTAGTACAGTTTATTTTTAGGACAGTTGGTTTCTAGTACAGTTGATACATTCTTAGATGAACTATCTTCAGAAGGCACACTACAATTCAAAGAATCGAGGTTGCACAAGAAAAGGGGTATGTAGTGTTCAGAGGTTGGTGGTGAGAAGAAGATGGCGAGAAGTACATAACGTGCATTGTCGAGAGAGTATTTTGAATGTAATTTAAAGTGTTATAAAGACTACATGTATTTGTATTTGTTTTTTATCATCGTCCCGTGGACCAGTACATGGTACAAAGTATGGGTATCGTCAGGTATAAAATAGTAGCATAAAAGTAGAATATAATAGTTGAGATATTACTTACAATAGATATTGTAATGATTCGATGAGCGTCAGCGAAGAGTTTCCATCCCACTCTTGCGGAGCTTTGTCTGTGTTTTTTTTTTTTTTTTTTTTGTTTGTGCGCACTGCACAGGTCGCAGGGTTTGACCGATTGACATGAATTTTTTTTTTTTACGCAACCTCATCCAACTTAGAACTGTATAGTTTTTGGGTCAAATCGGTTGGACTATTTTTGAGAAACATCATCTAGAATTGTCTAAAACCCCATAAGATTAGGCCGGGAAAAAAAAATAGAAAAATAAAATCTCACCAATATAATTCAAATTTCCTCAAATGTGAACACAGAAATAAGACACATTAATAAAAATTGACGTGTAATTCGGACCAGCCGTTTCGAAGAAAATAATTTAATACATGTTTTTTATTTATAGAAAAGATAGAAATATTAGTGGAAAATATTGCATTGTTGAATTCACGGCTTCCCAGATCCATTGGCATCGGATAAAGTTCATTTTATATGATCAAGGTGTGTAGGGTTTCGCTCATCTTACAACGCACATTCCGCGTTTGCCTAGTTGAATAAAATGACTTGTGGAATTGTACAGGGTACAGGATATGAATGTCTAGCACTGTCAATACTCACAAACGCAGCAGATGCCATAGCCATGTGCACACGGCCCCCCCCAACTGTCCGCCCATACTGCGACATTCCATGTGGTGATAACAAGTCCCCTTGATACCTTCTGACGTCAGGCACGGCTCATTGGAGAACTTGATCACGGTGAATAGATTCAAAACTGGAAACAAATGACAGGTGAATTATCCTGGATCCTTAACGCGACTCCAACTTGAAATACTGTGCTCCTAAATCTGGCTAGCTCTGAAAGACTTTGGGAATTTGATTGGATAATGTGACTGAAAGAGCAAAATACTATGGTAACATGTCCTGTTCTTATGTAGGCCCATCTCTAACACGGAATTCTAGTACCGCTCATGTGGTTAACTAGGAAAACGCCATATGCGTTGTTAGACGAGCGGATAGTAATAGTATGGGTAGTAATGGTTAAGAACTGCTTCGAGTGGTACCAATTTAGCACATTTTATTTTTTTTCTTCAAAATGGCTCACCCGATCAAGCTGACATTTTTTAGAAATGTGTATCAAAATGTAATTCAACTTCACGCGAAATTTCATTCTTTTTGAAAAATGAAAATAATTTCTTTTTTTTCCGTCATGTTATTCTAATGGGTATTTTTTAAATTTCTAAAATTCATAAGAAAAAAAAGTTACTCCCCGATAATGCCACAAAACTATACAGATCTAAGTTATGAGGAACCATATTGAAACAAAGGTTGAAGTTGATAGCTGTAGCCGTTTGACCTGTGGAGAACCGACAAAAAAACATAAAAACAAACCAAAAAAAAAAAAAAAAAAACGAACACCAATTTTTTTCAGTATGTCAAATTGAATCCTCGCTGAAGCTCGTCTAATTACGACATATGTAAAACGTGCAATTTCAAGCCCTTATTGACCATAGTAGAAGCAGATTTAGTAATATTGTAATATGTTGACGTGTATTTTCAAGACAGTATAAGCATTTGTGAGGGTTCAAAGGGAGGTCTAATGGAGATCAGGTACACTGATGGGGAGGGACATTTTTCCCCTATCTCAATCCCCTTTCACTCCCTCGGGCTCCTGTAGGCCTACAATACATGTGTGATAATGTGCCCAAAATATTGATGATTGATTTAATTAATAAAGTTATATGGTAGGCCTATATAGCAGTCCCTAGGAAATCCCATCGCATAATGGATATCGCCTTTTTTACTCTTATATTATAATGTAAACTTTCATTCATCTATCACCATTATTTTTATTATTATTCATCCTTTTTGTATCGTTGGTATTACTAAAACCCAAAAATTGAGACAATTTTATTATTATAATCATTATTATTAAAGGTTATTTCTCATTATACTCACACTTGGCTAGTTTATCCTTAAAAGATGGATGACCACCACCTCCCTGCTGAGCCACCCCTCCTCCCACCGTCACTCCCGGATATCTCTCGATCTCATTGGTCGGTCGTCTTCGACGCCATTTTCTCACTCGCCACAACGTTCCATTTACAAACTTGAATCCGAACGTCTCACTGCCATCTAGATCGTCGTCGGTTCGAATATCAATTTTATTCACATTGTTGACAGTTACGATTTTATTGAATCCTGATTCACTGTCCACTTGATTGTCTGTTGTCACTATTTTGTTGTTTTCTAAATCACTGCCACTGTAATTATTATTAATACTGTCTATTGTTGGATTATTATTATTTAATGAATAATTTTCTTCGGAATTATGATCTTCATTTGTCACGGGTTTGTAATTGTTTTCATTGTTTTCACTCGCAACGTTCGAATTGTATTTAAAATCATCAAAATCACCGTAATCATTCAAAACCGGGTTCGAATATTTAACGTTACTAAATCGATTATGAAATTAGAATCACTTAAATTACTATAATCCCAATTAATTGGTGAATTATCAACAATATTGTCATTGTTGTCACTGATTTGATCGTCAGAATCATAAAATAACCTATTATTTTCATAAATATTTGAACTATTATCATAAAAATTGTCTTCGTTTTCTTTATAAATATTTTTCAATTGATTAAAATCAACATATTTATATTTATCATCGTTATAAATTAATTTTCCATTCTCGTCTGTGTCTTCTTCCGTGCCGGTTGGTATCGTGATTGTTCGCACGACAGTGCCACCTTGATCTAGAGTTTTAATTGTGTTGTAATGTTTTTGTTTTTGTCGTGCTGGTGCCCATTGTATTGACACTGATTGTACTTCGATGAGTAAAGAGACGGATAGAATGAAGTAGGCAATAAGGGGCGTGGCCATTGTCACGCTTAACTGTATGTTAACTAACATCCGTGTAAATAGCTCTGCAATAAATAATATGATTTACATAAATTTGTTATGATTTTATGTCGATTACGTTTGTTTGTGTGTTATATTTCAATTGGGTTTGTCAAGTTACCAATATGGGTGTAGCTTTAACTAGCGGTTAAATGTTGATATCAGAGCTATCACCATGGTTACCCATACTATAATTAAAGGACATCACAGAGATGAGACTAGATTTTAAGAGATAATTACGATATTTATTTCCTGATTCTAGAGATAACTATAGAAATCATTTTTTGTCCTCCTGAGACCGTGAGTTATAACGTACGCATTACTGATTCTGTGAAGTGAATATCGAGATATCAATTGAAATATTGATTCATGACGTCAAAGTCTACTTATAGTACCCACAATTGACCCACCTGTTGGTGGCGTCTTTAAAAAAACTAAAATATCTCAAAAAATTTGAAGAAAAAGGAATATATTCATGCGCTCTATAACGAAAATTAAATGAAACTCAAAATGAAATTATATACTCGTACCCACTAAAGAAGAAGAACGTCTAACAATATATGAAACACAAAACGTTATAGGCCTATTTGAATAGCTGTGATATTTTCACAGAGTATTAAAATTTTCCAGGACGAGGTTCACGATAAGAAACGAAACTACATCTTTCAAAAACCTGAAATGCTCAAATCTGCAACATAATTATACCGACGTGTTTAAAATTATTCAACTGATAGAGGACCTACTTCTTTCGTGTGATAGAATAAAAAGTTCAAAATGATAAATAAACATGGAACGATATATTAATACATATATCAATATATATATATATATATATATATATATATATATATATATATATATATATATATATATATATATATATATATATATATATATATCAGTTATATAACAACTTATAAACTAGTAAACATGATACATCATGTTGCAACACATTACCTCAAGTTCATGTTCCTGGCGCCCAACATGCATGTTCGTCCAGCAAGCACATGTCACATCAACTGTCCACGTAGCACTGCCACTCGCCGTGCCGTGATGAGCGGCCTCTCCCTCTGTCACAGTGCCTTGCTGTCACAGTGCCTAGCTGTCACAGTGCCTTGGTGTCACGCCTGTTAACCCGGGTACTGGGGCTGGGCTACTTGGATACGGCTATTAGGGGTAATGTCACACTGGCTGATGACAAGATCGTGTGTTTATATCATATATATATAACCTAGCTAGCTGTTGGTGAGGTCGTTAAGAAGCATTGAAGTTGAATTATATACCTATATATATATATCCATATATCATATCATATATAACCATATATATATATATATATATATATATATATATCCATATATCATATCATATATATTATATATATATATATATATATATATATATATATATATATATATATATATATATAACCTAGCTGGCTGTTGGTGCTTATCATTACAGCTTTGGACCATTGGGCAGTTTATCCTAAATACTATTCTTATTTTAACAATGGTGAATTTTTAGTTCAATTTATTTATATTTATATATTGGGTTTTAACGACGCACTGTTATGATAACTGAGATCTAATGGCGTCGGATGGATGATTAATGAGATGGGGAGATGAAGGTTCTTGGGTAATGAGAAGGATAGTGGGAACGAAGCGGTCATGGCCGACTTATTGTAGTAAAGTAACCACCCCGGCATTAGCCTGGACTACAGAGGGAAACCATGAACAACCCTGTAAAGATGGTCGGCGGCGGGGATCGAACTGGGTTCGGAATTCCCCTCGCCTGCCGGATCACATGAAGCGAGCGCGCTAACCACTACGCTGCATGTGCCGGTTTTTTAGTTCAAGTATACAGTTTATAAAAATTTGAGTAGAGCAAAAAGGGAAGTAAAAACAAAAAACAAAAACTAGTTTAAGTGTCATTTTGGAATGTGGGTCCAGAGATTTAATAGAATAGTGTTGAAAGCAGAGTATTTTGGTGAGGTTTCCATTTGTTCTTGGGGGAGATCGTTCCAGAGACGAATGGATCTACCAAGAAAAGATTGGAGGCCTATGTTGGTGTTGTACTGTGTACAGGTAGTAAGAATAGAGCAGGAGCCCGTAACAACATGTGCCTCACTACACCAGTCCTGAACACAAATTGTATAATAATATTTCGGCAACTGAAGACTTTTATCTGCGGCGAAGAAGTGTGGTCACAGACAGCGTAGACCTGGTGTCAAAGTTCATTGCATTTAATTTAAAATAATAATAAAATGGGGTGGTAAGATCGCCCTTGTGGTGCCCCGTTCAAACGATCTAATCTGCCATCCATAGCCTTAATAGGGGAACAATGATTTTGTATCAAGTTTCGATGTTATTAAAAAAAAATGAGAATAAGTAGAATTTTGCTATTCAAATCCTTACTAAAATGAAATATACTCATACACATAATATAATATAGTTTCCCTCAGATCGTCTTTTTTTCCAAGGTTGGTAATACCGTTTCTAAGCTCTTATTAACCCAAGAGTTCATCCATAAGACCTGATATCGCGTGTTTACATTTCAACCTACAATCACTGACATCTCAAAACCATCAATCGTCAATGTTAATCAATAGGGGAGACGGTCAATCGGAACCTTCGAGAGTCTATCACATGAATTGACGACTCGAAACTACTGACCGATGATGGTAATTGATAGGTGGAACGGATGATCGTACGAGTCATTACGTAATAGGTGAATAAAGTCTTGCAAAAATCATCAGAGCATGGTTCTATGTGACTTTATTACGTATCTAGTAGAAAAAGACAATTTTTTATTAAAATAACCATTCATAATTTAATAATGGATTATTCTCGGGAAAATAGATATGAATATAAAGTTTATATAGCGGGAAATTATATATTTTTACTTTTTGAATATATAGATCAAGATAATTTTTAAAATGAGTGTAATTTAAATAATGAATGTTTGGTAAAAGATCGAAAAAAACTATTTGTCAGTTTAATCAGAGTTTAGATTTGAGGGTTAGTGACCGAAGATAAGTTGAATATTAAGATATAGACGATCATAAAACTTGAACATTGCAAGATTCAAAATTTAAATATAGAGGTACGTCACAAGATGCAGACAATATTGGTGGAAAATGATAATCGGTAAAAGAATTCATAATAACAAAGGTGGAAAGATCAGTTGCATGTAAAAGTAACACTCGATATTTTTGCCGTCGATTTTTACCTCACAGCGTACCGTTACATACAAATAACAAGTAACATATTGTGAATGTTCATTATGGATCGACAATATTTTATAAGATACTTCTCTGAATGTTGTGAAGCAGTTCCACTACAATATGTTCATCCGGAAAGTCACTAAGATCGGTTATATGTTACGAATAGAATATAACATATTATATTATAGTTATATTATATTATAGTTATTATTTTAAATAAAAAAAAAATTAGGTAATTGGTTTCTTCGTAGTTTACGTTAGTTAGACGCCCATATCTGATTACGATACCACTTTTGGAAGAGATGCATAATTTTTGTGATTATTTATCGTGCGTTTTTATATATTTAGTTTTTATTCAGTGCATAAAATAAATTATTTCATTAGTCCTTCTGTAATGGAATTCCTCATTATATTCTAATTTTCTATACCACAAAATTCTTCTGAAATTTTTATGATTGCTTCTAAAATTATTTTTAATTCACCGTTTATTGATAAATGTATCATTATAGTATTCGGGTCAAAGGGTGAAAATTTGAAATATTATAAAGTTAATCGAAAACTGAATTATATGCCTATAATTTAATGGATTAAACAATGAAATAAATGGAAAAGACTAATTTACTAAATTGATCTAGTAGTAGTTTGTTAAGCCAAGTTCAGACCTAGACCTAAATGTTTCTCCAGCGTATATAATTTAATGATGAGCTAGCAAAATCTAGAAATAACTCAAACTTAATATACAGTCAAATTACTCAAAACATATTTCATTATTTGTATATTCAAAAAACGATTTATTAAAATAAATACCAATAATAAACAATTATTTGAGAACTAGTAATTGAGTGGTCAAGTGGCTAGCACGCTGAACCGTCATTCAGGAAACCGTGGTTCGATTCTCGCCATGGTCGACCATCCTGACAGACGTTTTTAGTGGTTTTCCTCTGTCGTTCAGGTCAATACTGGGATGATTCCGGCCACAACCGACTCCTTCCCACTATCCAAAAACTCATAATAAAATAACCTTTCATCTCATCATCCCATATTATATGATTCACCGACGCCAATAGATCGAAAATAGTTGACGTATATTTATTTCTACAGCCAGCGTCGATAAAGTAGTTGTACCTACTTTATCGACTCTGCTACAGCTGATTGGTGGAGGGCTAATTTGCTGTCACTGTCAGATTTGTGTCAGTTGTCAGAATTGGACGGTGATAATACAAATTTTGCAGGTTATTGTAGTAAAAAGTAAGTTTCAAGCAACGATTTCTGTTAATATTTTGGTCGTAATAGACGAAATTCAGGCCTGGCGTACATTATTGCTGATTTGGAAGATTGTATCCCTTTTATTTTTGAGTTTTTCTTAGTCTCGCCTTGGCTTTTTGGGGCTTCACACCCCCAAATCATTGATTTTGTAACTTGAATGACAAAACAGTGTCTCGAACCATGACTCACCACTACCTAACCTAACCAAAAAATAGGCTGTACAAGGATTGGCACACTTGAAATTTACCTCGATATTTCTTCCGGTAAATATGCCGTAACAATACCAAACTTTTTTAGGGTTATGTTTTTTATGTTTTTAAGTGATGGTCAGTGTCAGGTAGGGTCAGTTTTTGTGTTGAATGTGACAACTAGATTGTAATTTTATGGTTTGTGCCCTGCCCTACTAACCCTAAGTTCCTAACCATCATCTACCACCACCTAACATAACCCTAAATCAGACCGGTCAACGAAACAACATACTTACATTTCTTTCATGTACCAGTTCTCAAGTGATGGGTTCCGAACAAAGTCAACCGAATGCCAGCGGCGGATCGAACAGAGCTCGTCCCACGGCAGCCCTCCAACGCGGCAAATCAGTGCCGGAAAGGGCGGCTGGCCCTCCCGACAGTGATCGACCGGGCAGTATATCTCCGGGACCGAGCATCTGTTCAGATTCCGATCTTCCGTACATAAGCTACACTGTCAATCGGCCTATCGGAGGTAAGCCTAGGTAGTATATGCCTAATGCTTTGCATGATTATTTTGTGAAGACCTTTTCCTTTGCCAATTCGTGTATGATTGTCGAGTTATTAGTATTTTCTGATGGATCTTGTTTATATTCATCAGTGAAAGTTTGGCACGATGAGTTTGTTGGTATTTATTGGTTTTAAACTCACTTTTATATGATGGTTTTTGTATAGCTGTTCATATTGTTGTACTGTATTTTTATAATTATATATTTATAAAGGCTTTCGGTCGCTGGCTTTGGGTCATTTTTTTTTTTTTTAAACAACATAGAAAGTGTTTTAATGCACTTTCATGTTGTGTGTTTTATGTGCCAATCAATAATTATCAATTATATATGTACATAGGCCAACATATTATAGTTATTTATTTTTATTTCTTTTATGTAGGGTTTAACGACGCATATTTATGATAGCGCAGATCTAATGACGTCGGATTAATGAGATGATGGGATGATGAGATGGAGGTTTCTTGGGTAATGAGAAGGATAGTGGGAAGGAAGCGGTCATGGCCGACTTATTATAGGAACCATCCTGGCATTAGCCTGGACTACAGAGGGAAGCCACGAAAAACCCCTGTAAAGATGGTCGGCGGCGGGGATCGAACTGGTTTCCGAATTCCCCTCGCCTCCCGTATCACACTAACCACTCCGCTACATGTTCCGGTATATTGTTATTAATACGTTATTGAAATGATAGTACATATAAGTACGATAGTAAAGTAATATTATTTGCTAAAATAATGTGTAGGCCTATTTGTAGAAAGAAAACAACCAACGTTCCGTCTTTGTGTCGTCAGACTCTCCGAAGATGCCACCGAAGCAAGCCGGCCATCTTCAGCGCGGCAAGTCTCTCGGCACTTCTCTCGCCAGCGTCGGCCAGTCAGCCAGACGCAGCAGTGCCAACAAGAAGCAAGCGGCCGCGACTAAACCCGCTCACAACATCGTCGTGGTCAAGCCAGCGCTGTGCGAGGTGCCTACTGACAAGGACGTGGACCTGGTCAAGCTGCAGGTGAGAGGGGGAGGGGGATATATGTGTAGAGAGAGAGGGATAGAGAGAGAGAGAGAGAGAGAGAGAGAGAGAGAGAGAGAGAGAGAGAGAGAGAGAGAGAGAGAGAGAGAGAGAGGAGAGAGAGAGGAGAGAGAGAGAGAGAGAGAGAGAGAGAGAGAGAGAGAGAGAGAGAGAGAGAGAGAGAGAGAGAGAGGACAAAACTGATTGTGCCTCAACACTAAACAAACAGTCGAACTTGGCAGGAGAAAGCGTGAGAGCGAGAGGGGGGATATCTTGTATATAAAGAGCTTGTGTCACATGTTGGAGGATGAACTCCTCCGAGACGGCTCGACCGAGTGCCGTGAAATTCCTCGCGCACATTCGATAGGGGTGGTAGAAGGTCCTAAAGTATACGAGATCTTCCGCCGAGCTTTCTCCTATGAGCAATATCCAAAAAATTGGCACTTCAAGGACAACACCAGTAATAGCGTTGTACACTGACATTGACGGCCTTCCTCAAGGTCTGCTGCGCTCGGCAACATTTGCAACAGTACACGCTAGATGGCACACCATCCGCCTTCCGGCACCTTATTTTTACATTAACAACCAACATTCACTACAAATCACTTCGATGGCAGAACAACGTTTGCCGAGTCAGCTAGTATGTATATATAAAGCGAAGGGGAGAGAGAGAGAGGGAGGGGGAGAGAGAGAGAGGGGGGATAGGGTAGGGAGGGAGGGAGTGTCGATCCAATAATGTTATCGTTGTTTCCAGAACAACGTTTGCCGAGTAAGCTAGTATGTATATATAAAGCGAAGGGGAGAGAGAGAGAGGGAGGGGGAGAGAGAGAGAGGGGGGATAGGGTAGGGAGGGAGGGAGTGTCGATCCAATAATGTTATCGTTGTTTCCCGCAGACCGTCCCGATGTTCCTGCCGATCATGCGTGGCACGCTGAACCTGCCTGCGGTGAGAGACCCGGAAGTGCTTGAGCGCCTGGACCCTAACGGTCTGCTAGCGGTGTGTGCGCGCTACCAGCGCCACCTCAAGCTGTGCAGTGACGCGGTGGCCGCAGAGCAGGCGCAGATCACCACGCGCGTCAGAGACGTGAGTATAGGGCGAATGACAAGATTAGAATTTTACAGAAAAGAAATTTTTGGAATTTCTGGAAAATTTAATTTTGAATCTTTTGAAAATGAAAAATATGTTCAATTTTGAAAGTGAAAATTATAAAAAAAAAAAAAAAAAAAAATGAAAATTTTGAATTTTGAAAATGGAAATTTTGAATTTTGAAATTAAAATTTTGAATTTTGAAAATTTTGAATTTCTAAATTACAAATTTTCATTTTCCTTTCCATTTTAGAATGTCGATTTTTGAAAAGTTTGACTTTTGTGAAATTTTGGAATATTGGAATTTTTGAGTTTTGGGAAAAATTCATATTGGGTAGTTAGGTACCGTAATTTAAATTTTAAAATTTCTCTAAAATTTTCCCAAAAATTTGGATATTTTGGAGTTTCCAAAAAATTGTTATTCTGGTATTTCCCAGAAAATGGAAATTTCGGTACTCCAAAAATGTAGAAACTAGCGTGAATTTTTTGATTTTCTGTAGAAAATTGAAATTCGTATGAAATCTACTAACCATCTCTTCTCCGCCCCTCGCCCAGGTGGACGCTGACATCACCCACCTGATATCGCTGATGTCTGAACGCCAGAAAAAGTTCGCCAAGTACGCGGAACGCCTCGGCAAAGTCCACGAACTGTCCCACCAGCTGAACCGCTGTCACACTGTCCTCAACCAGACCCTAGAGAGCATGGAGACGCTCAACAACGCTCTGCCCTTAGGGGACAGGCTGGAGCCCTTTGTCTGGACCACTGGCTAGAGACGTTAACTTCGTCAGCGGTCGAGATTGTTCGTTTGGATTCGTTCGTCTTGATAACCAGTTCAGATCACCGGTTAAAACCGTTTAACTGGCTCTTCTGGTCTATAGGCCCCAAGTTGGAGCCATTTGTTTTGTCCAGCGGTCAAAATTGTTCGTTTGGATTCGTTCGTCTTGAATATCAGTTCAGATCACCGGTTAAAACCGTTCAACTGGCTCATCCGGTCTAAAAGTTGGAACTATTTGTTTTGTCCAGCGGTCGAGACCATTAGTTTGGATTCGTTCACAAGTTAGGCTGCATTCCGAAACCTACTGGCCTTACTTGCAGTACAGTACTTGCCAGTAGAATTATCTGTTCCAAGTAGGCCTCAGTAACGGAACGCATCCAGTACTATTCGAAAGTAAAAAGATGGACGACATTATTGTTTTTCAATAAAAGTTAGGTTATGAAACAATGTGTAGAATAATGCAAATCAACCTTGAATACATTTTAAATCAACTAACATTCCTCCAGTTGCAGTTTCTCTGCCTTTTTCACAATATTTACACTCCGATTTGTCTGTGTACAAACTACGTAATGTACCTAAGCTCGCACCATTCATTGGAGGCTGCCATTACTTCACTGGGTTTACTGGAGGACAAATAGTTCCAGTGTTTCCAGTACGCAGAATTTACTGGCGCGGTGTGTTACGAAACGTCCAGTTAATTACTCTGAGTAGGTTTCAGAACGCAGACTTAATTACCAGTTAAGACCACCGGTTAAAACCATTCAACTGGCTCTTGGAAATAACATGGAAGATGAAAAAAATGTATGTATCTTTAGAAATATTCAGATTTGGTAGTCCATTTCATTAACGCTAAAATCCTACAATATCTCTATGTGATACTGTGAATTAGGCTTCAATGCATTGTTTTGATTAGCTTCACTTGTATATTGTTGTATTATACCACAGACGAAGCTTCATTAAGTTGTGATATTTAATTATTTGTAAATAAAAGTGATTGTACATATTAAAATGCATTTGATGTTGTGTATACCCCAACCATACCCCAACCGAATTGCCGTAGGCCTACCTTGTCCATCCTTGTGCCCTGTTTTAAAATGTCTTGTTCTATCTAGAACCTGATAGGAGATTCTGTAGGCTCTCCACATGATTGGTGATAACAACGTGATGCAAAGTATAGACGCCTCAACCACAAAAGCGCTGTTGTCGACTTGTGATACCTTAGTAATCTTGTTGGCGCAAAGACATTATTGTCAAAACACAGACTAGGTCCTTAGATGGTCAAAACTTATTTCACAATGACAGCAAGTCGTTATATTGCATATAAATAGGAGTAATGCTACTGGGTTCTCGCTATACTGCGATGGAACGATGATTATAGTTTGTCACACCGCAATTTTAAACATCATATTTATATAAAATGTTGGTCTTTTTTTCGATAGTGTCATTAATCCTTACCTTTTTGTATTCAATGTATTTTTGGAAATGGTATTTCGTATCATATTGTGTTAAAGTAAAGTCACATTTCCCGAAACATTGAAAAGTTACATTTTCCCACTAGTATTTGAAACGGTTGAGGCCATCTTTAATTACTTATCTTTTCTCTCGCCAGAGTGTGTTTTATTGGTGACTGACAGAAATTGACACCTACCTTGTAGCAGGCTTGCGATTTGGTATTATCAATAATTAAAATCCTTTCAAGTATTTTATACTTAATAATAAATCAAAATGAGTGAACTTGTGTGGGGTATAAAGAATGGAGACCTAGACCAAGTGAAGGATATCGTCGAAAATAAGGTAATTAGGCCTATCTTACGTGATGGGACAAAATTGATGGCTCATCAAAAACTAACCAACAAATTTACCAAGTTTCCTTGTTTTCTTTCCAGGAAATCGACGTTAATAAAGAAATTGATGGTCGATCGCCGATCCATTATGCTGCGGATTATGGTCAGGATGATGTAATACAATACCTAGTTTCGAAAGGAGCCAATGTGAATGTGAGTAAGACTTGACATGGCATCTAAGGGATTGTTTCGAGTCCGGGCAATTGAGTCACAATAAAATAACTGTAGGCCTATTGAACCTGACCATTGAGATTGTACAATCTCAATGACCTGACAAATGAGTCATAGTCCATGTTCAAGTGATAAAAGATAACTCCCGCTAAGAGATAATACGACGCAGTTCCTACTGATGGAATTGACGAGTGGTCATGCAGTGTGATAGGCCTAGCTTGATCTCAAACGTTCCTCGATTCGCTCCTATATCCCTCTTACTCCTACATTATTTATTTTCAATTGAATTCATACTATACAGGCCCAAGGTTTGTATTTTGTGTTCAATCCAGCACACTATCTGCTCGGCAATCAACTTTGTATCTTCCTTCGGGAGGATCTAGATTTATTCCACAATTCGTTATCACCTGGGTGTCATCGTGAATTGAACCTATATTTATCTAATCGAATGCTATAATCCAGTGTGGAATAGTCACATTCAACGGAGCATTGTTGCGGGGATCTGAAGACACTCCCTTATGATGGTTTCGGTTTGAAATTCTACTTCAATGTCTACTTGTCTGTTTGCCACGTTGTTTCCCTCTCTGTCGTTCAGGTTGATACTGGGATGGATCCTTATCAACAGGCCACGACCGACTCCTTCCCACTATTCAGAGACACCTACTAGAATAATCCTTCATCTCATCTTCCCATCATCACATATATCATTCACCGACGCCAATAGATCTTAGTCATCATCAAAGTGAGTCGTTGAACCCAATATAAATAAACGAATCAACGCAACTCACCTCTCTATCTTTGACTTCCAGGCTAAAGACAAGCACGGCATCAGCGCACTTCTAGCCGCCATCTGGGAAGGTCATACCAACTGCGTGAAATTACTACTAGACCAGGGCGCTAGCAAGAGCGGCACCGCACCAGACGGAACGAGCTACCTAGACGCCGCCGAGAAAGATGAAATCAAAACACTATTAAAATAAACCGTCGACGTAGAGTGTAGCTAGTGGGGACAACTTTCATTCGTCGGAAGTGAAATCGACACTCAAATATTTTACGGTTGGAAATAGATTTTTTTAACAGTTCTAATTTGGATTTTTGGTGGATATGTAGTTAGCAGCGCCAATCTGTTTTAGGGTTATGTTAGGTAAGAAAAACATCACTAGATTAGATTTTGACAAATAATGACTATATGAATTTTCCTAGCTTCAGAGAAAACTAGAAATTATCACCTTGGAATCAGAATTTTTTATTGATTAGGCCTAATTTGAGTCGTGACGTAGACATTACTCGATCCTGTTTATGTTTCTATACATAATCAGTAATGCCTACGTCATCACTCATGGTCTCTGGAGGACAAACAATTATATATAATTAATATCTGAAATTGAGTTTTTCCAAATTTATGAAAATAATATTGCTGTTATTAATCCAAATCTACTTTCAATGTTGTCTGTCAACCTTTTTGAGGTTTTTAGACGTTTTCACAATATGGTTAAGGTTAGGTATGGTAATTTAGTATGGTAAGGTTTCTGTGGAATGAGCATCAAGACTGTAATTTTAAGGTTTAAACCTTATCTAACCCTAATCATCAACTAACCTATAACCTTGAAAACAGATCGGCACGGCTTACTATATATTTACATTTCTATTTTTTTTGATAATATTATTGTGATATTAATACAGTAAACCCTCGTTAATCCTAAATGAATGATCGGTTCTGATTTTTCCGAATCCATTTGTACGAATCGAAGTTGTCCCTAGAATAATAGAACACCTGTCTAGGCCTGGGAGCTGTATTTCAAACTACTAATATATTACGGTTAAGCTTTTTGTATCGTTCGTCGGAACTTTTAGCGGTTAGATGGCGGTATTTCGGGGGATTCCAGTGAACGGTTGCAGTTTGCGGTAATTATTTACTTATTTAGTAAACGTAAGAGTCCATGGGAGTCGATTTAGCGGAATATTAGTTTCTTTATTATAACTTTTGAACGGTATGAGATATCGAAATGCTGAAAATGAGGGAACACAGATATTTTCAATACCTTCAAGGTGGTATAAGTAATAAAGATTGAACTCAATTCACCTGATTGTACCGCGTCGACGGTTAAAAATACACATTTTTTAAGAGTATACGCCTGACAATCAGGCAATATGAGATGAATAGTTATTACTTACACCATCTTGAAAGTATTGAAAATATCTGTGTTTCGTCGTTTTTAGAATTTCGATATCTCGTCAAATCAAAAGTTTTCATAAAAAAAAACGGATATTCTGCTAAATCGATTCCCATGGATTCGTAAGTGATTTGATTTCAACGTGTGTTACTACATTTCATCAGAAAAAAATATTGATGCAATGTAAACAATGATCGAAACTAGTTTTTACGTCAAAAAGCGTCCCTAGTATCAATCCCGTACATTACGTAATACCTACCGTAGGCCAGTTGAAATGTTGACTACATGGATGGGCTCTTTCCAAAACTGGAATTCCCTCTCGATTGATATCACGACGTCGGAACGAAGATGAATACAGTGAAACTGAAACCTCTATCCATCGTTTTCCAAGGGACCAGGAAAATAAAACTATCCATCCAGGAAAATGATCCAACCAGGAAATTTCACAAATTGATTACCGTATTGTTCCGAATATAAGCCGAGGGTTTTTCTCGAAATTGCGAGTCCAAAAGTCACCCTCGGCTTATATGCGGATCTCGGCCTAAAATCGGTCAAAAACACGTTTTTCACTGTAAATAATTCGGCTTACTACACATGCACACTCTTAACAACAGAATCAACTTGAAACTGCAAAATATTGCACTAAAAACACGTTTAATAAATGTTTTATCATGAAGAAGCATCATTTTCCCATTATCCATCAATTTTATTTGACGCGTAGAAATAAACAAAGGCACGTTGAGCTGTTAGCTGCATTGTCTTGTCAGACCTTGACGAGTGGGCGGGCCATATGATGATCGCGCGTCATCGGCACTAGCCGAGTACACACGATCGTGAGGCCCCTCTCAACGGTTTCTCACACGCAGTTGGTCTAGCTTCCTCACGCGCGCATTTTGAAATGGACTAAATTCTAACTCGGAAGAGTGATGATTTACGTGGAAAGGAGATAAACCCTTTTTTCAATTGTTGATCTAAAAGTTTGGGGGTCGGCTTATATTCGGGACAATACGGTATATGGGAGTGGAGTGAGAAATAATGAATGATACAAGCAGGAAAACGATGGATCCGGGAACGATGCATAGAGGTTGCACTGTAATTATTTTAATATTTATATCTAGAATACGTAAATGAGATTGCTAGCATTGACGGACGGCCAACGATTCGGGTCGTCCCGTATTTTTACGGGACGTAAAGTTGTGGGATTATATCATTTCTGAATCAACTAATTGTCGTGCTCAAAAGTCCAAAGCAACTCAATATTTTCAAAAAAAAAGCTCAAAGAAAATTGGGCTTGATATATTTTTGAATTTGAATTCTTTGATTATCAAATTTCTGTTTGCGATCAAACGTTTATTACACGATAACGAAGCCTCGATAACGGAGCCTCGACGTCGAAGCCACCGTTGAAATGTGATACAAAATGATGTTTTCTGTGTAACGCTAAAGATGAAAGTAGACCGTACGACGGTACGAGACTTCGTATCGTGTAAAAAACGTTTGAAATGGGACAATAAGTGTTGTGTGATTCCAAATGTAATTTATAATATTATCTAGATCATTATAAGAAATCAATATCATCTTAAAATTCACTGCAGTATATAATAATCATATATATATATATATATTACCGAGAAATATTACTCAACGTTAAGAGTGCGTACATATTTGTGTCACGGCAGCAACTTCACACCGCTTTGCAAACCAGGAAGTTTACGCCATATTGGACATGATATTGGATAATTATATATAAGTAATAACATAGAAGGCCTTGCTTGGAAGCTATTTGTAACGGTCCAATATGGCCGCCGAGATCGGAACAAGCATATGTTGCTAGCTGGCCGCAGGAGTAACGCATCTCGGTAACGTAATATATATCTACGATGGTTTAATAAAATAGTTTGTATAGGGCCTACATGAGAGAATTGCAAGCCCATTATACGCAAGTGAATCTTTGTCTCTCATGAATTCGAGTATAACTATTTTTCAGTCAAAAATGAATTTCAAAATGTGTTCCAGTAATAATATTAAAAAAATAATACTATAGTGCTTAGCTGGTTATTTTTTTTACGCTGTTGGCGCGTGGTATTTATTCGTGACTCTTAGTGAAAATCCCAAGTGAACATGTCTATTGTATTTAATAATATATATATACTAGTCTATTATATATTAAGGCTGATTCACAATTTGAAATAAGAAAGATTTTTTAATGTTTCAAAACAAAAATTGTCAAAAAATCTACTTAAAAAATCTAATTATTAGACGAGCTTTAGCGAGGATTCAATTTGACGTACTGAAGAAAATTGGTGTTCTTTTTTTTTTTTTTTTTTTTGTTTTTTTTAATGTTTTTTTTGTCGGTTCTCCACAGGTCAAACGGCTACAGCTATCAACTTCAAGCTTTTTTTCAATATGGTTCCTCATCTAACTTAGATCTGTATAGTTTTGTGGCATTATCGGGGGTAACTTTTTTTTTATGAATTTTAGAAATTTCAAAAATACCCATTAGAATAACATGGCAAAAAAAAGAAGATATTTTTATTTTCCAAAAAAATGAAATTTTGCGTGAAGTTGAATTACATTTTGATACACATTTCTAAAAATTTTCAGCTTGATCGGGTCAGCCATTTTGAAGAAAAAACATAAAATGTGCTGAATTGGTACCACTCGAAGCAGTTCTTAACCATTACTACCCATACTATTACTATCCGCTCGTCTAACAACGCATATATGGCGTTTTCCTAGTTTTATAAATCATTCACATTTTGTCCGCTGATATATCTCCCCAAATAATCTAGCTTTTGGTGCGATCGTAAAAACAAAAATCATCCATGCATGTTTAATCTTACTTATGACAGTAGTGGATCAGCTTCTAATATAGGCTAATAAAACCTATATTAAAAACTTTACTAAATAGCCTTAAAATTACTAAACTTAACTTGTGAACAGTATAAATGTTATAACAGTATTTTACATCTTCCTTAAAACGAATAAGGAAGTAATAAGTGATGGTAAAGAAGAGTCTACGAAAGAATTGAAAGAGTTTTGAAGGTAGCTTTCGGTCCCCGAAAAACGTCAAATAAAATTGAATTAAATTGAATTACTCGGATATTACTATTTATAAAAATTAAAATCAATTTGTAAGGCTTAGGTCCTGTAATATTTGCATATATAATATATCTATCCAGGCCTATATATATATATATATATATATATATATATATATATATATATATATATATATATATATATATATATATATATATATATATTATTTCATCAAATTTCTGATTAACCACCAGTAGGTTATTATAAAAATACGATTTAAAACTATTTAAAAATCGCGACCTCCCCCGGGACTTGAACCCGGATCTCCAGATTGCCGGTCTGACGCGCTACCCATCAGGGCAGAGAGGAAGGTCTTCGTATATATAATATATTTGTACGATATATCGATCATTAATTCAATTATACTTGACCTTTTCGGGGTAAACTAAAACTAGAAATATTTTTCAACGTAACTGCTTGTGATTTATGATACGTCTCAACTCGACACTGCCAACATTTCATTAGAACTTACAAAAGATATGAATTTAATTCTGATTTTTCAATTCTTGATTATTTGTTTGTGGGAAGCTACCTTCACATTGAATGTATATGTGTCTTCTTTTTTTTATATTTTTAAAGATTTTGCTTTCCGTTGAACCTTTTTTGTGTTGGTGTACGCAAGCGTTAGTTTGTCGTTGGATCGTAGGAGTTGGTTTTAAGAGTCCATAGGAGTTGATTTAGCGGAATATCAGTTTTTTGATGATAGCTTTTGAACGGTATGAGATATCAAAATTCTGAAAACAAGGAAACACAGATATTTTCAATACCTTCAAGATGGTGTGAGTAATAACTATTCATCTCACATCGCATAATTGTCAGGCGTATACGCTTTAAAAATGTGTATTTTTAAGCGTATACGCCTGACAATCTGGTCATTAGAGATAAATAGTTATTACTTACACCATCTTGAAGGTATTGAAAATATCTATGTTTCCTCGTTTTCAGAATTTTGATATCTCATACCGTTCAAAAGTTATCACCAAAAAACTGATATTCCGCTAAATCGACTCCCATGGACTCTTAGCGGAAGAAAGTGAAAGTGAAAGTTTAGAAAGTGAGAGAAAAGCTTATGAGGATATATATAGGAAAGTCTTCCTTCCACCAACGCTTGTGTTAGTAGGCCTAAATAGGGCTGGGCGAAAAGAGCTTTTTAAATTCAATCGAGTTTGACTTATTTTCGAACACAATTTTGGTTCAAACGAGCGTAATTCGAGCGAGCGAATTCATATCGATTCAAAATCGAATTGAAAAATGGAGTAACAAAACTACTTCATGAATTTCAGACGTATCTCTAATTCCAATCTATTTGAAAGATAAAAATATAACAAATTCATCCTTCCAATTTTGCTCACTCCTAACAGTTCGAAACCTGAAATTATTCCAATACTCGAAATTTCGATTTTGGAAAAATCTCGATCGAGATTTTCGAGACTAGCACAGCTCCGTTGATAAAACATTTTCAGAACATTTTTACTTGTTTCCAAGTTGGTAACTAATATCATTGACTAAAGAGATACTCAAGATGCCCATGTAAGTTAGTTCGCAAGGTTCAAAACCCTTTCATTATTACCTGAAGTTACTTCAATGGCCGCTACACATTCCTAGAGCTGTTAGTAGTCACGTTGAGGACTTGGCAGATAACCCAGGCAGCATGCATCTAATCGTCTACTAATGCACAATCGCCGAAACGATTCCGAGCGCTCTTAGCGGTGATTGCAGGAACTACAGGGTAAGGGGTGTGGGGAGGGTAGAGACAAAGGAGTGGGGATGAATCTTGATTTAACGTTGGGTGAACTGTCTTTGAATCTCTTTAGTCTACGCTAATATTGTTGCACCGCAGAGGTATGAAGTAGCATTTTGTAAGTTATTCTCTTGACGGTGTATTGGATATAGTGCGATATATGAAGTGATGTATTCATATGGGAAATATAACAATAAATTATTACAATAATGTACATTGTTTTTATTTGTTTCTATGTTGCCCTGAAGAAATCCCTAATTTTAATTTTTTTTTTCCAAAAAATGTTTGTTACTCTTTATAGTTGAATAATGAATGAAAATTATATGAGAAAAATGTATTAATATTGGTCCTACGTACTTCTAATGTTTCAAAATCGCGTTAATATTTTAATATCCCAATTATATATTTTTCTAAATTACACTTCATTTTATTTTCATTTTCAATATAAATGTCACTGGAAAGATATTCAGGATTTTGCAGTATGGTAATTTGGGAAAGGAAACAAAATAGTGCTTCCAAATCAATGCAATGAAAAAAATGCTGAAAAAACCAACTGCTACACCGGGTTTGATTCAATCATTTATTAACAACAATGCTTATTACAACCAATGCCCATACAAACTTCCATACAAAAGTCACTAAACCTATAGTTATCTTAAGCCATCTTGAATACAAACAGTGTTGTCGATACAGGACGTAAAATAAAACTAATTCAAAATTAAATACTATAACTAGTCAAATGGTATTAAATATTAATCTGGTAGAAAATCCGATAATATCGTATTATTAATCAGATTCTAGTGTCAGGTTTGGATGTTCCTTTAAGGGAGAGGAGGACATCAGCAAGGACGTGCTTGTATGCGAAGACCTCTACCGACCATGTTCCCATTGGTCCGTACTGCTATTGTGAAACGGGCCCGTTCGATTATATGGAACAGGCACAAACAAGATTTAAACGCTTCTGTTCCAGCCACTTTGACGTCAAAAAAAACTATGTTAAACCGTGGTAAACTTGAAGTATCCATTCAGGGTGTTACTAAATGAATCACAAAAAGTGGATCTAGCAAAATGATTGATAAGTCATAACCAGGGCGTATTGTTATTGGTCTTCATACTAGGGGCCTACTACTAATCCTCATACTCATAATACTACTACATATATACTACTAATACTAGTAATATAATACTTAGTTGTAAATATACGTCACCGGTACACACCATGAGATTAATAATTCGTGCTAAATAACATTGGCAGCATAGGACTTTGAAACGTGCATAATAAGATCCCGCTATAGTTCAACATTGCCGCTAGATGGCTCTTTCATTGCGAAAAGGGTGTTATCTAATAAAATATTCAACAAAACAGATTAGATAATGTAGTTTGTCGTACCGACTACAGGCGCATCTTCGTGAAGTCAGCTCCGTCGAAGCGTCGTTGAGACGCTCGCCGCAGACCTCAAGCCGTTGACAACATGTAGGTCGTCCGGACAGGTGAACGTCCGACGCCAGCTGGACGTGCGGTCGATCAGCGAGACGCCATCTGAATACGCCAAGAACATGTCAGACCGGAAGTAGCTTACCACCGGTTCGCCTCCGGGTAAAACTCGGTGTTAACGTTGCATGGAAGGTTCGGTTCAGAAGACCAAAATGTTTTATAACCGTGGCAAAATACCAGAAAAGTTAGGGTTACCAGTAAACAAGTGACTGCAAAAATCTGCCGGCTATTAGATCTACTATATCTCTCTATCTACTATATATTATATATATATATATATCTTATACTATAATATATATATATATATATATTATATATATTATTATATATATCTGTATATATATATATATATTCGATAGAGATATATATATTTATTATATATATATATATATCAATATATAGATATATATATATATATTATATATATATATATAGATTATATTATATAGATATATAAGTATATATATATATATAATATATATATATATATATATATCTATTATATATCTATATAATATATATATATTTATTATTAGATGAGCAATAGCAAAAACACAAGGTTCTATGAAGATCACAGTAATTCACAAAGCAGTGAAAACTGGTACCACCTTTTGTCTGCTTTTCAGATGCTTCGTATGTATTTAAGAGTGAAAAATAAAGAAAAATTGAATGAATTGAAATTACTTTTTATGGTGATTTGTCTGTGTGTGTGTTTTTGTTACAATTATACGTTATTAGATATTCGTTCATCTTACGACGGATATTCTGCGTTTGGCCTAGTATAAACTAATTACCTGTGTCGACGTTGTGATCTGAAGACCCAGCGTTGTTGTACGTTAACGCGACAGTAGTTGGCTTCTTTACGAATACAGATGGCGTAGTTCAGGTGTTCTGAAAACAAAAATAACGATAAATACATGAAAGCAGAATCGAATGGAAGTTTATAAAATTTGTCTCATATTCTCGATCTCTTTTCATTATCTTGCACCCTCGGTAGCTCAGTCAACTATCGCACGCGGTAGAAACGAAGTCATCGTTGGGCGTGGGTTCGAGTCCCATATAAAGGTATGGGTTTTTTGAGACATCCTTCCACCTGTCACCAATTATTCGTTTTATCACATGCCATTGTACCCCCGTTATAACCTAAAGATGTTGGTTGGGGTCGTTAAGCAAACCAATAACGATGAATCAATTTTTTTTTCTATATCATTCACACTTTGTCCGGGCATTAAAGCGCAGAGTCCGTATGCGTGGAAAACATCCCCAAAAGTTGATAAACGTATAGCAAAGTATTGGGGACATCAACGTGAGCGTAAACATAACGCGCTGTCGACGCGCCTTTAAACTTTAAATATCAAGCAAACGGCACTCGCTTTCCTCCCCTTTACCCCTCCTTCTTTGGTTCCTTAATCCAATCTCTCTTCTCTCCTCAAACACTCTCTCTCCCCCACCCTTCCCTGTCCCCACACTCTCTTTCTCTCTCCCCTCTTCCTATTCTCTTCAGCTTCCCTCTTCAATCCTCTTCTCACCTTTGCCTTTCACACATTAGCCCTCTACCCCCCCTCTCTCCCACCCTAGTCTCTCTCCACAAAACACTTTCTCTCTCTCTATCTCCACCTTGCTTTACCAACACTATCTTTATATCTACTCTCTCTCTCTCATCCCTCTCCCTCCATCTCTCTCTCTCTCTCTCTCCTCTCTCTCTTCTTCCCCCCCTCCTCCTTCCCTCCCTTTCTCACCCAGGTATCCGCTCCTTGCCCCGTCCACAGCCCGGCTTGGGCTCGGTAGTTGAAGCTCTCGGACGTCCCGCTGGCTCCGCGGTAGAACTGCAGGCAGTTACGCGGCGCCGCAAGCTCGTCTCAGCCTCCGCGTACAGCTGCGGACCTGATACGGTACTGCCGGCCGGCACTGTGGGACAAACATCGACAGTCGGATCGGTCGTGGGATTCGCCCAGTCGAGGTAAACTGCGGTCAGAGAACGGTTCAATGTTATACTAGGGAAAAACGATATATATGCGTTGTAAGACGAGCGGATCGTAAAGTATGTGTAAAAAAGGGGGTGAAAACGGGATTCTAGTGGTACAATTGAGCACATTTTATGTTGTTTTCTCAAAATGGCTGACCCGATCAAGCTGAAATTTCCAGAATTTGTGTCTAAAAAAGATGATTCAACGTCACGCAAAAATTCTTTTTTTGGAAAATATTTTTTTTTTTTTTTCCGCTACCAATGGTATTATAAAGTTGTATTTTTAATTTCTAATTTTCATTAAAAAAAAGTTACCCGGCACAATAATGCCACAAAACTACACAAAATTCTAAGTTAGATGGAGGGAACGATATGAAAAAGGTTTGAGATGAGAGCTGTAGCCGTTTGGACCTGTGGAGAACCGGACAAAAAATTAGAAAAAAAAAAAAAAAAAAAAAGCATAAAACGAAAGACCATTTTTCAGTAGGGCCCCAATTGAATTCTTCTGAAGCTCGTCTAATTTAACTAGCTTGAATCCCCGTGTTCAAAACGCGGGGTCAACAATAAACGATCACGCATACTTCGCGCGTACTTGCCGATATGATTTCCCAGAACGACGACCAAAACCACAACAACGCAATTCGACGCTCATGCGAGGTCCTCTCGTAACTGACCCGCCGTTGACCCCAGACAGAGGGCGAGTCAAGGGACAGTGCGACGGTGTGCCCCTGCCCTTTCCGCTCCCCTTGACTCCGTACCCATCACGCCACCCCTACTCACTGCTTCTCGCAAAAGCAATTGCACTACCGAAATTTTTGCATGGGATCGAATTTGTCTAACCAAACTTGGTTCATCGCCCACAGCCGATGTGGGTTAGCGCCAAAAGCACAGCGAACGTCCAGAAGTAAACGGGGCCCTCTCACAAACCGATTACATCGCATGATAGGAAAAATCAGGATCTTTTTTTTTTTGCCTCAACGACCACACCAACAGCTAGGTTATATGGGGGTACGACAGGAAATATGAGCGGATGGTAATGGAAACTGGATGAGTGTGATAGGTGAACGAAGTTTACAAATCCCATGCTTATGCGGGACTCGAACCCACGCCCACGGTGACTTCAGTTAACTCCGCTAGCGATACTTTACTTGGCCACCCGGGCGGCAAATCCACAGGATAAATATAAATGAAACAATGTGAGGACGTACGTAGGAAAAGATTGAGAAGATTTGAAACAGATGAAAATATATGAAAGATGATTGAAACGAAGAATAAAAGTAGAGGTATTGTTCTCACCGTGTTGACCCGTGTTGTACCCGCAGAGAAGGAACGATACTGTCCTGTTCGACCGCGATGATGATGGTCGCGATACAAGTCCCTCCCGTCGGACCATTCAGCTGTAACACAAGAACACGAACAAGTCAGAACAAGACAATATCACGATTCGTTTTCACACCGATCTCAACTTTAATCGGTATACAAGAAACAAAACTACAGCATGCTAGCCAACTCAACCTCCCGCGTTTGTAATTTTATGTCAGGTTAAATTGTGGCGAATGTATTACTGTCGACGCCGATAGACATGCAAGGTATTGAATAAAGAAATAATTACGACGTTCCTAGGAGCGTAAAAAGTTCCCTCCGGATGATTCACAGCATAAATCAACAGGCGGGGGGGCATTCCTCCCCTCAACCCTCCGCCTTTCTCCCGTTCAGAAAGGCACGAAAAGGTCTTGCAAGACTCAATTTGTCTCGTTGTTTCTGTTTAAGCCAACTTTGTTAAAAATTAGCTGTGATTTTTTTTTCACTTTTGCCAGCGCCCCCCCCCCCACCCCCAACTTTAAGTTTGCCACTGACCGGATCCAATTGTCACCAGGGAAAGATGGTAGCCAGGGTGGTCAGGTTGAGGGTTTTTGAGCAAACCTATGTTTTCTCAGTTGTCTTTGAGTTTATGTTAAGATTGTTGTAGGTAATTTTGTTCACTTGCCACCAGAGCTTACATCGAACGCGATGAAATCCAGCCCGCGGTGTCACTTGTGAGTCGGGCCTTGTACACCGAGTAGAGTGCAATCTTGGCTGACGTCGTGATGGTCGGCTGGCGGCTGAAGTCCGTATGTTCTGAGACGTGCAGCGCGCCGCACGAACTGTGAGCTGTCGGGGAAACCCCGATTAGTCGAATTCCAATTCAAAGATTTTTTTTTTTTTATAATATGCTTGAAGACCCCATCAAACAGCTAGGTTATACGGGGTACGAATGAGGGGTGATTATGAAACGCTAAGTGATAGGTGAAAGGACGTTTACAAAAAACCCACCTGTGCCTTATGCGGGACTCGAACCCCGCCCAACGGTGACTCAGTTACTACCGATAGTTGACTGGCCACGGGCGCGGCTCAAAGAATTCATATTTTTTCTAACGAAATCTTAATGTACTGATGAAATTACATCATTCCAGATTCACATAAAGGATTATTAGTGCTTAACGACCCCACCAAAAGCTAGGTTATATGGGGTTACTGATGAGTGGATGATGAATGCAACGATGGACGTGATGATAAGTGAAAAGACTTTTACAAAAAAACCGCTCTTATGGGGACTCGAAAAACCCCACGCCCAACGGTTCACTTCAGGGTCTGAGCGTGCCTCAGCTGAATGAGCTAACGAGGCGGCGTCACATAACTATATAGGACTATAGGAGCTATCTAGGACACATTTAAGACATCGAGGGGTATCTAGAACTAGTCAGGTATCTTGGTACTTAGGACAATAGCTATCTACGCAACTGTTTCTCCAGCTGACGATCATTCCATTGCTAAGAACCTTCGACGCCATCTAGCCTCGAGTATTGTGCCATCTATCTATCGTGCCATGTATCTAGAACGCGCAGTGACAGTTCGGACAGGGCTAGGATGGCTGAGTAGTCGATTCAGTGGGTTGGATCGGTTTCATGATCCAGACCATGTCGCTTTCAGTTGCGGATCCACGTAGATAGCTATCTCCCAGGATGTGAAATGACTTCTAGCACTAAGTGGCTATTCGTCTTACAAGTCACATCTGGGTACCCCAAGGGAGTGCTGATGGGCCATTTATTTATTATATTTTTTGATGACTTCCGAGAGGAACTTTATCTTCAGAAGGTACACTATGAAATTTAAGGGATTTAGGGGGAAGATTGGTCAATTGTACTAAAATAAACTGGTAATATAAACAAACTGACATAAAAAAACGACCAAAACTGTACTAAAACTAACTGACTTGAAAAGCAACATGACCTAAACTTCTATTCTTGAGAAACCTGTACAGAAGTAAAAATAGGAGGTTTTGACTCTTTCCTCACAAATGTTACACCCACGAATATTTCTATGGGCCTCTTAGTGATGGTTAGGGGATAGGATGGTTAAGGTTTGTGAATTCAAAGGAATTTTCGGTATGAAGGATCCAAACCTCAAATTTTTACTTCTGTACAGATTGCTCAAGAAATAGAAGTTTAGGTCAGTTGAGTTTTAGTACAGTTGATTTCTAGTACAAGTTAGTTTCTTCTTAGATGAAACTATCTTAAAACAGCACTAAATAATAGAGGTGTGGCACAAGAAAAAGGGGATGAGTGGTTTCAGAGGTTGGTGGTGAAAAAGACGATTGGCGAGAAGTACATAACGTGCATTGTCGAGAGAGGTATTTTGAATGTAATTTAAGAGGTGATAAGACTACTAGTATTGGATTGTATTTTATTATCGTCCCGTGGACCAGTACATGGACAAAGTATGGGTATCCGTCAGGGGTAAAATATAGCATAAAAGTAGGATCTAATATTTGAAATATATTAGGGACAATAGTATTGTAATGATTAAATAAAATAACTTGTGATATGGGTCTAGCACTAGCAATACTCACAAACGCAGCAGATGCCATAGCCATGTGCACACGGCCCACCCAGCTGTCGCCCATACTGCGACACTCCATGTGGTGATTAAACAAGTCCCTTGATACCTCTGACGTCAGGCAAGGCTCATGGGAACTTGATCACGGTTTGATTAGATTTCAAAACTAGAAACAAATGACAGGTGAATATCCTGGATCCTTAACGCGACTCCAAACTTGAAATACTGGTGCTCATAACTCTGGTAGCTCTAAGAAAAGAGGACCTTAAATTGGATTACTGTTACTGGAAGAGCTAAATAATATGGCAACATGTCCTGTTTTATGTATCTCTGTCACAGAATTCAAGTAGACCACTGTTCATTGAGGTTTTTTTTTTTTTTCCGCTTTTTTTTTTTTAGGGTAAGAGATATGTAAAAACATGAAATGTTGAGACCATTACCCTATTGAAGCAATTTATAGGTTGGCATGTATTCTGATATTTCCTATTCTGGCCCTTTGTATTGTATGCTTTATTCGAACGATTCTGTAGATAGAATAAAAATGATATGGTGATATAAATAGTGCATGTACAATGATGTTCAATATAGACGGGTTCACTCCAGAGAGTGGTCTTCCACCAACCTTTGCGAGGAGATATGAAATAATGAAGATAAAAATATAACAAGGCTAGAATATAGGACATAATGGGAATATAAACTTTATATTCCTTTACATGACTCATATCATTATTGAGAATATTCAAATAAACCTATGTAGATAAGCTCATAGTTAGAATAGAACAAGGTGGTATCTTCACCCCTCCCATACCAGCACTACGCGCCTGTATGCAGCTACAATAATATGTGCGAGGTTTAGCATGATGGATATATGATGATTTTGATAAAATCTTTATTTACAAGGTTTATGGTTGTAGAAAATCCCATCCATACTGAAAATCGTCTTTGCGGTTGATAATGTATTTCATACATTCCATCACGAGTAATTTTATTATAATTAATTCCTCATTGTATCGTGGATATTAGGAAACCCAAAATGAAGACAATTTCATTATTATTATTATTGTAAAGGGTATTCTATTACTCCACTTGGTAGTTTATCTGGAAAGATGGAGACCACCATCACCCTGCGGAGACCCCCTCCTCCGACCGTCGCCCATGGATTCTCTCGTCTCATTGGTCGGTCGCCTTCGGACGCCATTTCTCACCCGCCACAACGGGGGTTCCATTTACAAAACTTGAATCCGAACGTTCTCACTGCCATCTAGATCGTCGTCGGGTCGAATATCGATTTTTTGTCACATTTGACAGTTACGATGTAGTGAATCCGGATTCATGTCACTTGATTGTTGTTGTCACTATTTTGTTGTTTTCTAAATCACTGCCACGTAATTATATTAATATGTCTATTGTTGGATTATTATTATTTAAGAATATTTCTCGGAATTAGGATCTCATTTGTCACAGTTTGTAAGTGTTTTCACTCGCAATGGTCGAATTATATTTGAAATCAAAATATCACGTAATCCTTCAAAACCGGTTTGAATATTTAACGTTACTAAATCGATTATGAAAATTAAGATCACTAAATTACTATAATCCCAATTAATTGTGAAAAATTTTTCTCACCATATTGTCATTGTTGTCACTGATTTGATCGTCAGAATCAGAAATAACCTATTATTTTCATAAATATTTTGAATATATCATAAAAATTGCTTCGTTTTTTATAATATTCAATTTAGTAAAAATCAAATGTTTATATTTATCGGTTATAATTAATTTTCCAGTTCGTCTGTGTCTTCTTCCGTGCCGGTTGGATCATAATTGTTCGCACGGACAGTGCCCCTTGATCTAGAGTTTTAATTGTGTTGTATGTTTTGTTTTTGTTCGTGTTGGTGCCCATTGTATTGACACTGATTGCACTGCGATGAGTTAAAGAGACGGATAGTAATGAAGTAGGCAATAAGGGCGTGGACATTGTCACGCTAAAGTATGTTAAACTAAACATCCGTGTAAATAGCTCTGCAATAAATAATATATTTACAAAATGTGTTATGATTTTATGTCGATTACGTTGGTTGTGTGTTATATTTCATTTGGGTTTCTCAAGTTACCAAGTGGTGTACTGGGGGTTAAATGTGTATAAGAGTATCACCATGGTTACCCATACTATAATTAAGGGGACATCACAGAGATGAGACTAGATTTTAAGAAATAATTACGATATTTAGTTCCTGATTATAGAGATAACTAGATTAATCCATTTCTTGTCCTCCAGAGACCACGAGTCAGACGTACGCATTACCGATTCTGTAAAGTGAATATCGAGATATTCAATTGAAATATTGATATGACGTCAAGTCTATTACTTTAGGACCACAATTGAACAACGTTGGTGGCGTTGGCGTCTTCAAGAAACTAAAATATTCTCAAAAAAGTTTTAAAAAAAAGTGTTAGAAATATATGCATGCGCTCATAATAAAAATTATTACGAAACTCAAAATAAAATTATATACAATTGTATTCACTAAGAAGAGGTTGTCTTTGAGACAAGGTTGTGTTGAAATCACAAAACGTTATAGGCCTATTTGAATAGAGTGTGAGATTTCAAGAGTATTAAAATTTCCAGGACGAGGTTCCCGATAAGAACGAAAATTACATCTTTTCAAAAACCTGAAATGCGCAAATCTGCAACATAATTATACCGACGTGTTTAAAATTATTCAAACGATAGAGGACCCTTCTTTCGTGTGATAGAATAATTAAAAGTTCAAAATGATAAATAAACATGGAACGATATATTATACATATATCAAATATAGTATATACTATATATATGTAATATTATATATTATATATATATATATATATTATATATATTAGATATATATATCTAGATGATTTATATAGAATAATATTATATATATATATATATATATATATATATATATATATAAATATATAAGAAGATATAGATATATAATATATATATATATTATATATATATATATATATAGATATATATATATATATATTTATTATATATATATATATATATATAATATATATAATATAAAATTATAAATTAGTAACATATGATACATGTTGCAAACAAATTACTCAAGTTCAGTCCTGGCGGCCCCAACATGCATGTTCGTCCAGCAAGCACTGTCACATCAACTGTCCACGTAGCACTGCCACTCGACGTGGCGTGATGAGCGGCATCTCCCTCTGTCACAGTGCCTGCTGTCACAGTGCCGAGCTTCACAGTGCCTGGTGTAGCCGGTACCCCGGGTACTGGGGCTGGGCTACTTGGATACGGCTATTAGGGGTAATGTCACACTGGCTGATGACAAGATCGTGTGTTTATATCATATATATATATATATATATATATATATATTTATATATGGCTGTTGGTGCTTATCATTACAGGTGCTTATCATTACAGCTTTGGACCATTGGGCAGTTTATCCTAAATACTATTCTTATTTTAACAATGGTGAATTTTTAGTTCAATTTATTTATATTTAATATTGGTTTAAACGGGGACCGCACTGTTTGATAACTGAGATCTAATGCGCGGATGGATGATTAATGAGCATGGGGAGATGAAGGGTTCTGGGTAATGAGGATAGTGGGAACGAAGCGGTCATGACGACTTATTGTAGCTAAAGTAAACCACGCCGGATTAGCCTGGAATACAGAGGGACAACCATGAACAAAACCTGTAAAGATGGTCGGCGGCGGGGATCGAACTGGGTCGGAAATTTTTTTTTGCCCCCCCCCTCGCCTGCCGGATCCATGAAGCGAGCGCGCTAACACTACGCTGCATGTGCGGTTTTTATAGTTCAAGTATACGTTTATAAAATGGAGTAGAGCAAAAAGGAAGTAAAAACAAAAAACAAAAAATAGTTAAGTGTCATTTTGGAAGGGTCCAGAGTTAATAGAATAGTGTGAAGAGAGTAGTTTTGGTGAGGTTTCCATTGTTCGTGGGGAGATCGTTCAGAGACGAAGGTCTACCAAGAACGTTGGAGGCCTATGTTGGTGTTGTACTGTGTACAGGTAGTAAGAATAGAGCAGGAGCCCGTAACAACATGTGCCTCACTACACCAGTCCTGAACACAAATTGTATAATAATATTTCGGCAACTGAAGACTTTTATCTGCACGAAGAAGTGTGGTCACAGACAGCGTAGACCTGGTGTCAAAGTTCATGCTGGTAATTTAAAATTAATATAAAATGGGGTGGTGAGATCGCCCTTGTGGTGCCCCGTCAACGATCTAATCTGCCATCATAGCCTAAATTTTAAAAAAAAAAACACACACTGAAAACAAAAACCCCCCCACCCCCCCCCATTTTTTAATTTTTTTCCCAAAAAATAATATAAAGAAAAACTAACGGGAACAATGATTTTGCATCAAGTTTCGATGTTATTGAAAAAAAAAAATAGAATAATTAGAATTTTGCTATTCAAATGCTTGAAAAAAATGAAATATACTCATACACATAATATAATATAGTTTCCCTCAGATCGTCTTTTTTTCCAAGGTTGGTAATACCGTTTCTAAGCTCTTATTAACCCAAGAGTCATCATAAGACTGATATCGCGTTTTTAGATTTCAACCTACACTCACGACATCTCACAACCATCAATCGCAATGTGAATCAATAGGAGACGGTCAATCGGAAACCTCGAGAGTCTATCCGATGAATTGACGACTCGAAACTACTGACGATGAGGGTAGGATAGGTGGAACGGATGATCGTACGAGTCCTACGTAAATAGGTGAATAAAGTCTTGCAAAAATCATCAGAGCATGGTTCTATGTGACTTTATTACGTATCTAGTAGAAAAAAACAATTTTTTATTAAAATAATTATTAATAATTTAATAATGAATTATTCTAGGATAAATAGATATGAATATAAAGTTTATAAAGCGGTAAATTTATATATTTTGACTTTTTGAATATGATAGATCAAATAATTTTGAATTGGTGTAATTTAAAATAATGAATGTTTGGTATAGATCTAAAGAAACCTTTGTCAGTTATCGAGTTTAGATTGAGGTTATGACCGAAGATAAGTGCATAGCAAGATATGCCGATCATAAAACTTGAACATTGCAAGATTCAAAATTTAAATATAGAGGTACGTCACAAGATGCAGACAATATTGGTGGAAAATGATAATCGGTAAAAGAATTCATAATAACAAAGGTGTAAAGATCAGTTGTATGTAAAAGTAACACTCGATATTTTCACCTCACAGCGTACCGTTACATACAAATAACAAGTAACATTGTGAATGTTCATTATGGATCGACAATATTTTACAAGATACTTCTCTGAATGTTGTGAAGCAGTTTCACTACAATATGTTCATCCGGAAAGTCACTGCGATCGTTTATATGTTACGAATATAATCGAACATAAATATATTGAGAATTTAAATAATCATAATTAAAATTATTATTTTGAATACATTTAAATAATTGGTTTCATCTTCGTAGTTGACGTTAGTTAGACTGTAGACACCCATAATTGATTACGATACCACTTTTGGAAGAGATGCATTATTTTTGTGATTATTTATCGTGCGTTTTTATATTTTAGTTTTTATTCAGAGCATAAAATAAATTATTCCATTAGTCCTTCGGTAATGGAATTCTTCATTATATTCTAATTTTCTATACCACAAAATTCTTCTAAAATCTTATGATTGCTTCTAAAAAAATTTTTAATTCACCGTTTATTGATAAATGTATCATTATAGTATTCGGGTCAAAGGATAAAAATTTGAAATATTATAAAGTTAATCGAAAAGTGAATTTATGCCTATAATTATGGATTAAACATGAAATAAATGGAAAAGTAAGTCACTAAAATTATCTGTAGGGTTGTTAAGCCAAGTTCAGACCTAGACCTAAATGTTTCTCCAGCGTAGTATATAAATTAATGATGAGCTAGCAAAATCTAGAAAACTCAACTTAATATACAGTCAACTTACTCAAACATATTCATTATTTCGGCTATTCAAAAAAGATTTTAAAATTAAATACCAATAGAAACAATATTGAGAACTAGTAATTGAGTGGTCAAGTGGCTAGCACGCTGAACCGTCATTCAGGAAACCGAGGTTCGATTCTCGCCATGGTCGACCATCCTGACAGACGTTTTTAGTGGTTTTCCTCTGTCTCAATACTGGGATAATTCCGGCCACAACCGACTCCTTCCCACTATCCAAAAACTCATAATAAAATAACCTTTCATCTCATCATCCCATATTATATGATTCACCGACGCCAATAGATCGAAAATAGTTGACGTATATTTATTTCTACAGCCAGAGTCGATAAAGTAGTTGTACCTACTTTATCGACTCTGCTTCGTGATTGGTGGAGGGATAATTTGCGGTCACTGTCAGTTGTGTCAGTTGTCAGACGGACGTGATATTACACATTTTGCAGGTTATTGTAGAAAAAGTAAGTTCAAGCAACGATTTCTGTAAGATTTTGGTCGTAATAGACGAAATTCAGGCCTGGCGTACATTATTGCTGATTTGGAAGATTTTATTCCTTTTATTTTCAGTTTTTCTTTGGTTCGCCTTGGCTTTTGGGGTTACACACCCCCAAATCATTGATTTTGTAACTTGAATTACAAAATCAATGTCTCGAATCATGACTCACCACTACCTAACCTAACCAAAAAATAGGCTGTACAAGGATTGGCACACTTGAAATTTACCTCGATATTTCTTTCGGTAAATATGCGGTAACAATACCAAACTTTTTTAGGGTTATGTTTTTTATGTTTTTAAGTGATGGTCAGTGTCAGGTAGGGTATGGTTTATTGTTGAATGGACAATTAGATTGTAATATTAGGGCTCATGCCCTGCCCTACTAACCCTAAGTTCCTAACCATCATCTACCACCACCTAACATAACCCTAAATCAGACCGGTCAACGAAACGACATATTTATATTTCTTTCATGTACCAGTTCTCAAGTGATGGGTTCCGAACAAAGTCAACCGTAAGCCAGCGGCGGATCGAACAGGATCGTCCCACGGCAGCCCCCAACGCGGAAAACAGTGCCGGAAAGGGAGGCTGGCCCTCCCGACAGTGATCGACCGGGCAGTATATCTCCGGGACCGAGCATCTGTTGGGAGGGCCAGCCGCCCTTTCCGGCACTGATTTGCCGCGTTGGAGGGCTGCCGTGGGCGAGCTCTGTTCGATCCGCCGCTGGCGTTTGGTTGACTTTGTTCGGAACCCATCCACTGTGAGAAAACTGGTACATAAAGAAATAATAAATAGTCGTTTCGTTGACCGAGTCTGATTAGGGTTATGTTAGGTGGTGGTAGATGATGGTTAGGAACTTAGGGTTAGTAGGGCAGGGCATGAGCCCTAATATTACAATCTAATTGTCCATTCAACAATAAACCATACCCTACCTGACACTGACCATCACTTAAAAACATAAAAAAACATACCTAAAAAGTTTGGTATTGTTACCGCATATTTACCGAAAGAAAATAGAGGAATTCAAGTGTCCAATCCCCTTGTACAGCCTATTTTTTGGTTAGGTTAGGTAGTGGTGAGTCATGATTCGAGACATTGATTTTGTAATTCAAGTTACAAAATCAATGATTTGGGGGTGTGTAACCCCAAAAGCCAAGGCGAACCAAAGAAAAACTGAAAATAAAAGGAATAAAATCTTCCAAATCCAGCAAGAATTACGCCAGGCCTGAATTTAGTCTATACGACCAAAATATCAACAGAATCTTTGCTTGGAAACTTACTTTTCTACAATAACCTGCAAAATGTGTAATATCACCGTCCAATTCTGACAACTGACACAAATCTGACAGTGACAGCAAATTAGCCCTCCACCAATCAGCTGTAGCAGAGTCGATAAAGTAGGTACAACTACTTTATCGACGCTGGCTGTAGAAATAAATATACGTCAACTATTTTCGATCTATTGGCGTCGGTGAATCATATAATATGGATGATGAGATGAAAGGTTATTTTATTATGAGTTTTTGGATAGTGGGAAGGAGTCGGTTGTGGCCGGAATTATCCCAGTATTGAGACAGAGGAAAACCACTAAAAACGTCTGTCAGGATGGTCGACCATGGCGAGAATCGAACCACGGTTTCCTGAATGACGGTTCAGGCGTGCTAGCACTGACCAATCAATTACAGTCTCAAATAATTGTTTATTATTGGTATTTATTTTAATAAATCGTTTTTTGAATATACAAATAATGAAATATGTTTTGAGTAATTTGACTGTATATTAAGTTTGAGTTATTTCTAGATTTTGCTAGCTCATCATTAAATTATATACGCTGGAGAAACATTTAGGTCTAGGTCTGAACTTGGCTTAACAAACCACTACTAGATAATTTTAGTAAATTAGTCTTTTCCATTTATTTCATTGTTTAATCCATTAAAATTATAGATATAATTCACTTTCGATAACTTTATATATTCAAATTTTTATCCGTTACCCGAAAATACTATAATGTACAATGTATCAATAAACGGTGAATTAAAAATTTTTTTAGAAGCAATCATAAGATTTTAGAAGAATTTTGTGGTATAGAAAATTAGAATATAATGAAGAATTCCATTACCGAAGGACTAATGGAATAATTTATTTTATGCTCTGAATAAAAACTAAATATATAAAAACGCACGATAAATAATCACAAAAATAATGCATCTCTTCCAAAAGTGGTATCGTAATCAATTATGGGTGTCTACAGTCTAACTAACGTCAACTACGAAGATGAAACCAATTATTTAAATGTATTCAAAATAATAATTTTAATTATGATTATTAACTTTAATATATTTATGTTCGATTATATTGAAACATATAACGATCGCAGGGACTTACGGATGAAAACATATTGTAGTGCAAACTGCTTCACAACATCAGAGAGTATCTTGTAAAAAAAAAAAAAAAATATTGTCGACCATAATGAAACATTAACAAGGTACTTGTTATTTGTAGTAACGGTACGCTGTGAGGTGAAAATATCGAGTGTTACTTTACATAAAACTGATCTTTACACCTTTGTTATTAGAATTCTTTTACCGATTACATTTTTCCAACAATTATTGTTGCATCTGTTATGGACGTACCTCCTATATTTAAATTTTGAATCTTGCAATTTCAAGTTTTATGATCGTCTATATATTGATATTCAAACTATCTTCAGGTCCTAACCCTCAAATCTAACTCTGGAAACTGACAAATTGTTTCTTGTAGATCTATACCAAACAATTCATTATTAAATTACACCAATTCAAAATTATCTTGATCTTTATCAAAAGTAAAAATAGATAATTTAACGCTTTATAACTTTATATTCATCATCTATTTATCCTAGAATAGAATAATTATTATTAAAATTATGAATAATTATTTTAATAAAAAATGTTTTTTATAAATAGATAGTAATAAAGTAACATGAACCATGCTCTGATGATTTTTTGCAAGACTTATTCCACCTATTACGTTAGATCGTACGATCATCGTCTCCACCTATCAATTACCATCATTCGGTCATTATTTCGAGTCGTCAATTCTCGATAGACTCTCGAAGGTTCAGATTGACCGTCTCCCCCGATTGATTACCATTGACGTTGAGGGTTTTTGGGATTGTCAGTGATTGTAGGTTGAAATATAAACACCGCGATATCAGGTCTTATGGATGAATTGGGTTAATAAAGAGCTTAGAAACGGTTATTACCAAACCTTGGAAAAAAAGCGATCGAGGGGGAACTATAGATATTATGTGTATGAGTATATTTCATTTTTTTCAAGCATTTGAATAGCAAAATTCTAATTATTCTATTTTTTTTTTTCAATAACATCGAAACTTGATGCAAAATCATTGTTCCCCTATTAAGGCTATGGATGGCAGATTAGATCGTTTGAACGGGGCACCACAAGGGCGATCTCACCACCCCATTTTATTATTATTTTAAATTAAAGCAAGGAACTTTGAACCAGGTCTACGCTGCTGTGACCACATTCTTGTAGCAGATAAAAGTCTTCAGTTGCCGAAATATTTATTATACAATTTGTGTTCCGGACGGGGTGTCGTGGGCACAGTTGTTACGGGCTCTGACTCTATTCTTATACCGTACACAGTAAAAACAAACAAGGCCTCCCATCTTTTCTTGGTAGATCCATCGTCTCTTGGAACAACGATCTCCCCAAGAACAATGGAAACCTCACCAAATATCTGCTTTCAAACCACTTTTATTAAATCTCTGGACCAACATTCCCAAAAGAAACTTAAACTAGTTTTTTGTTTTTTGTTTTTTACTTCCATTTGTGCTCTACCAAATTTTATAAATTATACTTGAACTAAAAAACCGGCACATGCAGCGTTAGGGTTTAGCCCGCTCGCTTCATGTGATCCGGCAGGCGAGGGGAATTCCGAACCCAGTTCGATCCCCGCCGCCGACCATCTTTACAGGGTTGTTCATGGGTTCCCTGCTGTAGTCCAGGCTAATCCGGGGTGGTTACTTTACTACAATAAGTCGCCATGACCGATTCGGTCCCACTATCCTTCTCAATTACCCAAGAACCTTCATTTCTCCAATCTCATTAAGCATCCATCGACGCCATTAGATCTCAGTTATCATAACAGTGCGTCGTTAAACCCAATATCTAGTAAAAGATAAATAATTGAACTAAAAATTAACCATTGTTAAAATAAGAATAGATTTAGGATAAACTGCCCAATGGTTTTTTTTTTCCCAAAGCTGTTAATGATAGCCCTGTAATGATCAAGCACAAAACCGCCATATATAAATATATATATATATATATATATATATATATGGATGATAAACACAGATTTTCATCAGCCAGTGTGACATTTACCCCTAATAGCAGTATCCAAGTAGCCCAGCCCCAGTACACGGAACAGGCGTGACACAAGGACAATGTGGACAGCTAGGCACTGTGACAGCAAGCACTGTGACAGAGGGAAGAGCCGCTCATCACACAGGGCACGGAGAGTGCAGTG
This sequence comes from Brachyptera putata, assembly GCA_907164805.1. NCBI lineage: Eukaryota > Metazoa > Arthropoda > Insecta > Plecoptera > Taeniopterygidae > Brachyptera > Brachyptera putata. Next base: position 3,058,249 of record OU015475.1, read on the forward strand.
CTACGTGGACAGTTGATGTGAAATTGCTTGTTTACTGGACGAACATGCATGTGGGCGCCAGGAACATGAACTTAGTAATGTGTTGCAAATGTATCATGTTACTACTTTATAAGTTTGTTATATATATATATATAATATATATATATCTATATATTAAATATATATATATTATATATTATTATATAAATAGATAGATATATAGATATATATATATATATATATATTATATATATATATATATATATATTATATATATATATATATATTATATATATACATAGATTCATATATATTATAATATATATATAGATATATATATATATATATATATATATATATTATAGATTAAAATATATATACAGATATATAGTATAACAATATATTGAGATATGTATTAAATTCGTTCCATGTTTAATTTTATCATTTGAACTTTATTCTATCACACGAAAGAAGTAGGTCCTCTATCAGTGTGAAATAATTTTAACACGTGGTTTATATTAGTGCAGCTTGAGCATTTCAGGTTTTTGAAAGATGTAGTTTCGTTTCTTATCGTGAACCTCGTCCTGGAAAATTTTAATACTCTGTGAAAATATCACAGCTATTCAAATAGGCCTATAACGTTTTGTGATTCAACACAACCTTCTTCAAAGACAACCTTCTTCTTTAGTGAATACAATTGTATATAATTTTATTTTGAGTTTCGTATAATTTTTATTATAGAGCGCATGCATATATTTCTAACACTTTTTTTTAAACATTTTTTGAGATATTTTAGTTTTCTTGAAGACGCCAACGCCACCAACAGGTTGGTCAATTGTGGGTACTAAAAGTAATAGACTTTGACGTCATGAATCAATATTTCAATTGATATCTCGATATTCACTTTACAGAATCGGTAATGCGTACGTCATGACTCGTGGTCTCTGGAGGACAAGAAATGATTTCTAGTTATCTCTAGAATCAGGAAATAAATATCGTAATTATTTCTTAAAATCTAGTCTCATCTCTGTGATGTCCCTTAATTATAGTATGGGTAACCATGGTGATAGCTCTTATAACAACATTTAACCACCAGTACTACCATATTGGTAACTTGAGAAACCCAAATGAAATATAACACACAAACAAACGTAATCGACATAAAATCATAACAAATGTATGTAAATAATATTATTTATTGCAGAGCTATTTACACGGATGTTAGTTAACATACAGTTAAGCGTGACAATGGCCACGCCCCTTATTGCCTACTTCATTCTATCCGTCTCTTTACTCATCGAAGTGCAATCAGTGTCAATACAATGGGCACCAACACGACAAAAACAAAAACATTACAACACAATTAAAACTCTAGATCAAGGTGGCACTGTCGTGCGAACAATTATGATACCAACCGGCACGGAAGAAGACACAGACGAGAATGGAAAATTAATTTATAACGACGATAAATATAAATATGTTGATTTTAATAAATTGAAAAATATTTATAAAGAAAACGAAGACAATTTTTATGATAATAGTTCAAATATTTATGAAAATAATAGGTTATTTTATGATTCTGACGATCAAATCAGTGACAACAATGACAATATTGTTGATAATTCACCAATTAATTGGGATTATAGTAATTTAAGTGATTCTAATTTTCATAATCGATTTAGTAACGTTAAATATTCAAACCCGGTTTTGAATGATTACGGTGATATTGATGATTTCAAATATAATTCGAACATTGCGAGTGAAAACAATTACAAACCTGTGACAAATGAAGATCCTAATTCCGAAGAAAATTATTCATTAAATAATAATAATCCAACAATAGACAGTATTAATAATAATTACAGTGGCAGTGATTTAGAAAACAACAAAATAGTGACAACAGACAATCAAGTGGACAGTGAATCAGGATTCAATAAAATCGTAACTGTCAACAATGTGAATAAAATCGATATTCGAACCGACGACGATCTAGATGGCAGTGAGACGTTCGGATTCAAGTTTGTAAATGGAACGTTGTGGCGGGTGAGAAAATGGCGTCGAAGGCGACCGACCAATGAGATCGAGAGAAATCCAGGGGCGACGGTCGGAGGAGGGGTGGCTCAGCAGGGGGATGGTGGTCATCCATCTTTCAAGGATAAACTAGCCAAGTGTGAGTAATGAGAAATAACCTTTAACAATAATAATAATAATGAAATTGTCTTCATTTTTGGGTTTCAGTAATATCAACGATACAATGAGGATTAATTATAATAAAATTAATCGTGATGGATGTATGAAAATACATTATAACCGCAAAAAAGACGATTTTCAGTATGGGATGGGATTTCCTACAATCCATAAACCTTGTAAATAAAATATTTTATCATAAATCATCAATATATACCATCATGGATAAACCTAGCACATATATTGTAGGCTGCATACAGGCGCGTAGGGCTGGTAGGGGAGGGGGTGAAGATAGCCACCTTTTCTATTCTAACTATGAGCCTTATTACATAGGTTATTTGAATATTCTCAATAATGATATGAAGTCATGTAAAGGAATATAAAGTTTATATTCCCATTATTCCTATATGCTAGTCATTGTTATATTTATATCTTCATTATTAATATCTCAGCTCCAGAAGGTTTGGGTGGAAGACCACTCTCTGGAGTGAAGCCCGTCTATATTGAACAATCATTGTACATGCACTATTATATTACACCATATCATATTTTATTATATCTACAGAATCGTTCGAATAAAGACATACAATACAAAAGGGCCAGAATAGGGAAATATCAGAATACATGCCAACCTATAAATTTGCTTCTAATATGGTTAATGGGCTCAACATTTCATGTTTTACATATTTCTTAACCCACCTCATGAACAGTGGGTCTACTTGAATTCTGTGACAGAGATACATAAGAACAGGACATGTTGCCATAGTATTTAGCTCTTCCAGTAAACATTATCCAATTAAGGTCCTCTTTTCTTAGAGCTAGCCAGAGTTAGGAGCACAGTATTTCAAGTTGGAGTCGCGTTAAGGATCCAGGATAATTCACCTGTCATTTGTTTCTAGTTTTGAATCTATTCACCGTGATCAAGTTCTCCAATGAGCCGTGCCTGACGTCAGAAGGTATCAAGGGGACTTGTTATCACCACATGGAGTGTCGCAGTATGGGCGGACAGCTGGGGGGGCCGTGTGCACATGGCTATGGCATCTGCTGCGTTTGTGAGTATTGCTAGTGCTAGACATCCATATCACAAGTTATTTTATTTAATCATTACAATATCTATTGTAACTAATATATTTCAAATATTATATCCTACTTTTATGCTACTATTTTACACCTGACGATACCCATACTTTGTACCATGTACTGGTCCACGGGACGATAATAAAATACAAATACAAATACATAGTAGTCTTTATAACATCTTAAATTACATTCAAAATACTCTCTCGACAATGCACGTTATGTACTTCTCGCCATCTTCTTTTCACCACCAACCTCTGAACACTACATACCCCTTTTCTTGTGCAACCTCGATTATTTAGTGCTTTTTAAAGATAGTTCATCTAAGAAGATACTAAATGTACTAGAAATCAACTGTACTAAAACTCAACTGACCTAAACTTCTATTTCTTGAGCAATCTGTACAGAAGTAAAAATTGGAGGTTTGGATCCTTCATACAGAAATTCCTTTGAATTCACAAACCTTAACCATCCTATCCCTAACCATCACTAGAGCCCATAGAATATTCAGTGGGTGGTAACAATTTGTGAAGGAAAGGAGTCAATAACCTCCTATTTTTACTTCTGTACAGGTTGCTCACGAAATAGAAGTTTAGGTCAGTTGGTTTTCAAGTCAGTTAGTTTTTAGTACAGTTGGTCGTTTTTTTATGTCAGTTTGTTAATATTACAGTTAATTTTTAGTACAATTGACCAATCTCCCCCTAATTCCTTAAATTTCAGTGTACCTTCTGAAGATAGTTCATCTAGGAAGGTCATCAAAAAATATAATAAATAGAAGTGGCCCAATCACACTCCCTTGGGGTACTCCAGATGTGACTTGTAACTGAATAGCCACTTAGATGATAGAAGTCATTCACATCTGGGAGTATAGCTATCTACGATGGATCCGCAACTGAAAGCGACATGGTTCTGGATCTATGAAACCGATCCAACCCACTGAGATCGACTACTCAGGCCATCAGAGCCCTGTAGAACCTGTAACTGGCGCGTTCTAGATACACGGCACGATAGATAGATGGCACAATACTCGATCTAGATGGCGTCGAAGGTTTCTTAGCACTGGAGATGATCGTCAGCTGGGAGAACAAGTTGCGTAGATAGCTATTGTCCTAAGTAGCCCAAGATAGCTCTAGACATAGTTCTAGATACCCCTCGATTGTCTTAAATGTGTCCTAGATAGCCCTAGATGTTCCTAGATAGTTATGTGACGCCGCCCTCGTTAGCTCAGTCAGCTGAGGCACGCTTCAGACACTGAAGTGAACCGTTGGGCGTGGGTTCGAGTCCCGCATAAGGCATCGGTTTTTGTAAAAGTCTTTTCACTTATCATCACTCCATCGTTGCATTATCATCCACTCATCAGTACCCCCATATAACCTAGCTTTTGGTGGGGTCGTTAAGCAAATAATAATCAGTTATGTGAATCTGGAATGATGTATTTCATCATTACATTAAGATTTCGTTAGAAAAAATATGAATTCTTTGAGCCGCCCCGGTGGCCAAGTCAACTAGCGGTAGTAACTGAAGTCACCGTTGGGCGTGGGTTCGAGTCCCGCATAAGGCACGGGTTTTTGTAAACGTCCTTTCACCTATCACTTCATCGTTTCATAATCACCCGCTCATTCGTACCCCCGTATAACCTAGCTGTTGATGGGGTCTTCAAGCAGTATTATAAAAAAAAAAAATCTTTGAATTGAATTCGACTAATCGGTTTCCCCGACAGCTCACAGTTCGTGCGGCGCGCGCACGTCTCAGAACATGACGTACTTCAGCAGCCAGCCGACCAGCACGACGTCAGCCAAGGAGTGCACTCTACTCGTGGACAAGGCCGACGCACACGTGACACAGCTGCGGCTGGATTTCATCGCGTTCGAGGTAAGCTGCTGGTGCTATAGTGAACAAAATAGACCTACAACAATCTATAACATAAACTAAAGAAAACTGAAGAAAACATAGGTTTGCTCAAAAACACGTCAACCTTGACCACCCGTGGCTACCATCTCGCCTGGTGACAATTGTGATCCGGGCAGTTGGAAAACTTTAAAGTTGGGGGGGGGGGGGGGGGGGGGCAGCTGGCAAAAGTGAAAAAAAAATAACAGCTAATTTTAACAAAGTGGGCTTAAACAGGAAACAACGAGACAAATTGAGTCTTGCAAGACCTTTTCGTGCCTTTTCTGAACCGGGAGAAAGGCGGAGGGGGGAGGGGAGGAATGCCCCCCCGCCATGTTGATTTATGTCTGTGGAATCAATCCGGAGGGAACTTTTTACTCTATAGGAACGTCGTAATTATTTCATTTATTCAATACACTTGCAAGTGTCTATCGGCGTCGACAGTAATTACATTTCGTCACACATTTATACCTGACATAAAATTCAAACGCGGGAGGTTGAGTGGCTAGCATGCTGTATTTTTGTTTCTTGTATTACCGTATTAAAGTTGAGATCGGTGTGAAACGAAGTCGTGATATTGTTCTTGTTCTGACATTGTTCCGTGTTCTGTGTGACAGCTGAAGGGTCCGACGGGAGGGACTTGTATCGACGACCAGTTCATCATCAGCGGTCAGAACAGGAACAGTATCGTTCCTGTTCTCTGCGGGTACAACACGGGTCAACACGGTGAGAACAATACATCTACTTTTATTCTTCGTTTCAATCATCTTTACATATATTTTCATCTGTTTTCAAATCTTCTCAATCTTTTCCTACGTACGTCCTCACATTGTTTCATTTTATGATTTATCCTGGATTTGCCGCCCGGGTGGCCAAGTAAATTATCGCTAGCGGTAGTAACTGAAGTCACCGTTGGGCGTGGGTTCGAGTCCCGCATAAGGCATGGGATTTTGTAAAACTTCGTTTCACCTATCATCACATCATCGTTTCATTACCATCCGCTCATTCGTACCCCCATATAACCTAGCTGTTGGTGGGGTCGTTGAGCAAAAAAAAAAAAAAAGATCCTGGATTTTATCATATTCATGCGATTTAATTCGGTTGTGAGAGGGGACCCGTGTAATTCTGGAACGTTCGATGTGCAATTATTGGCGCTACCCATCGGCTGTGGGCGAGGAACCAAGTTGTTATACAAGATTCGATCCCATGCAAAATTCGGTAGTGCAATTGCTTTTGCGAGAAGCAGTGAGTAGGGGCGTGAGGGGTACGGAGGCAAGGGGAGACGGAAGGGCATGGGGCACACAGTCGCACTGTCCTTGACGCGACCTCTGGCTGGGGTCAACGGCGGGGTCAGTTACGAGAGGACCTCGCATGAGCGTCGAATTGCGTTGTTTGGTTTTGGTCGTCGTTCTGGGAAATCATTCGGCAAGTACGCGTGCAGAAGTATGCGTGAGCGGTTATGTTGACCCCGCGTTTTGAAACACGGGGATTCAAGCTAGTTATAATTAGACGAGCTTCAGCAAGAATTCAATTTGACATACTGAAAAAATTGGTGTTCGTTTTTATGTTTTTTTTTTTTTTTTTTTCTAATTTTTTGTCGGTTCTCCACAGGTCAAACGGCTACAGCTATCATCTTCAAACCTTTTTTCAATATCGTTCCTCATCTAACTTAGATTTGTGTAGTTTTGTGGCATTATTGGGCGGTAACTTTTTTTTAATGAAAATTAGAAATTTAAAAAAAAAACATTATAATAACATGGGTAGCGGGAAAAAAAAAAAAAAATATTTTCCAAAAAAATGAAATTTTGCGTGACGTTGAATCATATTTTTATACACAATTCTGGAAATTTTCAGCTTGATCGGGTCAGCCATTTTGAAGAAAAAACATAAAATGTGCTCAATTGGTACCACTAGAAGCAGTTTTTACCCATTTTTACCCATACTATTACTATCCGCTCGTCTTACAACGCATATATAGCGTTTTCCTAGTATAACATTGAACCGTTCTCTGACCGCAGTTTACCTCGACTGGGACGAATCCCACGAGCCGATCCGACTGTCGATGTTGTCCAACAGTGCCGGCCGGCAGTACCGTATCAAGGTCACGCAGCTGTACCGCGGAGACGAGCTGGCGGCGCCGCGTAACTGCCTGCAGTTCTACCGCGGAGCCAGCGGGACGGTCGAGAGCTTCAACTACCAGCACAAGCCGGGCGGTGGAGGGGCAAGGAGCGGATACCTGGTGAGAGGGAGGGAAGGAGAGAGGGGGGAAGAGAGAGAGAGAGAGAGAGAGAGAGAGAGATGGAGGGAGAGGGATAGAGAGAGAGAGAGATATAAAGATAGTGTTGGGGAAAGACAAGAGTGTGAGAGAGAGAGAGAGAAAGTGTTGGGAGAGAGACGAGGGTGGGAGAGAGGGGGGGGGGGAGAGGGAGAATGTGAAAGGGCAAAGGTGAGAAGATGATGAAGAGGGAGATGAAGAGGAAGAGGAAGAGGGGGAGAGAGAAAGAGAGTGTTGGGGACAGGGAAGGGTGGGGAGAGAGAGTGTTGAGGGGAGAGAAGAGAGATTGATAAGGAACAAAGAGAGGGAGGGGGAAAGGGGAGGAAAGAGAGTGACGATTGATTGATATTTAAAGTTTAAAGGCGCGTCGACAGCGAGGTTATTTTACGCTCACGTTGATGTCCAATACTTTGCTATACGTTTATCAACGTTTGGGGATGTTTCACGCATACGGAGCTCTAGCGCTTGATGCCCGACAAAGTGTGAAATATATATAAGATTGATTCATCGATTATTGTTTGCTTAACGACCCCACCAACAGCTTAGGTTATACGGGGGTACGAATGAGCAGGTGATAATAATACGAATAAGTGGTGACAGGTGGAAGGATGTCTACAAAAAACCCATACCTTATATGGGACTCGAACCCACGCCCAACGATGACTTCAGTTTCTACCGCAGTGCGATAGTTGACTGAGCTACCGAGGGTGACAAGATATATGAAAGAGATCGAGAAGTATGAGACAAAGTTGATAGAACGTTCATTTCGAGTCTGCTTTCATGTATTATCGTTATGTTTGTTTTCAGAACAACCTGAACTACGCCATCTGTATTCGTAAAGAAGCAAACTACTGTAGCGTTACGTACAACAACGCTGGGGTCTTCCAGATCATCAACGTCGACACAGGTAATTGAGTTATACTAGGCAAACGCAGAATATCCGTCGTAAGATGAACGAATATCTATATAACGTATAATTGTAAAAAAAACACACACACAGACAAATCACCATAAAAGTAATTCAATTCAATTCAATTTTTCTTTATTTTTCACTCTTAAATAATCATACGAAGCATCTGAAAAGACAAGACAAAAAGGTGGTACCAGTTTTCACTGCTTGTGAATTACTGTGATCTTCCATAGAACCTTGATGTTTTTGCTATTGCTCATCTAATAAATAAATATATATATATATATATATATATATATATATTATATATATATATATATATATATATATATATATATATATATATATATATATATATATATATATATATATATATATATATATATATATATATATATATATATATATATATATATATATATATATATATATATATATATATATATATATATATATATATATATATATATATATATATATATATATATATATATATATATATATATATATATATAGATAGATAGATAGATATATATAGATATATAGCACGGAGATTTTTGCAGTCAATGTTTAATGGTAAAGCTAACTTTCTGGTAATTTTGCCACGGTCAGAAAACATTTGGGCTTCTGAACAGAACCTTTCCATGCAAAGTTACACCGGAGTTTTACCCGGAGGCGACGGTGGTAAGCTACTTCCGGTCTGACATGTTTCTTGTCGTATTCAAGATGGCGTCTCGCTGATCGACCCACGTCAAGCTGGCGTCGAGACGTTCAACTGTCCGGACGACTACATCGTTGTCAACGGCTTGAGGCTCTGCGGCGAGCGGCTCAACGACGCTTCGACGGAGCTGGACTTCACGAAAGATGCGCCGGTAGTCGGTACGACAAACTACATTATCATATCTGTTTTGTTGAAATTTTATTAGATAGACCCTTTTCGCAATGAAAGAGCCATCTAGCGGCAATGTTTGAACTATAGCGGGATCTTATTATGCACGTTTCAAAGTCCTATGCTGCCAATGTTATTTAGCACGAATTATTAATCTCATTGTGTGTTACCGTGAACGTATATTTACTAAACTAAGTATTATATTTACTAAGTATGTAGTAGTATATATGTAGTAGTATTATGAGTATGAGTATTAGTAGTAGGCCCCTAGTATGAAGACCAAATAAAAATAAGCCTGGTTTATGAACTTATCAATCATTTTGCTAGATCCATACTATTTGTGATTATTTAGTAACACCCTGAATGGATACGTCAAGTTTACCACGGTTTCAACATAGTTTTGACGTCAAAGTGGCTGGAAAAGAAAGCGTTTAATCTTGATTTGTGCTGTTCCAGATAATACGAACGGGCCGTTCACAATAGCAGTACGGACCAATGGGAACATGGTCGGTAGAGGGTTCAGGATCGCATACAAGCAACGTCCTTGCTGATTCCTCCATCTTCCCTTAAAGGACATCACAAACCTGAAACTAGAATCTGATGAATAATAACGATATTTATTCGGGATTTCTACCAAGAATTAATATTTAATACACATATTGAACTAGTTATAGTATTTAATTTGAATTAGTTTTAATTTGACGTCCTGTATTCTACAACAATGTTGTATTCAAGATGGCTTAGATAACTATAGGTTTAGTGACTTTTGTATGGAAGTGTTGGTATGGGCATTGTTGTGAATAAAGCATTGTTGTTAATAAAGATTGAATCAAAACACGGTGTCAGCAGTGGGATTTTTTCAGCATTTTTTCTTGCATTGATGTGGAATCACTATTTTGTTTCCTTTCCAAATTACCATACTGCCAGAAATCCTGAATATCTTCCGACACCTTTTTTCTCACTTCAGGCCAACCAGATAGAATGGTGGTGGACTATTTTTTTTAGCACTTTGTCATTCATTGTCATTCAATCAATTAAAATAAAAAAAATATAATATTATTATTAAAAAGCTATGTTTTACTTCGTAACAACAAAAGTTTTTTTTTATGTTGTCACAGTCATTTTCCTACATCCATACTGATTTGTTGTCATCACATTGGTTGCCATGGTGTTTGGGAACACAAAGGTAAACAGTGTGGTAGCTGTTGTCAAAGTATTGTAATTTGTTAGAGAAATAAATATAAATACGATTATATCACGGTGGTGTAGGTATAGATTTTGAAAGCAGTCATATATACTTTCATTTGGTGATATTTTAAACCAGTTTTGATGAACGTGTGTATTATTTATAGGACGAAACATTAGAAAACAAGAACTGAACTTTTAGGTTAGGTCGGTCCAAATCTTACCGGTAGGTTTCGACCAGTAGGTCTTCTACATTTCGATTCTCCTGTTGTACAAAACAGTCACAAAAACACCAAAATGATGTCTAAATCTCGTAGTGCTACGCTTTTAGATATAGATTCGTCAATTATTGAGAACAATTTACTTCTCGACTCCACTAGAAATCAAGATGACGACCTGTCGAAATTATTTCCTAACCTCCCAACCACAGAGTTTCCCTCAAAACTTGTACGTCCTCTTCCCGGTTTCTGTATCAAAATTCGTAAATCAGATGAGGCAAAAGTCTTTATCAACGTCTGCCAGACGGATGCGATTCCTCCTCCCGAAGATATTACCGAACTTCGCTTGGCCGAGATACTGCAATCGGACGAAGCATCGAATTATCGAGTGCCAATGAGCATCGGTAATCCAAGACAAGAGCCTGATAAATCTGGTACTCCGTCAGACGTTTACGACGTCGCTATCAACAACGTTTTTTTGAAGAAGATCGACGAAAGTTTGTTGTTCCGAAACTTTCTTCTTCAAGTTGTGTTCGAAGGAGTCCAACAGAAATACGATATCGAACTGAAGACTGATGGTAGGTCTTAATTGATAACTCGTAAAATAGGTTGGAATAGGCCTAGGCCTGCTAGGTTAAAACTTCAATTTGTGATGTCACTAGTGCCTATATGTGGAACCTTTTTTTGTCTCCTACTTTATTGTGGCCACTTGTGCCTATAGGACAGAATAACATTCAATATAAAAGCATGGAGTTTTAATATCTAGACAAACAGAATTGATTGATTGATCAATAGTAGGCCCTAAGGCTAGCCTAGGTAGTTTAGGCCTAACTGAGATTATATTTAATACAAAATTACTTGATGCGAAGCAGTTACCGGTAGGCCTACAAAGTTTATTAAACAATTGAAAGTTGAGGATAATTAGGCCTCCGTAGTGATGTTAATTTTCATGACATTTTTTATGTTGAAAATTTCATTTTTTTTGCAGTCCCTAGGCAAGCAGCCCTAGGGCCTATATGAGTTATTACAAAAAAATGATTGAAAAATGTTTTTTTTCCGATGTCCCCCTAGAGTTTGTCGTGTTGAAGAACCGTAAGGCGATGGGCAACCTTCAACAGCATCGTATCCAGCAACGAGACTTCAAGGCCGCGCAACCGCCGCGCCGGCTCATCGAGGAGGTCGGCGCGACCGCGTCTAGTGGCGCGGCGGCGCTAGAGACGGTCAGGCCCGGCGGCGCAGGTACGAGTAAGCCCGTGTGCGCTGCGCCACTCAGTAGGACGGTGCCAACTTCGAGGTAAGCGCCGCTGCGTGATCGTTACCTTTGGTTATGTTTAGGGCCTATCGTACACCAATGGATAAGCTGTGCAATATCTCGTATATATAAAAAAATACCAAAATGTGCTTTTAAAAATGTATAATTTACATTACCGGTACTAGCGGCCCCGGTGGCTAAGTCAATTATCGCTAGCGGTAGAAACTAAAGTTACTGTTGGTCGTGGGTTTGAGTCCCGCATAAGGCATGGGTTTTTGTAAACGTCCTTTCACCTATCATCACTTCATCGTTTCATTATCATCCGCTCATTCGTACCACCGTATAACCTAGCTGTTGGTGGGGTCGTTAAGCAACATTAAAAAAAAAAAAAAACAGCGTTCCCAAGCTGTGCAATATCTCATATATATAAAAAAGACCAAAATGTGCTTTTAAAAATGTACAATTTACATTACCGGGGTCATTCTATGGTACCGGTAACTCACGTAACATATAGAACAATTTTATTGAATCCAAATGCTTCGCAAGTCTCAATATTTCACGCACATTGCCGTCAAGACGTGACGTATGAACCAAAAGGTGCCGGAAGGCGGATGGTGCGCTATCTAGCGTGTAGTCCTGTAAAATTTGCCGAGCGCGGCGGACATTGAGTAACGCCATCAATGTCATTGAACAACGCTATTACTGGTGTTGTCATTGAAGTGCCAATTTTTTGGATATTGCTCATAGGAGAAAGCTCGGCGGAAGATCTCGTATAGTTTGGGACCTTCTACCAGCCCTGCGAATGTGCGTGAGGAATTTCACGACACTCGGTCGAGCCGTTTCGGAGGAGTTCATCCTCTAACATGTGACACGAGCTTTTTATATATATAAGGGCCGGTATTACGAATCGATAGTTAGTGGATTAAGCAATGGTTAGCGGATTAACTTGTTATCACCATTGGTTACATATGATATTTTCGTACCTTTAACAAATAGTTAGTGGATTAGTACTTAACTAAGATTCGTAAAACCGGGCCTTAGATGAATATATATAAATAAATGAAAAAATACACACTATGAAGGGTCTGTAGACTCACCGTTTGATCTCGTCTTGCAGGCAGCCCCCCTACAGGCTGTTCCGTGAACCGACGGGTCACCTCGTAGGCGAGTTCGACTTGGCGGGGGTTCGGGCCGCCAAGGAGTTGACGCTTGACGTGGGGGAGGATCGGCTGATTGTAGAGGCGCGTCGTCAAGGTTACCTGGTTGACGTGTTCGTTCCGTACGCGTTGGATCAGGAGAACGCGTCGGCGAGGTTTGACAGGTTGACGGGGATGTTGACGGTTAGGATGGGAGTGTTGGCGAGTGGTTAGACTCGTCACGGGGGTTAGTTAATTGATGTTTGTAATTTTTTGAGTTGATTGTTTTTATTTGTTAATCGATTTCGATGTTAGCCTATAATTAATTATATTTGTATCCACGAATTTTGGAGGTTGTCTATCTACTTGATGAATTCAAATATCACGTTACATTTTTTTTTTCGTGAGAAGATTTACAATATGAAATGCAACTGCATCTTTCAAAACCATTAATGTTTTGAAGTGGCAGTAAGGTTACGTAATTATCAACGTTGTATACAAATATTCAGTTGGCAGTTATCTTGCGTGGTACAATAAGAGCTGTGATATTTTTCGAAAGTAAATTTTCTAAAACGAATTTTTCAAGTAGAAATTTTCTTGAAAAATTTTTCAAATTTTCTTGAAAAATTTTTCAAATTTTTTCTCACAAAATTTTTCATATTCGTTCTCACAAAATTTTTTCAATTTTTTTTCACACAAAATTTTTCAAATTTTTTTCTCACAAATTTTTCAATTTTTTTTCTCACAAAAATTTTCAAATTTTCTTCTCTCAAAATTTTTCATTTTTTTTTCTCACAAAATTTTCAATTTTTTTTCCAGAAATTTTTCAAATTTTTTCAAAAAAATTTTTTTCCAAAATTTTTCTCCAAAATTTTTTCAATCATTTTCTCAGAAAATTTTTCAGTTTTATTTCACAAAATTTTTCAGAAAATGTTCTCACAAAATGAAAGACTGAAACCACGACTACGTCACTCAACAGTGTCGAATGTTGAAAGCTGCGTCTAGTTAGTCTACGTTTACCAAAGTGCTGATCAAGCATTCAGTTTGTCAACGTCCTTCAACGTTCGTGGATACACGCATAAAATACTGCAACGTAAAGACACTACATTCATATGTTACATTTTACAAGACAATAGATTTAACGCTTATGTACAGCAACAATAAAATACGGTATTAAACGTTTATGTACAATTCTGTGTTCTTAATGATATGTCTATGTTTCTAGGTAAATAAATAAATACATTACATTAACTTGAAAAATGTTATTTCTTCTGTATAGGCGCATGCAGGACCTTTTATCAGTGACGGCCCATTCCGAAAAATTGAAAATATAGTTTCTAGATAATCTTTACAATGTAATGAAAAATATGTATTTTTAGGTGTTATTCCATTGTTATAGTAATATGACAAAACTTACTTGAATTGAAACATTTCTGAAACAAGATTATTAGACAAGCTTCAGCGAGGATTCAATTTAACATACTAAGAGCCGATTGTACCAACTGATGATTAAATATTAATTAATCGATTATTACTTGAGGTACAAAAAAAACATATGTAACCAAGGGTGATAACAAGTTAATTTGATAATTTTTGTTTAATTCACTAATCATCACTTGATACAACCGGCTCTAAAAAAAATTGGTGTTCGTTTTTTTTTTTTTTTTTTTTCATGTTTTTTGTCGGTTTTCTACAAGTCAAACGGCTACAGCTATCAACTGAACGCATTCGCGCAAACGCGTTCTTATTTTCTGAACTTTTCAATGAACGCGTTACGTTTACAGTCGACGATCTTCAACTTTCTCCACGTTCGATTTTTGGTGATCTTTAACGGAATGAACAGTTCATTTGAAAGTTGATTATTTTAGATCACTCATAATCCTATATTCGACACGATCGCACTATCCGTACTTCACCGTGCAAATTCCGAATCAGATCGACTATTCTACGGTCTATCCCGAAAGTATAATATTCCCTGTTCGGGATTTGATCATGTGATCACGTGTCACCAGGCGAGCCGGCAGCCACGTGTGGTCAAGGTTGACATGTCGTGACTTGTATGTATGCTTTCAAGGTGAATTTTTTAACGAACTCACGTTTTTTCAACCTGAACTTTTACAGCAAAGCTACGATAACGAACTTAGAACTTTTTAAAAGTTCTTTTTATAAGTGAACTTCCCCAACACTGCCCTCCTCCCCCACCATCCCTTCACGCATCACTATGTATTCCACACGGTAGAGTTGTTGGTAGTCCGTTGACGCGTTGACCCTATATCGACGTGTGCTTCTAACGTGTCAGATATCCTGCTCACCCTCCGCCCCCACCACCCCCTCACGTCGTCTGCGCGTCGATCGTCCTTGCTAGCGTGCTCGTACTTGGCCTCCTTGGCGAGAAGTTTCTCTCGTTGGATCTGTTTCCGAACTTCCGACGGGATGTCTGGTATCACGTAGGCCATGACTCCGGTCAACGCAAACACAATGTGCTGGAGAGAGAGAGATGGAGGGGGATGGAGAGAGGGAGGTGGAGAGAGAGAGAGAGAGAGAGAGAGAGAGAGAGATTTTTGAAATAATATTAGTTGGTCGTATGTTTTGGAGACTAAGCTCACCGCTGTGCATGGGTTCGATTCCCGCATAAGACATGGGTTTTGTGAACTTTATTCACTTATCATTATTTCTACTAGACTAATAGCTTACCTTATCGAGTTACTCCTACTCATCTACTTATACATAATAATTTGTTGTCAATCATAATAACATTTTGATCTATAGCCAAATTATAATCTATTTAACATCTACTGAATAGAACCTTTTAGAAATGCAAGAGCCATCTAGCGGCAACGTTTGAACTAAAGCGGGATATTAGTACCTGCGGTTGAAAGTCCTATCCTGCCAATGCTATGTAGCACAAATGGTTTATATTATTGTATGTTACAGTGAACGTATTTACTCATAATATTATAGTAGTTGCACCATTATTATGTCGACTATATTCTAAGAGACTGCACACTGTCAGAGTGAGTGAAATGAGAGATAATGTACGTTACATATCTCGGTGTTTTGCCTTTGAAGCTATGGACAAGCGGACCAACTTTTTTAACACGACTAAAATACCCAGAATGCAACACCAGCGATCTCAGCCGCTAGATAAAGCGGCTATGCATTCAGTTCTGAAAAAGACCTATTAAAATTCTCCTAGTTATCTCATACAAAGGCCAGCAGCTTACCTCGAAGACGACTACGAAAGCTAGTCGCGCTGCGAACACGTGCCAGTACTGCGGACTGAGGCCGTACTTGTCGTCGGTGTTGGGACCGTTCCTGTAGCCGCGGTACTGACAAGTAGGCGGGTCCGGCTCGGAGTTGTCGGATCCCATGTCTTCCCGGTAGTCCGAAGTGTTGAACTCTGGAACAGGGAACAATCGAGCTCGGTATAGTACACGGTCAAGAATGTTCAGGTCTTGTATCGGGTTATCTCGGAGCGTTGGAAGACTGATACCAACAGTACTGCTAGTTCCACCAAAACCCATGCGGAACGCTAGTTGACAAGAGGTCCAGTTGACGTTAGACACTTGACGTCTTGCTGCCAACAATGACGTATATTTGGTGCACGCGTGCGTAGATCGTGGCCCACTGGCCTCTTGTCACCTAGCGTTCCGCACGGATTTTGGTGGAACTAGCAGTACTTTTGGTATCAGTCGAAATAGCTTCGACACAACAGCTCTCTTAGGTAGACCGTGGTATAGTGTATCGGTGATCAGGTAGTCTCGATAATACACTCTTTGAGGGGCTTTGTGAACCCTATATCGACAATGTCAAAAGTACACTATTTTGGTTCCTTTTCTCACAAACTTTTGAAGTTACATGCTCAGAAATTGAATATTAAATACTAAATTGTATTAATATTTATATGAACAATCAAATACTTTCACACATGGTGTGTATAGGAAAATAACCTTAGGCTTAATATATGAATTGTGTAAAAGTGAAAGAGAGAACAGCAGCTTACCGAGGTTCACAAGTAGATAGGCCTACTTATGGTGGTGTTGCAGCCGTTGATAGCACATAGAGATGAAGTAGATACACTGACGTTTGACGTTTCGGCTGTTGCCTTCATCACTGTAGAGTAGGTAAAACACCACCACGAGTAGGCTTATCTACTTGTGATCCTCGGTAACCTGCTGTTCTTTCTTTCCCTTTTACACAATTCATATACTTTCACACGTGATATCTAAGAGTTGTAGGAATCATACACAGTTGCATATGCAGTTTTGGTAATCTTTTTTTATGTGAAATGTAGCATTTCATAGCAAACTAGTGAGAGAGGGAACAGGAGAACCTGAAAGAATCGATAGCAATAAAAATATAGAATAAAGAATATGATTGATTGATAAATGAATTGAATGAATGAATACCCGATAGCGACGAGTCGATGTAGCCAACGAGGTCGTGCGACGGAGAATAGACGTACGAGTAAACCATGCGAGGAATGAAGTCGCTCGTGTACGCAATCACAAACGCCTGTAACGTAACGTAAACAACGTGGGAACGATTACGATGATGGCAGCAAATATCTTCACGTCACAACTTGTAGTTCGTTTATATCCTTATTTCTGTATAAGGCTTATGAAGTGGTCAGATACTGGGACCAAGTTAATTAATCTACATTGTTATCTTGAAATAATTCCTCTCTTTAACCCTGTTCAGTTTTATAAATTATAAAATCATTTTAAATTGTTATATTTCTAGTTTTGTATTCCACTGTGTAATTGTATTCCCAGTTATGTACTTCATTTTGTAACTGTTGTTCATTATACATTCTATTGTGTAATGGTAATTGATTTGTAAGTGTATTTCTTGACATGTATTCAACCTTGTAAATAAGCAATAAAGCTAAATAAAAAATATCTATCTATCTATCCACTTCTATATTCTTGCTGCCTAGAATGACGTACATTTAAGGTACCGGGTAGAATCGAGAAAAAAACCCGGGTCCTGGACAAGAAAATTAATTATAATTTTTGGAATTGAGATGGTGATTTCTAGGTTTCTCTGAAATTAAGGTAACAAAGAACATCATCATTGATTGAAATCTAGTTTCAACATTGTGACGTCCTTTAAAAATATATGAAATATTCATTTCAAAAGCGACAGCAATACTCACGTTAGAAACAACCGCAGCGTACGTAACGCCTTGCAGTATCCCGTACCACGCTCCTATGTCCTTGACTCTCTCGGCCAACGGGCGTCTCACCTGGGTCAACATCTTGTACGCGTCCAATCGGATCTCTCCGATGTTGTTCAGGAGGGCGAACAGCGGGGCCAATGGGAAGGCAGCGACGAACAGCGTCACGAAACCGTATTGCAAGACTAGCGAAGCGTGGATTAGAATTGGTTGAAATTAATCCAAGAGATTACTGATAAATAGAGACATGTAAAAATAGCTGCTATTTTTTCTTTTCGTAGCATTTTGAATTTGGAAAATAGCACTTTGGTACATCTATTATTTTGAAGTAGCGTGTTTTGTAGCGCAATAACGTCTTGTAGCATGTGAAATCCACGGTTGGCTTTCCCATCTAATAAATCCCCCCTAATACATAGCTCACTTGATTATGTTTTGTAAAATCAAAACGGCAAGAAAACGAAAGCATAATTTTTATTTTGGTTTCCTATTGAAAATAATTTGATTAATGTTTCAATCATTCTCTATAATATAACAAATACAACAACACATTACGATGTGACAAAGGCAACAGCCAAAATGTCAAAATCTCGTGTGTCTTTCATCTCTAACGGCTCTCAACGGCTCTCCACCATAAGTAGGCCTCTACTTGTGAACCTCGGTAAGCTGCTGTTCTCTCTTCCACTTTCACACAATTCGTATATCTATGTAGCAAATTACTAGAAAAAAATGAACTGCAAATTCTAGATCAATAACTACGGAAATGAAAAAAGAAATTGCTATGCAATTAATGAAGATCTTGAATAAAGATACACATATATATGAGTATATGACATTCATTTAATTTATTCATAGAACTGCAGTTGCGCACGCATGCGCGGTGGCAGTTTTTAAATTTATCATTTACAATTCACAATTATGTTCACAATTCACATTTATATTCTCCTCTTGAATTCTTCAATAGTCTTTGCTCTTCTTGCCTCTTCTCTCAGCCCATTCCAATCCATTATTGTTTTCTTTTCTTTTTAATAACATCGAAACTTGATACAAAATCATTGTTCCCCAATTACGGCTATGGATGGAAGACTCCTCCTCTCACACTCCTCTGAACTCTCATCCCCATCCTATCTCTCACTTCTTCCCACCGCGTAAAACCATTCAACATGGGTTCAGACATTGGTTTTGTAAGTTATGAAACGAATGGTCCGACTCACCCATCTCCAGGTATTCCTCGAACAGCGCCAGTCTTCCCGTATCCTCCAGCTGATAATCCTCCTCCCACCGCGTGTACACCCGCTCCTGGTCCACCGTGTTGATCTTCTGCGTGCGCTTGCGCCACCAGTTACGCATTTTCCTGCACAAGGGGGGCGTTTGTCACTTCGTCATTACATAGTTGGTGACAGCAATATCTAATATTTTATATATGATATCACAAATATTATTTTATAATTTATTAATGACTCTTGAATCTAATTGAGATCTATTGGCGTCATATGAACGTTTCTGCAGGTAATGGGAAGGAAGTGGTTCACCACCCCCGTAGCTCAGTCAACTAAGGAACTGCTTCGAAAACTGAAAACTGAAGTCACCGTTGGGCGTGGGTTCGGGTGTCGCATAAGGCTTGAATGTTTTTAAACGTCCTCTCACCTATCATCTTTTCATTATCACTCGCTCATTCGTACCCCCATATAACCTAGCTGTTAACAGGGGGGGGAGGGGGGGCTCAGCAACATTTTTTTAAAAAAAGGAAGCGGTCGAGGCCTTTATTGTAGGAACAATCCCGGCTATAATCTCTATCATAAAGAAAACACAACCACGAAAAACCACTCTAAAGATGGACGGTGGCAGGAATCTGACCAAGGTCTGATATGTTCTTCACCTTCCGGATCACCCGCACCGAAACGCATTAACAACCGTTACCAGTTTCCAGGTACCAGTTTTTTCCACTTTGTGTTGACATACAAGTCGAGTTTTTTTAGTATGATTGTTCACTTACGGATAGAGTATCTCTATGAAGTTGTTTAGCGCCTGTTTTCCGACCATGATGATGGACAGCTGGATACAGAGTTCCGACAAACAGCCGGCAGGGTCGCAGACGTCGGTGCGCAGACGGAGGAACTCGGAACTACGCGCATCCACGTCGCCCGGGTGGATGAAGAACCGGCCCTGGAGGACAAGAGAAGCAGTTGATGATGTAGCGTTGGAACTAAGATGATTATGTTAGCGAGGTCATTTTACGACCATTTCATGTACGTGCACTTTGCCATTGTTGGCTCCAAGCATGTTTACCTCGAAGATTGGTGTGTAGTATTCATGTATACCTTAAAGAGTGCATGAAGGAAGAATGCTTACCTTGGAAGAATACTTTGTCATAAGTATGCTTACCTTGAACAATGCTATGAAAGAAGCATGCTTACTTTGAAGAATACTATATAGCGAGCATGCATACCTCAAATACTGGTCTATAGTAGGGCTAAGCATGATCACTTTCAAGAATAGTTTGTAGTAATCATGCTAACCTTGAAGAATGTTATCAAGTAGGCATTTTCACTTTGAAGAATGCCAAGCATGCTTACCTAGAAGAATGCCAAGCATGCTTACCTAGAAGAATGCCAATTGCTTCATCTATACTGACCTTGAAGAATGCTATAAAGCAAGGATACTTACTTTGAAGAACACTTTGAAGATTACTTTGCATGCCTAACAATTACCTAGAAGAATGCTAGGCTACAAGCATGCTTACCTCAAAGAATGCTATGAAGCAAGTGGGCTTACCACGAAAAACGCTAAGCATGCTTACCTTGAAGAATGCTATATAGCAAGCATGCTTACTTTGAAGAATGCTATGTAAAAGCATGCTTACCTTGAAGAATGCGATGTATATGAGCGAGGAGTAGTAGTTGATGAATTGGAACACGAATATCTTGAAAGTGTAGCTGTCTTCGAACTCAGTCTGCGTGCGAGGATTCTCCAGGTTCACCATCCACAGAGCCATCTGTTGGTAGAACTGAGAGACAGAGAAGAGCTTTATGAAATGATTCAAGCATTCAAAGAAAAATCAAGTTCTGAAGAGAAGTCGGCAAAAGCTCAATGAGAAGATGGAATTTTTTCCACCTAAATGCTCGAAGCTCGTAGGTCGAATGACCTTCGACCTACGAGCTTCGAGCAGTTAACAAGGATCCTTGATAATGGCAAGTGTCATCTTGACGAAACGTTGGAGAGAAAGACAAGGTCCCAGATGGAACTGCAATTTCTTCCCAAAAGAGCAAACGCGGCATTCCCGAGACAACCACGTGTTACATTATCCAGTCCGCGAGATCATCCGTTACAATATATATATATATATATATATATATATATATATATATATATATATATATATATATATATATATATATATATATATATAAGTGGCGTGCCAGAATAAAGTGCTTTGCTAGCGCTAAGTTGGCCCCGCATACGTCACGGCTAGCTGCAGCTCACGCAACGCTCGGACAATGAAAAAGTATGTCAGAAAAACAAGTCACTTTATATTAGATGCACCCTATATTAGTACCAGTAGTATTACTATACTAGTATCACTATATCAATTTTGTAGCACTTTTGAAAATCCATTGTAGGCCTACTTCTATATATTGATTTTATTACGCTGTATTATCTTGGTATCCCCCATAGCGGACAGCCCGTCACATAAATTGACATTCTCTCTATAGAAGGCCTTGCTTGAAAGCTATTTGTAAACGTCCAATATGGCCGCCGAGATGGGAAGGAGCACATGTCGCTAGCCGGCAGCAGGAGTAACGCATCACGGTAATGTACTACAATGTATCTACAATGTACTAGTGTACAGTGAATAAAGGATACAGTACCTTGGTAAGGATAAGGATGACGATAAGATTGATAAGAGCCGCCGTGACGGACGTAAAGATCTTGGCGTTCTTCTGCAGGAACTCGTTCTGCGCGCCGTGGATAACGGAGACCACAGATATGCGGTAGATGATGGTTCCCAGCACGGCGCCGACCACCACGGCTAACTGGAACAGTCAGGGCACATTGTAAACAAGGAGGAACCAACTGACCTAGAAACCAACTTCTGTAATAATCAATTGTACTAGAAATCAACTGTAGGCCTACTAAATATCAACTGTCGTATAAATCAAGTGTTCTGTGTGGTTTTGGTGACGGATTTGATAATTTATATACATTTGATAAATATATATATATATATATATATATATATATATATATATATATATATATATATATATTTATATATATATATATATATATATATATATATTATGGTTGTCTCGGGAATGCCGCGTTTGCTCTTTCGGGAAGAAATTGCGGTCTCGTCTGTGACCTTGTCTTTCTCTCCAACGTTTCGGCGAGAACATCCGTTACAACACACACACATATATATATATATATATATATATATATATATATATATATATATATATAAGAGAGTAACATATCACCACCAAGAAATATCGTACCATGAACAGCACCATGCTTCCTGTGGCCGCGTATCTCATCGCCTTGTTCCATGTCGGTAAGTAAGGTTCCTTCTCTCTCGTCACGGGATTAGTCCTGTAGGTCTTGACCGTCTGCTCGAACTCTGGACGCGGTTCCTCGTCCTCCTCGATATCCTGCAGGTCCCACTCCCACTCGATCACTGCCTGGCGTCGCTTCCACACTTCCAGGAATGTGGTTGCTGATGTAAACAAGATACGTTTATTAGTCGTTTATGGTTTCCTCTGTAGTCTAGGTTGATGCCGGGATGGTTCCTACAATAAGCCGGCCATGACCGCTTCCTTCCCATTACCCAAGACCCTTCATCGCATTAATCATCCATCCGACGCCAATAGATCTGCGGTATCATAACAGTGCCTCGTTGAACCCAATAGTCGTCCATCATATATTTCTTAATTTATCCATTCATCCATTGAAGCATCCGGAATGAGGGTGTAACTGACATTTTTCCAAATATGGGATTTTTGTGGAATATAGTTGTCTATGTATTCATTAATTAATTCATCTATCTATCTATTCATTCATTCATTCATTGTCTTTTATTTACGTGATCATTTATTCATTCATTCATCAATAAAATAGATATTTCAATCAAATGATGTAGTCGTTATTTATTCATTCTTTTTCTCATTCATTCACAAATATATTTATTTATCCATTCATTTTTTCATTTATTCTGTCATTCATTAACATATTTAGTATTCTATTCATTACAACTCCCCTGTACTATGCCGCTAGAAGGTGGTATAGCAGGCAGTAAGTGTCATGTCTCACCAAATAGAGCACTATCACCAAATTAAAAAAAAGTTTTCTCGCGATTGTGGGGGCACTGCTCCTCCGATTGATGCGTGGTAAGAACTGTTTGGTGGAGCGCTAGAAGGCGGTTAACTCACCCCAGACAGACATGAATATGGAGAAGAAGACAGTGGCGGGCAGTTAGCGCATGCGCATTGAACTCACCCCAGAAAGACATGAATATGGCGAAGAAGACGGTGGCTGGGTTGTCGAAGAGGTAAGTCATTTGAGCGAATACGCAAGAGTCGCCTAGTTTCATGTAGTTACAGGCTTTGTCGCATGTTGGACACATGTTGATGCTGCCTTGACCCGTGATGTTGCAGATCTCTTTGCTGAAACAATTACGGTAGATGTTAATTATAGTTCAAGTGTAGGATGAGAATGACGGTCAAATTCTCGTTGGTGGATTTTGATAATGTTCTTGATAGAAATGTTTTGACAACGTATCTAAATATTTTTGAAAACATTTGAATTTATTGCAAAGTTGACAGATTTTGTTGTATTTCGTTTTCTTTTAGTGGAAAAGTCATGTTCAATAGTCATTTGTTCAAAAGTCAATTTGTTCAATAATAGTTGGTTGGATTTTTTTCTTCAAATTTTGGTAATTCATTATGACGAAATTTTTGTTGAAAATGTTTATTAAAAATGTCAATGGTAATATTGTTGATAATTTTTCAACTTTGTTTGACAATTTCTCAAATTTTTATCCAAAGTCTAGTTGAAGTTTTTGGAAAATCATGTGTTCAAAATTTTGGTTCAGAATTTTATCAACATTTCTATTGATTTTTCTGATGTTTAGATATTATTGTCAAATTTATTGTTCAAAATGTCATTAATAGTTTGATTCACTTTCCCAAAAAATGGTTTTCATTGAACAATTTCCCAAACATTCAATATATCCCTGATGACTTATCATCCCAAGCCTACCTCGGTATATTCTCCTTGGAGTTCATGGACGCCACACCGTACATGAAGCTGAGCACTCCAACAATGGACGCTGGTATCAGCATGGACGTGTAGAAACCCAACCACGCGAAATACAGGGCAATCTTCTCCCCCAGATACCGCTTGATCAGCCAAATAGGCTGAATCTTATACCACTTGGAAGGCCGTGCCCACTCCAGATACAACAACTGAAATATATTACTGCATATTAGTGTATCTGTGTTCATTGCTTCTTTCCATAAACTTGAATTTACTTGAACAGATTTTGTATTTTCATTCACGAATCTTATAAAAATGGAGAAATCAATCTTCAACATATTTATGTTGACGAACTAGTGTTATTGAATCAAAAGTATATCAACTCCAAGATAATTCATGCTTTTCAATTAATATGACATTCTATTTTTGTGAATTCAATCAGTTTTAAGATAATATGTCAATGAATACCAAGAATGTGATGAAATTCATTTACGTATTATATTGAAACTTATTAAATTCACAAAAATACAATGTCATAATAATAAAAGAGCATGAATTCAGTTCCAATCTGTTGACTCAGTTCTATTTCCTCTTCAATTTGTAGAATTAAAGTTTATTCTATTCAATTCATACCCCTAATCTAGATATAAGATCAGGTGGAAGAGCATATTATCATATGTCTGAACCGAGGTTTAACATCTCCTGAAATCCGGTGTATATTTGCCATGAAATCTCATTGAAATCTCTTGAAATCCCTATGAAATCTCTATGAAATCCCTATGAAATCTCTATGAAATCCCTATGAAATCTCTATGAAATCTCTTGAAATCCCTGAAATCTACATTATAATAATGAAAATAATAATCTTTTTCATACTGTGGAACATAATACATGGTATAGCATATTATAATGAAATTGACAATTTTAGTAGTCTGATACCTACTTATAAATGTGAGTATGATTATTAAATAGAAATTGTAATTGTATTGATTTGAATGTTTTTATAAAGTGTTATGTTTAAACAGAATGTGGCAGATTCACGCAGGGTTGAGAAAACCCCTATTTTATAGAAAACACCCAACCCAGTGGGTTCGACAGGGTTTGGGTGGTTTTGTAAAAAATCCTAAATTGACCCACTGTTCATTATTAGGTGCTTTTTCCCAACTTGAAATCAGGTGTACACCAAATTTGCGAGTTGTAAACTCCTCATTCTGAACCTCACCGCTTTATTTATGTCTCAATTTTTTGTCTTATTATCAAATTCTAATGTTAATTGTATTTCTGTTGCACAACTGTGCACAAAAACTCTGCACAAACATGAATGTAGTATAATGATGATAAATGCCAAGTATAGCTCTGTCTCGCTCACTCACCCGTCTGTCATAGTTCGGGCCACTCGGACTGTCTCTGTCGTAGCGACCCTCGTGCAAAGGGAAGGCCGCCTTGTACGCCTGGTTGTTCAACAACCGCCGGATACCAACCTAATACAAAAACAAGAGTAAATACCGGGAAATATAATGTCTGTTCTATATATGAACTATATGACTAGAGTCCTAGATGATAAACGTATGGATTTTAGCCGATAATGGAGCAATTGTTCATCATATTATCTGTCTTTGTTTCACTACAGAACTATAATGTACACTAGATCCCTTTGAATGTGTATTGTTTTTAGTTGAACTCATTCTCATTTTCGACAATTGATATTAATAATATCTGCAACTCATCAGGTATTTATTAATTTGGTACCAACTTTTCATCATTATTTGGAAGTGTACTGAATTACCGTGGTGGTAACATTTCCATTTCAACCTCTCCCTCACTTTTGCCCTCTCACCTATTTCCTATCTCCCGCTCTCCTTCATCTTCCTCTTCCTCTCCCTTTCCCCCTCCCTCACCTTCGCCCACTCACCCACTTCCTATCCGTCCCTCTCCCTCTCCTTCTGCCTCTCCCTCATCCACTACCTCTCCCTCTTTCTTTACCCCTCCTTCTCCTATCCCTCTCCTTCCTCTTCTTCTTCATCTCCTTCTTCATCTCCTTCTCCCTCTCTCTCTCCTATCCCTATACCTCCCTCACCCTCTCTCTCCCTCCCTCTTTATCTCACCTTCTCCCTCTCGTCGTACTTGGCCCGCATCATGACCTGCCACACGATCTGGCTGCGCTGCGCGGGCGAGAACACGGTCTCTCTGTCCTTCACCACGAACCTAGCGGCAAACACACGAACTTCACTTCAAACAAATCAAAACAACTATCATCATCAGTGGTTGATAAGAATAATTCATTCCCATAGGGAAGTGCAACAAGTATGTATATGCCCAAAGTCATTATGGATAGTGTTCCAGTTCTGGGCATCTGTCTGTCTGCCGGTAACGCTTGCGCGCGCACAGCCTGTCACGGGTTGACGAAAGGCAATGAGGAGAGTGGTAAGAAGGGGGTAGAGGAAGCTCGTTACCTCAGATGGTAAGTAGATATGTGTATTAATCATAAGATCTGGAGTTCGGTTCCTCGACGAGGAGGTGTTTTAATATATATATATATATATATATATATATATATAAATATATATATATATATATATATATATATATATTGATTATTGTATTCTTAACGTCCCCACCAACAGCTAGGTTATACGGGGGTACGAATGAGCAGGTGATTATGAAACTATGAAGGGATGATGGGTTAAAGGACATTTACAAAAACCCATGCCTTATACGGGATTCGAACCCATGCCCAACGGTGACTTCAGTTTCTGAAGCGGTGCCTCAGAGGACCGAGCTACCAATGGGCGGCTATATATATATATATATATATATATATATATATATATATATATATATATATATATGTAATATATTGTAATTGCTGTTCATTCTCCCTCTCTACTTGTCGTGGACTGACTTACTGTTCCTCCCGGTCCCTGCTGTACGAGGCTGTGTAGAAGCTGGGCTCCTTAGGGATCAACTGGTGGTCGTAGTCGAAGAATCTCATGATGTTCCAGAACTTATACTTGATGACTACGTTCATTTGACTACGTTCATCTCGTGACCTGGCCTGGAAAATACGTCAGGTTGAAATGTTATTATTGTTCATGCTCGGTGCTAACACAAATCGAGACATTTATCTTCATTATTTCTCTCTATTTTCATAAGGCCCGGTTTTACGAATCTTAGTTAAGTATTAATCCACTAACTATTTGTTAAAGGTACGAAAATATCACATGTAACCAAGGGTGATAACAAGTTAATCCGCTAACTATTGCTTAATCCACTAACAATCGATTCGTAATACCGGCCCTAATACCAGTGTAATTGAATGAAAAGTTCACATCTACAAGATAATTTTTTGCTCTTTAATTAATATAAATTTTTTATTTTGTGAATTCAATCAGTTTTGAGATAATATGTCAATGAATTTCATCACATTCTTGGTATTCATACATGTATTATCTTGAAACTGATTGAATTCACAAAAATAGAATGAAGAGCATGGAATTATCTTGGAGATGTGGACTTTCATTCAATCAAACTGGTTTTTGAACTTGGAAAAAATCAGTGATGATGAATTTCTCTATTTTCATAACCACCGTTCATGAAATCCCTCAACAATTTCATAGGGTGATGAATAATTCTGGGACTAGATTTGAATGAATATATATTGACAACATTTTTCAATTTTGGAACTAGACTTTCTTGGAGACTGTGGATTTGTTTGACTGTCACGTATAAATAATATAATGTCAAAAATTGAGTGATGGTAAAGAAAGTTATTCCAAGTGATGTATTTCACATAAACAAACTATTAAATATTAACTTATTGATTAACTGTTGAATTATGTCCTGTGTAAATATAACTGAAGGCTATGAGGTCTTCGACATCGGTTAAGATAACAGTAGATATAATAATCGTTAGCTTAATTAGTATTTTCAAGGTTGAGTGCTTGTCTATTATAATTGATATGGACTTTTACTCATATGTGCAAATGTACACCTAGGTACGGCTTGAAGCAAAAGTCAAAGTCTGTTTCTGTCGGTAGATACCTGTTGACCAGGTACACATACATACAGGACCCCAATTCCTGAGATAGATGAGATGTGAGAGAAATAAAAATGAGTGAGAAAATGAGTATCTCACATAAAATATGAGATGAAATATGACATTATTATATGAGATAGTTTCCTGAGATGAATGAGATGTGAGAGAAAAAAAATGAGTGAGAAAACGAGTATCTCACATGAAATATGAGAAGAAAAATTTCATTATTATATGACATAGTTTTCTCACTGATTTTTCTCACATCTCATTTATCTCAGGAATAGGGGTCCAGGTAGCGAAGAGACTTTTACTTCTGCTTCAATCGGTACACATACAATTCTGTGTAAATATAATATGTGTAAATTGATTATTTTTGTGAGGATGTACAGAAATTCATCTACAATATAAAACATTCAAAGTTGTGGTAAAATAATGATCAAAATGATGATTTGATATATTAATAAATTATATAACTATATACAAACTATTCTATTTCATGATATGCTGCGAGGAAAACCCCATCATGCCAAGTCTTAATTGGAGCTCACACATTCGGTGTCAATTTATACACGTCAATAAATAAATTATATTCAACCTTCAACAATATAAACTAAATATAGATACGCGAGTTTATCGATCCACTTATATACAATCCACTACCGCATATTTACAATATCACGTAAGTGGTTCAATTATCTGCTTCTATGTATAGTATTCAAAGCGAGAAGCAGCGTCTATTATCTATTATATATCAACACAATAAGAGTGAAGTGAACATCGAGTGACGCATCTTAAGAGTCCATGGGAGTCGATTGAGCGGAATATCAGTTTTTTTGGTGATAACTTTTGAACGGTATGAGATATCGAAATTCTGAGAACAATTCTCCCCATCATCAGGCTCTTCAACCGATCACAGCGACTCACCGACTCACCGACACTGTTACTAACGGTAAGTCACTGTGATCGGTTGGAGAGCCTGATGATGGGAAGTATAATCTTCCCGAAACGTCGCGAGGGTAGAGCATATCACGTAAGTGGGAAAACCGTAAAACCTATCAACAACATATATATATATATATATATATACATGCTACAAGTAAAGCAAGTAGGTATCGGAAAGCACCCTAAGAATATTGTTGGTTACTCACCCAGGCTTTCGACGTGATCTGAATGAACCTCTAAAGATGTGTGCAAACACCAAGCAACAGGATGAAAAGAGAAGGAAACAAATCAGTTAGAATGTAGTACAAGGTGAATGTTGATTAATATGTACAATACAAGACAAAGAGAGAGACAGAAGAAAATGTGGGAAAGTCTTTTTAATGAACGTATATCAGAAAAGTGATGAAGAAATTTAATGATCAATCTTCCTTTTTCCATTTGAAAATAATTACGTGTAGGCCTACATATGTATATATATATATTTTTGAGCCCACGTACACACATATATATTCATACATATATATATATATATATATATATATATATATATATATATATATATATATATATATATATATATATATATACATATATATATATATATATATATATATAAATATATATATATACATATATATATATATATATATATATATATATATATATATATATATATATATATATATATATATATATTGTTATGTAGGCATGGGCCTACATATATGTATGTGGGCCCATGAATATATATACATATATTTCAATATAGGCCTACTCACATGAATTGATATATATTTTTTCATGATATATTTCATCAAAAAGGCTTTTCCTATAGGCATTGCGCAAACACATAAATTCACTCTGAAAACGAAGGTGTAGAATATTGTAGAAGATTGACGATTGCTTATATTAAAATGTGTCATTATTTACATTCTTCACAGTTTAATTGTTTGCGAGGTTCAACAGTGAAATATATTCACATATTATTATGAAGGCTTATAATATTTTGAATGTTTTGTTTTCGTTTATTGTTTGGGTCTAGAATATATATATATATATATATATATATATTTATTGAAGTTTTTCCACGTTGGTTTAGTTGACTTCGAAAAAATAGGTGACGAAATTGTGAAATTAAATTCGATTATAAGGACGGAGGTTGGGTTTACCAACGTTATGCTGTTAAAATCAACGTTTCACGTGAGACTTGGTTCCTTTGATTACTCTCGTATATAACTTTTCAATAAGGTTCAATATCAAATTGATATTAAATTCATCCTCGGTTTGATTTACTATTTATTCAATTACACTGATACGTGAACTTCTACAAAAAATTGTGAAAATGAATTTCGATATTTTTATGAGCATTGCGCATGCTCCACCTCGATAACTTCGGAACTTTCTGACGTATCAAAATTATAATCATATATAATTTTATAATGAACAATGAGCAAATTAATCTGGTTTTAAATATGTTGCAATGCTCATACGGGACTTGTTCGAATTTTTATTCAAAACATAAATTATAAATGTTTCAATTGTTTTGTCAACGGTCATGTTGCAAAATTGTGCAACTATATTAGCATATTTACATATTATAATGACATATTCACAAAGTATATACAACCTTTATAAGATCTCAGTCATTTGACTTTTCATAGGAGTGAGGGGCACTACAACTGGATTTTTTGTTGTAAAATTTTCAGATTACTCAGTGATTTGCTAGATTTGCTATGTTCACTAGCACTGAAAGTTTTTTTCCGATTCTGCGGAATCATTTATACGGACATTAATATCCCGTAATATCACTATTTATCAGTATTTGTGAATCATTATTTTCCACTTTTGTTATTATTTATTATAATTATTCATTCTTAGTTATTTAAAATCATTTATCATGGTTCACCAATAGTATTTTTGATTGCAATATAATTTCATCTAATTTTATATACATTTTTCCCTCATGTTTGGTTATTCTCTGTCTCATGGAAACCTCCAATTCGAAGGCAGAGTCTCACTGTCATGAATATATATATATATATATATATATATATATATATATATATATATATATATATATATTATATTTATATATATATATATATATATATATATATATATATATATATAAATATAAATATATATATATATATATATATATATTTATATATATATATATATATATATATATATATATATATATATATATATATAAATATAATATATATATATATATATATATATATATATATATATATATATATATTTATATATATATATATATATGAAAAAATCGATTATTGCGTGAAACCCATACGTGACTCTTTCGTATAAATTATAAAACTTGCAATTGTTTTGTTTACGGTCATGTCACAAAATTGTGCAACTATTATAAAATGTAGAACCGATTATTGCGTGAAACAACAGATAATGACAACGTGTTATTATAATGTTACAATTTCCACACCACACATTCCATAAGCCAATTGTGTATCAATATTATGTACAATTGCGTTTTGGGTTTTGCGTTTGCGTTATTTGCGTTACCGTAGCATGTTCCTGATCCTCGTTGAATATTTCCACCACTTCTTCGTTTGCCGCATTCAAAAGACTGTCTCTCTGTTTATGTCGCAATGCCTGAAAGATTTTGTTAGTGGTTTCATGTTAGGAAAGATACAAGATTTGTGTTAGGACGTAAGGTTTATAAGAATTATTTAGGGAGATAACATTTTTTTAAATTTAAATTATATCTGAAATTAAAATGGTTGAGGAAGTTCTATTTGTTATTTCAATGAAATGTCATAGATTTAATAGGATGCATGCACGGTGCATATAAAAATAGATAAATTCATTTGCACTATTTCTTTCTATGTTCATGTACCAGTGTGATTGAATAAAATTATATCAACTCCAAGACAATTTTATGCTCTTTAATTGATATGACATTATATTTTGTGAATTCAAACAGTTTTAAGATAATACATCAATGAGTTACATCACATTCTTGATATTCATTGAAGTATTATCTTGAAAATGATTGAATTCACAATAACAGAATGTCATTTTAATTAGGCCCGCATTTACGAATCTTAGTTAAAGACTAATCCACTAACTATTTGTTAAAGGTACGAAAATATCACATGTAACCAAGGGTGATAACAAGTTAATCCGCTAACTATTGCTCAATCCACTA
The DNA here is from genome assembly GCA_907164805.1 of Brachyptera putata. NCBI lineage: Eukaryota > Metazoa > Arthropoda > Insecta > Plecoptera > Taeniopterygidae > Brachyptera > Brachyptera putata. The sequence goes on from OU015475.1 coordinate 3,090,843, forward strand.
ACTATCGATTCATTATACCGGCCCTTAAAGAGTGTAACATTAATTTGAGCTTGATATACTTTTCATAGAATAAGGCTGATCGTGAACATCGAAAAACAATAGTGAAAATAAATTACTCCATTTTTATAATCATCGTGCATGCACCCCCTTAGGGAGATAACTTTGATTAAATTCAAATTATGTTGAAAATTTAAATACCATAGTCAAGAGAATTATATTTGGGAATTCAATGAAATATCTTTTCCATCAACCTCCATTTCCATTGCTATTCACTTATTCCCTTCACTTCATTTTAAAACCATGGTAATAATTCATTCTTGTCAGGAAATATACAAGATTTGTGTGAGGATAAAGGTTCAATTTCAATTATTTAATAATTACTTATTGATATCCTGGATCTTGATATAAAATCCCAAGGTATAGAATTGATTCCTAGATATCAAATTTATTATTTCACTGGCTATTCGACATTTCAGTTTTTTTCAATGACTTCGAAATTCACTAAGCGGCTCAGATAAAAAATTGATCTGATGGAAATTCGTAGAATTTATGAAATCAACTTCCATTTTGAGTATTATTTATAATATTACAATTATTATTAAATTTGTATTAAATAAAATAAATATGTGTTCAAATTTATTCGTTCATTTTTGACTCATAGCATTCCGGTTATGTATGTCTTGATTTTTATTTAGATTTAAAATTGTCACGTTAGAGATAATTCATCAACAAAATTAACACAATTATTCGTGATGAGGTAACAACGTTCCCTCTCTGATGAAACTTTCCGAGACATTATTATTATCATTGTTTCGATTATTATTTATTATTTTCATTGATTTTCCAATTTTATGTTTCATTTATCGCAATATACAGGAATGAAATAGCAACATAGTACTACAGGGATTCTATCAGATTTCTCATGATTAAGGAAAGTATTTAAATTAATGTATTTTACAGTCTTGAATGTCATGAAGTAGCGTGTTTTCATTTCAAACAATACTCATTTGACCTAGTTTCAAAACATTCATTATTCAATCAACAATTTATTATTGATGATCTTCATATTCCTAACGAGTATGTATAATGTTTTCTATATACTTGCATCCACAAGAAAATAAGACTAAAAGGAAACCATGAATGATTCTTCATTATTTTGAAGACAACTGACTTTTGTGAAAGAGATATATGACAATGAAGACAACTACATTTTTCAAGAGCGTGTCACGCATTGCACAGCTGTGAGGTTCTCTTTGAGGCGGTGAATACAAGGGGCTTATGAAAATAGAGGAATTCATCTCCTCTATCTTTTCCATGTTCTCGAACCAGTGTCATTGAATTACAAGTATATCAACTCCAAGATAATTTAATTCTCTTTAATCAATGTGGCATCATTTTTTGTGAATCCTATCACTTTTAAGATGATAAGTCAATGAATTTCATCACATTCTTGGTATTCATTAACTCATTATCTTGAAGTTAATTGAATTCACCAAAAAGAATGTTCTAATAATTTATATATATATATATATATGTGTATATATATATATATATATATATATTCACGAACCAGTGTTATTGAATAGGAAGTATATCAACTCCAACATAATTTCATGCTCTTCAATTAATATGACATTCTATTTTTGTAGAGTCAATCAGTTTCAAGATAATACGTCAATGAATTTCATCACATTTTTTGTATTCATTGACGTATTATCTTGAAACTGATTGGATTCACAAAAATGAGATGTCATATCAATTGAAGAGCATAAAATTATTTTAGAGTCAATATACTTCCTATTCAATAACACTGGTACGTGTACATAGAAAAAAATAATACAAATGAATTTCTCAATTTTCAAAAGCACAGTCCATGCACCCCCTCAATAAACCGGAGTTTTCACTTCTATACACTTGGTAGAGAACCCTCTCTTCTCGTAGATGCAAGTACAGATAATTAATGTATTAGTCCAGTAGGTCAGTAGGACAGTAATCGGTCTTACCTTGATTGGCAGTTTCAAGTTCATCACTTCGGCGTATTTCCGTAGCGCGTTCCAAGGTATGTGGACTTTCACGAAATACGTTTTACCGTCGTAAGATTTCTACAACACGGGAGAGTAAAGGTTCGTTTACAATGCAGATCTACGCAGACGATTATATTCAACATCAAGGACTGAAGTAGTTTAAGACGTTAAAATCCCAACTTGCTTTACTTTTTTTTCAACCAAATGATGACTTGTGAATTGAGGGCACGGTGCTGCAGAAATTATTCTTCACTTTTATTTCTTTCATTCAAGAATCACTCTGATTGAATGGAAAGTTCACATCTCCAAGATAATTTGATGACCTTGTATTGATATGACATTTTATTTTTGTGAATTCAACCAGTTTTAAGATAATACGTCGATGGATTTAATCACATTCTTTGTATTGATTGATATATAATCTCAAAACTTATTGAATTCACAAAACTAGAATGTCATATTGATTAGAGAGCAAGAAATTATCTTGGAGTTGATATACTTTCCATTCAATCACACTGATTCGTGAACATACAAAAAAATGAAAGATGAATTTCTCCAGCTCTCTGGATGCACTCCCGTAATAATTAGCAAATGACTCGTTTGCACATTTGACTGTTTATGTTAGGGCCCATATCACCAACAGTAAAAATGTATTAACTAAGCTCATTAATCAATTGCAGTACAAAAATAACATTGGTAACCAAGGGTAATAACAAGCTAATCCACTAATTATCACTTAATCAACAAATTTATTATTCGTAATACCGGGCCTTAGTTCTGTACCCCAATCAATAATTAACTACTTAATGCCCAACTAACAATTGCTATAAAGTTTATTTAACAATTCTCATCTCATAATATTGGCACATAGTTCCATATTAATTATTTCAAGTTCACTCAATATCGAGAATCACAGCAATCTTAACTATAGCTATAGCTTCCTCCAGCATTCAGCTTCATGATATAATATAAATCCAGCCACTCTACCGCTCTGTCTTCCAGTTCCAACTCCAGTCCCTCCCTCTCCAGACTCTCCTGGAATCCTCTTCTTTTCTCCCGTCTGGACGCTATCGCTTCCGGTGTCAACACTTCCTGGTCCTCTTCGTAAACCAGGATCATGTCGATACGACGTCGCTTGTCCCGGAAAAACAGGTTGTTATTCTCGTCGCACGTTGGCAGTTTCTATGGCAACCATCAAGTCATGAGGGTATGTAAATGATCTGTACTTCACGACCTCACCAACAACTAGGTTATATGGGGTTTTATAAATTTTATAATTCTATAATTCATATTTGCATTTAATTCAAAATAATAATTAAATAGGGTGGTAAGATCGCCCTTGTTGTGCCTTGTCCAAACGATCTCATCTTTTATACATAGCCTCAATTAAGGAACAATGATTTTGTATCAAGTTTCGATGTGATTGAAAATTGAAATATATATATATATATATATATATATATATATATATATATTTTTTAATGTTGCTTAACGACCCCACCAACAGCTAGGTTATACGGGGGTACGAATGAGCGGGTGATAATGAAACGATGAAGTGATGATAGGTGAAAGGACATTTACAAAAACTCATGCCTTATGCGGGACTCGAACCCGCGCCCAACGGTGACTTCAGTTACTACCGCTAGCGATAATTGACTTAGCCACCGGGGCGGCAATATATATGTATATATATATATATATATAGAAATGGAATAATGATGTACTCACCTCATCCTCTTTGCGGCCATCAACGGAAGACACTCGAGACGCTCGACTGTTCCCAGCCTCCGGGGGTTCCTCTGCTTGCTCCTCGACGTAAGACTCGTCTTGTGTAGTCTCCTTGGTGTCCGCCACGAAACGGTTGGTCGGCGATATCCCGATAATCTCCGGCGTGTTGACCGCGTGGGGCTCTGGAATCAGCGAGGTAAGAACTGTTCATTCGCCATGTTCATCACCAACTGTTTAACGGTTCATTTGCCACGTTCATCATCAACTGTTCAGCTGTTCAACTGTTGGGATGATGAGATGAAAGGTTATTTTATCAGGTGTTTTTGGATAGTGCGAAGAGCCGCCCTCGTTAGCTCAGTCCCCGGTCTCCAGAATAACGTTCCAATGTATTAACCACTCGGCCATTCGTCTCAGTTCATTGTAATTATATATATATATATATGTTGTCGATAGGTTATACGGTTTTTCCACACACTTGATATGCTCTACTCTCGCGACGTTTCGGGAAGATTATACTTCCCATCATCAGGCTCTCCAACCGATCACAGCGACTCACGAAACGTCGCGAGAGTAGAGCATATCAAGTAAGTGGAAAAACCCAAGTCCACCAACGTTATCGTCATCATATATATATGTATATATATATATATATATATATATATATATATATATATATATATATATGAATATATATATATATTATATATATATATATATATATATATATATATATATATATATATATATATATATATATATATATGTGTGTATGTTTATGTGTGAAAGTCTTATATACAGAATACAAGTTGGGTTGAAAATGCTTCTAATGAGTTCAAAGAACGACCACAATATTTCCCGCCTTCTTGACCCTGACCTCCTATGTAGGTCTACGAGAGCCCCTCAAGTACATATAAACTTTCGATTCACCATTATGCTACTCCTCCCCTTTATTATTTTGAACTACTCAAGTAGTAGATATTAATAATTAATTTATTCGAATACTTTGTCCACCATAAAGTGATACCAAATACTTCATATATATTCTTATATTGGGTTTAACGACGCACTGCTATGATAACTGAGATCTATTGGCGTCCGATGGATGATTAATGAGATGATGGGATGATGAGATGAAGGTTCTTGGGTAATGGGAAGGAAGCGGTCATGTCCGACTTATTGTAGGAACCATCCCGGCATGAGCCTAGACTACACAGGGAAACCATGTAAAGATGTAAAGATGGTCGGGGACGGGGATTGAACTGGGTTCGGAATTCCCTCGTCTCCCAGATCACATGAAGCGTGCGCTGTGACCACTGCGCTACATGTGCCGGTCAGACTTTCATAATATAGAGAAGGTTAATAACATGGTAGGTGTTTGTGGTTTCTAGCGGGCAAATCAGAACCAACGGTCCCATTTACCTGTCGCGATTTTGTGGATTCCTTTGTGAACTAGATGTAGATAAGAGTGGCTAAGGTACCAGTGACATTGTTCAACTTACAGAATATAATTTCGTGAAAAACAAATACCACATCTAAGATAATAATTCTACTGAGTCATGTGGAGTATTGTTGTCTTATATAGTTCGATTCTGAGCGTTATTTGAGCTACAGGTAAATGGGACCATGGACTCAGATTTTGACCCCGGAAGAACTTCACTTGGAAGACGCGAGTGAGTACACCTTCTTTAAATTATAATAAAGTCTATTGGTATCAATACATCGTGATTTCACTATCTGGTACTCTCACGGTATACTTATGAAAATTGAGAAATTAATCTTCATCATTCTTTCCATGTTCACGAACCAGTTTCATCGAATAGAAAGTATATTAACTCCGAAATAATTTTATGCTCTTAAATTAAAAGAAGAGAAGAGTCAGGCGACCAAGAGAAAGATGGCAGTACGAAGTAGAGATTGGAATAGTGAATCGAGGGGAGGAATGGAGTCAAGTGAAGGAAGGGAAATGATGGGAGAATAGAGAACTAATAGGAAGAATTGAAGAGGAAGGTGATAGTAGGAGTGAAGAAGAGGAGGAGGAAGTAGCTGCATGACTTGGAGCTGGCAGACTCCGAGTTTTCATTTGAATCTGCCCTAGAGAGATGTGGTGATAATCACCCCCTGACGCAATAGAGTTGGTTATCTGAGCCGTATATATATATATATATATATACATATATATATATATATATAAAAATTATTAGAACATTATTTTTGGTGAATTCAATGAACTTCAAGATAATAAGTTAATGAATACCATGAATGTGATGAAATTCATCGACATATTATCTTGAAACTGGTTGAATTCACAAAAAAAATGTTACGTTGATTAAAGAGCATCAGATTATCTTGTAGTTGATATACTTTCTATTCAATGACACTGGTTCGAGAACATAGAAAAGATCGTAAAGATGAATTCCTCTATTTTCATAATCACCGTGCATTGGACGCCTCAAAGAGAACCTCACAGCTGTGCAATGCGTGACACGCTCTTGAAAAATGTAGTTCTCTTCATTGTCATATATCTCTTTCACAAAAGTCAGTTGTCTTCAAAATAATGAAGAATCATTCATGGCTTTCTTTTCAGTCTTATTTTCTTGTGGATGCAAGTATATAGAAAACGTTATACATGCCTATAGGAATATGGAGATCATCAATAATGAATTGTTGATTGAATAATGAATGGTTTGAAACTAGGTCAAATGAGTATTGTTTGTAATGAAAACACGCTACTTCATGACATTCAAGACTGTAAAATACATTAATTTAAATACTGTCCCTAATCATGAGAAATCTGATGGTATTTCTCTTATAGAGTGTAGCTATTAAATTCTGGTATATTACGATGAATGAAACTCAAAATTTTAAAAATATGAAAACATCAATAATAGTAAAAGGTTGCATAGGTTTAAATTGGATCATGAAAGGTTCATCAGATTTAGAACCGTAGAACGTTGTTACCACATTTGAGGGATTTCTGTTAACCTTATTGATAAATAAGTCTGATCTCTTTTGACTATTTCAAATCTAAAAAAATAAATCAAAAAGTAGATCCTTTATAACTGGAATGTTATGCATAAAAAATTGAAACCGGCACATGCAGCGCAGTAGTTAACACGCTTGCTCCATGTGATCCGGGAGAAGAGGTAAATTTCGAACCCAGTTCGATCCCTGCCACCGACCATCTTTACAATGGTTTTTCATGGTTTCCCTCTGTAGTCTAGGCTAATGCCGGGATGGTTCCTACAATAAGTCGGCCATGACCGCTTCCATCCCACTATCCTTTCCATGAACCTCATCATATCATCATCTCATTATTCATCCATCAGATGCCATCAAATCTTAACTTTCATAACAGTGCGTCGTTAAACTCAATTTGAAAAACGAAAATAATGAAAAAATTGAAGATAAACGTATACATTTGAAAAACCATTAATTTCATTGAAAACGAACTAGTAGTGCCACTTTTCTGTACGTTGTGACTGTATCTTTTTTTCCTAATGTTGCTTAATGATCCCACCAATAGCTAGGTTCTACGGGGGTACGAATGAGCGGATAATGAAGAAACGATGAAGTGATGATAGGTGAAAGGACGTTCACAAAAACCCATGCCTTATGCGGGTCTCGGACACACGCCCAACGGTGACTTCAGTAACTACCGCTAGCGATGGTCGACTCAGCCACCGTGGCGGCGTGACTGTATCAACTGTAACATTACTGTAATAACTATGACAAAACAGAATGTCATATCTTTAATTCTCTATTATAGAATATTTATGAGGGCGAAAGTAACGTGTTGTATTTTACATTCGATAAAATCACTTCAACATATGATAAAACATGAATAAAACACTCAATTTTCATGCAATAATCGATCGTACATTTTATAATAGTTGCACAATTTTGCAACATGACCGTGAACGAAACAATTGTAACTTTCATGTTTGATGTTTTGAATGGAAATTTGAAAGAGTCGCGTATGAGTTGGTGTATATTACAACAGATATAGAACCAGGTCAAGTTTCTCGATGTTGATTAGGCCTGTATAGTTCTGTATGATTGTAATATCGATAGCTCAGACAGTTCCAAAGTTATTAATGAAGTGCTCATAAAAATACCTAAATTCGTCGTTACTAACTTTCTTAAATGTCCACGGATCAGTGTGATTGGATGATAAGTTCACCTCTCCAAGATAATTTCATGCTCTTCAATTAATATGACATTCTATTTTTGTGAATCCAATCAGTTTCAAGATAATACGTCAATGAATCCGAAGAATGTGATGGAATTTATTGACGTATTATCTTGATTCTGATTGAATTCACAAATATATAACGTCATAAGAGAGTATTCAATTATCTTCAGGTCATTATACTTTCTATGAAATCAGACTGGTTCATGAACATAGAAAGAAATAGTAAAAATGAATTTTTCTATTTTTGTAACCACCGTGTCTCCATCCACCCACTTAACACAAATATAACATTTCACGAGAAGACTCCCTCGAGCCTTTCAAGTCACAACAAACTGTCTATCATGCAACAGGTCAGACAAGTGTATTCTCACCGACCTGAACACGTTAAGAGTCCTTGGGAGTCGATTTAGCGGAAGATTAGTTCTGTGATTTTATGGACTTTTGAACGGTATGAGATATTGCAATTCTGAAAATGAGAAAACAGATATTTTTAATACCTTCAAGATGGTTTAGTATAAACTATTTATCTCAAATTGCCCAATTGTCAACGCTTGAAAATACACATCTTTTAAGCGTATACGCCTGACGATTATGCGATGTGAGATAAATAGTTATTACTCACACCATCTTGAAAGTATTAAAAATATCTGTGTTTCCTTCTTTCTAGAATTTCGATATCTCATACCGTTCAAAAGTTATCACCATAAAACTGATATCCTCTAAATCAACTCCAGTAGACTCTTAACTCTGCTATGAGAACATAAACACGTGTTTCGCGTTCTGACGGATCGAAACGAACGACCGATATGGATAACGTTACGCGGAGACGGTCGAGCGGTGCAACAAAGAATGTAGTGAATGACGTCACACTTTCGTGAAATGTATCAATAATACACAGAGACGGAGAGTGTTGGAGCTCAAGTTTTGAGGCCGTTTGATTTTATTCAAATATTACTTCTAAGTGAAGTGAATCAATAATTTGTGATGTTTTGTAATCTACGAAATTTCGAACTCAGTATTATTTGAACTCTTTCAAACTATTCAAAGTTCCAAAATATTATCATCCAATTTCATATATATATATATATATATATATATATATATATATATATATATGTGATATTTTAGCCATGTCGTAAAAGTCAAAATGTCAAAATATGTCAAAATACCCCAAGGAAAGTTAAAAACCTGCATCGAATACAACAGAGGTTTCGACAGTCTCAAGCTCCAGAACCTGCAAGTTGGCAAAATCGCCACCCTTCATCTAAACGGACGACTAATTATTGGTCTTGTCAACAAAAAACACTCGCGCCTCAAACCTAGACTTAAACATCTCGTGTACACCCTACGTTCCCTCAGGAACTTCTGTAAGTTCTACAACATACACAACGTAGTCATTCCGATATTTGATTACGGGTTTAACGACTTTCCGCCTTCGGTGATCAGAAACACCATTCATCATGTTGTTCCACACACAAACCCAAAAT
>OU015475.1:3100796-3116574 GCA_907164805.1 Brachyptera putata
TTCATATATATATATATATATATATATATATGGGATATTTTAGCCATGTCGTAAAAGATACGACTCGACCGAGAATATATATATATAGTTATTTATTCAAATTTATCACAGTCACAACTTCCGCTAATCACCTAGTACGATTTTTAATCTTTTGAATCCATGAGTCAGTTAATAATACTTCCATTATTTCACTCTGAATAATTCTGCGGAAATTATAAATGTTATGAAAAACCAACATTTTGTTGAGCTATAATGATTCGTTCAACAATAACTAATTATGTAAAACGTTTGACATCAATTCCATTGACTGCATTTCCGTTGCATCGTCGTGCATCGTCATTGCACATTAAAATAAGTAATTTTGCAATCATTCGAGAAATGTTTCTAGAAAAATACTATTCAATACTTGACATAATGCAATGTTTTCCCGATAAAATTAACATATGGACGTTTTGGTTCGTTTGAACGGGATATCACAAGGATGGTCTTACCACCCCAAAGAAATAGTCGAATATCTATATCTATATCTATATCTATATCTATATCTAGTCCCATTTCTGAGGTCTCTACCATCTCATCTTCAGCTTCATCTTCATCTCTACCATTTTTAACTGTCTATGTTCACCAACCAGTGTTATTGAATATAAAGTTCATTGACTCCGAAATAACTTCATGCTCTTCAATAATATGACATTTATTTTGTGAATTCAATCATCTTCAATATGACACGTTAAAGAATTTCATCACATTCTTGGTATTCTTTGACGTATTATCTTGAAACTGATTGAATTCACAAAAATATAATGTCATAGCAAAGAAGAGAATATAACCTAATATAATTCAATATAATTTTAATTAAGAATAATAAATATAATCAAGAATATAGGAATGATGAATATAATCAAGAATATGAGAATAATAAATATAATCAAGAATATAAGAATATGTAAAGAATATAACGAAGATCAGTGATTCAAGAAGAGAGCTAAAATAAATTTCATTGAGTATGTTTGATTGTAATCTCATGAGAGTTATCATCACCACCTGTTCTAAGAACAATCTGTAATGAGTCAATAGAGAGAAAGTTTATTTAAAAAAACACTGCCGCCAAAACGGTTGCCACACGGACACAGTATAACAAAATGTATAAAAAACAATGCATTATTTTAAAGAAAATAAGATAAAGAATTAATAATGTGAAAGTAATAAGAGGTATAAAACAAAAGAACAAACGGGAATATAAATTGATAACACTAAATTATGAATAGAAAATTAAATGATATGTTGGCCGTATAAATGGTTTCGTAAAATGGTAATAGATCCTCTCAAAGCTAATAAACTTATAATATGTTCTATAATGTCTTTTTCAATTAAAAATTCTTTACAAAAGTTTACAAAAAATGACGTGATCGTACCCCTTGCTCCAATGCACAACCCAACCACGGTGATGTCTGAAGCATTATACTTCTCAGTATAATAAGGGATGGTTGGATTATAAATGGCTTTCTTTTCCTCATCTACCTCTGTTGCTTGATTTTCGTTTCTTTCGAAGCGAACAGTTGGGTCCATTATATATCCTTTCCGTGTTATAGGATGTATAGCAATTATATCGATCCGGCGATTACTTCCGTCATCGGCTAGTCCATGTACTTCTTCGGCCACCTCCCAGCCTTTCTTCTTCAGCTCGTTGGCAATAACCGAACGAATTGCGTGATGCCGACTGTTTCTTAATAGAGATCCATGTGGGCAGGAACCAAGAACATGTGGTAGTGTTTCAATCTCTTTGCCGCATCTGCGGCAAAGGTTACTGTCTTGAGTCCTGCCATGGAGAGCTCTAACTGGAGCAACATTAGCAGTCATTTTGATGGCATCACGCCACTCTGAGCTAGAGAGGCCTTTCTTGTGTGATAACCACTTGTTGGCTGGGGTGTATTCCTGGTATAGAATAGCGCCTTGTCCTTTCTGTGGTAACTTACACCATTTGATGTATTCCAGCTTACGGAGATGAGTCCGGACAGAAAGTGGCTTTATGGACTTAATACTTTGTACACCTAAATCAGTCAGAGTTATTGCTAATTTCTCCAGACAAACTGAAATATAGTCATTGAATAGCATAAAATTATCTTGGTTTTGTACAACAACTTTGACATGTTATTACTGGTCTCCTGCTTTACTCCAACTACCTGTTTACAGTGTATTATTCTCACTATATAAAAACACTAATAAATGAATAAAATAGGAAATAAATATAAAATAAATGAAAATTCTCTGATTTCCGGTAATGCAACATATTAAAAAATCACTTCCCGTCATTCCTAGCTCAAACATTTTCCGTCATGATTCATTGTTTGAAAATGAATTACTTTCAATTGTTCAGTGAATAATCGTACTTCCATTCACACGAGTTTTTCTGCAAAATAATCTAATTGAACTCGTATATAAGAAAATGCTGACCAATTTCTTCGGTATTCATTGTTTTAATTACGTCGAAGTTGCAAGTCAAGTTGTGTTCTGTGGTGTCTGTGATGTGTTGGAACTATTGATTTTAATTTGGCTTTGTGGATATTTATGTGGACTTTATGTATTCTTGTCTCAAATTGTTGAGTGAAGAAAAATATTTCAATAATAGTGTGAGTTAAAACCGTTTTTGTGATAGATCCGGACATTACCAGCATTGATATTGTGAGTAAAAAAAACATAAATGTTGATATCTTCCATTTTGAACCAAGTCACTTAGGTGATGTTCATTTCTTTCCACTAACAGCAGATGTGAAGTTTATCATTAAACAATAACGGCCCATATTACCAATAATGAAAATGTGTTAATTAAGCTAATTAATCAATTGCAGTACAATAATAACATTGGTAACCAAGGGTAATAACAAGCTAATCCACTAATTAACGCTTAATCAACAAATTTATAAAAAGAAATAATTAGATATGGGCCTGAATTAGTGATAGTAATAGTCCGGAAATATGTTCCGGACTTTTGGAAACTGAAAGATTTTTATCTGCGGTGGAAAATTATGGAGAGCGCAGTTCTGGTGTTAGAGTTATTTGGTTTCGAATAATTAAAATTGGGTGGTAAGATCACCCTTGTGGTGTCCCGTCAAAACGATCTTGTATTTCATGCATAGCCTTAATTGGGGAACGATGATTTTGTATCAAGTTTCGATGTAATCAAAAAAAAAAAAAATTGTGTGAAAATTATAAAAGTTCAAAATCCTCTCTAAAGAGGTCTAAGAAAGTATATATATTCTTCAATGTCTTGTCTTGAAAATATTGGAATTCGTTATAATTTTGGATATTCGCTCTTTACGTTATAAGATCGGAAAAATAATCGGGGTAGCTAAAATAACTTTCGAGGTTTCAAGTTATATTTCAAAGATTCAACTTGAATATGAGAGATTAAAACATACTCACATTTTCCACTTTGAATTGAATTTGTAATTCTTTTATGATTTTTTTTTATTTTTGTAAGGTATTTCATTTCTTCATTTTTGAACAATTTCTGAAGGGGGAGGAGCCAAAGCCCTCAATTTCACTTCTCTAAAGGTTGTTCAAGAAATAGAAGTCAAGGTCAGCTTGTTATCAGAACAGTCGGTCGTTTTTTTAGGTTAGTTGTTTCTTAGAAATTTTAATTTAGATACATTTTAAATCGACTTCCTGAATAATTTAAATGAAACCATAAAACATATCCGACACAAGTATGTAGAAAAACATTAAAATAACTAGAAATACAAAGCAATTACATTATTCAATTCAATAATCCATTCCTCTTCTTCAACAGTATTCAACCCCCATATAATCCAGCTGTTAGTGGGGTCGTTATTCAGCATTAAAAAACCCGTATTCAACATGTATGATTCGGACGACCTCCCGACTATACCCGAGTTCTACCGAGGTAAGAAGATCTTCATCACCGGTGGTTCGGGATTCATGGGCAAAGTCCTCATCGAGAAACTGTTGTACTCTTGCCCAGATCTGGACACCATCTACCTGTTGCTACGTCCAAAGAAAGGCAAAGATCCCAGTAGTCGCTTGAAAGATTTTATTGACGTGCCCCTCTTTGATAGGCTGAGGTGAGTTGAAAAAACATTACAAAACTATTACCAAAAGGTCAATAGGTCATCCAAGATGTATTAAGATTTGCTTTGATTAACCATCTCTTGTGGTGGCTCAATTCTTTATCCTAATGATGGTGAAAATATCTACCTATTCACGGTCCAAATCTGTGTACCTACCGATTACTACTAATCTAGTGGCGATGAAAATAACTAATTTTATCCATTGATTTGTTTGTTGAATGAGTTATCATATTTTGAATATTCTTTGGGGTGGTAAGATCGCCCTCGTGGTGCCCATTCAAACGATCTCATCTTCCATCCATAGCCTTAATTGGGGAACAATGATTTTGTATCAAGTTTCGATGTTGATAAAAACAATAAAAGTAATACGTTCTTATACATAATATTCTTCTCTATGTTCGTGAACCAGTCCAATTGAATATAAATTATGTCAACTTCAAAATAATTGTATGCTCTTTAATTGATGTGACATTTTATGTTTGTGAATTCAATCAGTTTCAAGACATGATGACTGTCAACTGGCAACTGGATCATATTCCATTGGGATAGCGGGATGTCCCCATTTACCTTCATGTATTTTATCAATCAGTGTAAATAAATATCAATTATACAGTGCTACCTTTCAATATCAGTGAGAACCTAACCTCGCACCTAAAACCCCACAGAATCGAAGACCTTATTATATAACCTGTGGTTAGGATTTTGTGCTAACAACAATGAAAATACACAAATATTGGACATGTTGCAATGGTACTGAAGTCTTCTAGTGAATTTAAACCAATCAAAGTCCTAGTCTCTTGAAGCTAGGACGTTATTTCATGTGATAATCTTGGTAAGGGTCCTGGTTTCTTGAATCAGCAGTTTTTATGATGTTGCTATCAAACAATTTTGAGCACGTAATCCACCGGAAAGTTTTGAAAGAGTGAAATGAATGATTTAGCCACGTCTTTGGCAACTTGTTCTTTTACATTTTTATAAATTCAATGATTCAGATTACGGGTCAATTTTCTGATCAAGGAGTCATTTACCATCCATTTTCATCCATTTTCTCTCTCCGTCCCTCATTTCTGTTGTCATGTTCCATGCCTATTTTGCCAGGTTTATAATCTTTATCCTTGTCTCATACGTACATTTTCATTTCATCTTCTTTCAAATTTCTGTCCCATTATCTGGTCTTATTATATACAATATTTTATTGTTTCATTGAATTCTGTGAAAGTCAATAATCACGAAACCGAATCGGCACCAAAACAGTACCGGAATGGTGTCGTGAACCACCATGTCCTGTGATAGGGCAGTTCTTGTAGATCTTGTAAATTTAAAAAAATTGTTTTCATTTATTCCCAAGTTACTGTAGTCTTAATGTTAGATCCCTAAATAATCTCAGCAGTGGATATTCAGAGGTCTTTCACTGCCACTTCTAATTTATATTCCAGAGCAGAGAATCCATCAAGCTTTGAGAAGCTGGCCGTAGTATCTGGTGACATCTTGGAAGATGGCCTCGGATTGAGCCAAGAAGACAGACAATTGCTTCAGTCAGAAGTCAATATCATCTTCCACACAGCGGCCAGTGTGAGATTCGACGAACCAATCAAGGTTGCTATATTGACAAACGTGCGAGGGACGCTAAAACTCATTGAACTCGCTTTGGGTATGAAGAATCTTTTGGTAAGTTGAACATTTGATGAGAAAAAGTAGTAGATTTGTTTTCAGTTTATCAATTGTTACACAGTTTCCCACAATATAGGCCACTATTCTTCCCATTACCCAAGAAACCTTCATCTTTACATCTTATCATCCCATCATCTTGTAGAGGTTCAAATCTGTGTTTCCTCCTGCAGTGGCCTTGAAGAGAGATACACAGGGAAAATCTCTTGCAGGAGTTAGACAAGGGAATCCTGCAAGGGACTCATTATCTGGTGCCAGTATATAAAGACCAGGAAGGCAACCTACAGTTGCCAGTCATCATGTAAGGATCATATTTCATTGGGACAACGCATTGCCACACGCTTCCTTCCCATTACCCAAGAAACCTTCATCTTATCATCCCATTCCCATCATCTCATTAATCATCCATTTGACGCCAATAGATCTTCGCTATTATTACAGTGCGTCGTTGAACCAATTTAAATGATTACAGGCGTTCGAATTTGCTCCTCTTATATGTACTGAATCTGTCTCCCCTTTGAGGTGATGTCCATTTTTGTCTCTGTTTTTCATATTTTCTCTTTTCATTCAAGCAATAAGTTATGAAAATTATTGTAATCATTCACTTTCTCATTTTTTTTTGGAAAATTGTCAATTGACAAAGTGTAGTATATATCGCAATTTTTTTATTGTTCACCACTAGTCGTTTGTGTATGTTTAATTCATGTAATACATTTTTTGTATCCTACAGACAAGCCTTTCATAGACTTTGTACATCTTTGTGAATGTTTATATAATTATTATTATATTTTTCATGTAACAATTGAAAAAAAAAATGACTCGAGGATAAAATTACGTCCCACAGGTGTTTCAACATCTCTCAACAACCTTCAGCAACTTCATGAACCCGGAGGTTGACGTCCTATTGGAGCAGATATATTCCCCGCGTGCTGATTGGAGGAAAATGATCAAACTGGTAGAGGAAGAAAGCGATGATCAATTACTGGATACGATTACACCCAAGTGAGTTTATCACACACACAAACACACACACACACACACATATATATATATATATATATATATATATATATATATATATATATATATATATATAAATATATAAATATGTATATATATATATATATATATATGACGTCTTACGTCAAGAAGACGGAATGACTCACCGTCTTCGATATCCCAGGCAGCCCTAGAAACGACGGTGGAGTCACCTTCACCCCCCAAACCCGACCTCGTTGGATGGGGCGATCGAAAATAATATATATATATATATATATATATATATATATATATATATATATATATATATATATATATATATACGGTGACGACGGTGACTCCACCGTCGTTTCTAGGGCTGCTTTGGATGTAGAAGACGGTGAGCCATTCAGTCTCCTTGACGGAAGACGTCATATATATATATATATATATATATTAATATATATATATATGTATGTATTATTCAACCTGATCGTTCAATTTTTTCTATTTTTCATTCCGATGTATTATTATGTGAGATGAATTGAATTATATTCCATCTTTCAACTCAGATTACTTCAGGGAGATAAATACTTCATCAATAAACTCTTTCTGAACACATCTTATTTTCCAGGCTGTTGAATGGTGCACCAAACACATACGTCTTCGCCAAATCATTAGCAGAACAATTGGTCAATGATTTCCGAGATCGACTCCCATTGGTTCTCGTCAGACCTTCAATTGGTGAGCTGAACTAATCATCACGAAAAAAACTCCTATTTTAATCATTGGCGTAGGAACAGAGGGGGTAGGGCAGGGGGGCATTGATCCCTCTCCCAACTTTTGGCTAAATGGTTGCAAGGGAGGGAGGGGGGGAAGATAAAGATCTTGCAATATTCAATTTGTCTCATGGTCTCCAGGATGTTGAAACCCACTGCGTTAAAATTAGCTGTCATTTTGGTTGCTTCTGTTGAGCTTGCCCCCACCCAACTTTCAAGGTGTTCCGACGCCCCTGTATATATATATATATATATATATATATATATATATACAACACATATCAAGTCCGCCAAAGTTGTCGTCATCATATATATATATATATATATATATATATAATATATATATATATATATATATATATATATATATATATATATATATATATATATATACAACACATATCAGGTCCGCCAAAGTTGTCGTCATCATATATATATATATATATATATATATATATATATATATATATATATATATATATATATATATATATATATATATATATTCAACACATATCAAGTCCGCCAAAGTTGTCGTGATCATATATATATATATATATATATATATATAGGCCCTATATATATATGTTGTCGATAGGTTTTACGGTTTTTCCTCTTACTTGATATGCTCTACTCTCACGACGTTTCGGGAAGATTATAATCCTCATCATCAGGCTCTCCAACCGATCAAAGCGACTCATCTTCCCGAAACGTCGCGAGAATAGAGCATATCAACTAAGAGGAAAAACCGTAAAACCTATCGACAACATATATCAAATCCACCAAAGTTATCGTCATTATATATATATGTATATATATTGAATTTTGAAGGCTATTCAAATATCTGTGTTTCTTCCCGTATCGGAATTTTGATAACTCTAGTCGTTCGAAACTCATTCTCCAATCTTATTCTATCAACCTGTTCTTTTCCAGTGATCTGTTGCGAATGCGAACCCATACCTGGTTGGGTCGACAATGTCAACGGCCCAGTCGGACTCTGGTTGGCAACAGGTTTGGGTATTAATAGGTATAATATATAATATATATAATATACTATCATTATGATGTATCATTATGCAGTGATACCAACTGACTTTATTACAATATAAAGAAGGTGTATCGCCTCCCATACTAATAACATGGTATAACACTTGGGCTTTGCTCAATAAGATCGCTGTCACCACTCAGGGGTCGAACCTGAGACTAATCTGACAAGGACTGGTTTGAGGAAGGGTTCGTTTGCTGTGTAGCGGGTACGGAAATATACACAGAGAACATTAAAATTAACCTTATTTTATTTAAACATGGAATCTAACTTGAAACTAACTCAAATCTAACTTGAATAATGAATCAAATCTCGAAGTGGATGCGAGAAAACGCGACTTTGTGCACAGAGTAGGTGGCAGGCGATATTTTAAACGCCAGGTGATTCGAGATGAATAGTTATCATTCACACATCGTCTCTGAGTTATTATAAATATCTGTTTCATCTAGTTCTCAGAATTTTGATATCTGATACCGTTCAAAAGTTATCACCAAAACTCTTATATTCCGCTAAATCGACGCCAATGACTCTTAACCTTAAAGTTAAGGACTCAAAGTCAAGGGAATTCAGAAAAGTTGAACAGCAGGGTTGAAGTGAAATATTGTCCTGATAGGTATCAATCCCGTACTTCTTTTGTCAAGTATTCGAGCTCACGGAAAAAGGGCCTTTTTGAGGACCCATGCTGCATGTGTGTGAATCAGTTATGTTCATGTAACTTATTCTCAGGAATGGTTGGTTAGAATTGCATTTCGATATTTTTTTTGAATTTGTTTAAATGAATAATAATAATAATAATAATCATATTAATTAAAGAGCATGAAACTATCTTAGAAATGTGAACTTATCATTCAATTACATTAGTTTCTGAAAATGAAAAACAATAGTAAAGATAAATTTCTCAATCAATGTAAGCACCGTGCACTCACCCCCTTCAGGTCATCGTAGCATCGTACAACATATAGGGTGCGTTTTCCTATTCGAAATTCAATTCATCCTGTTTTTGTCCTACAGGAGTTCGCACAACAATGGAGACCTGAGTTTCGATTTCGTTCCCGTGGATAAAGCCATTAAGGCCATGATCTTCATTGCCTGGCATAGGGCGTTGTCAAGGTAACAACGGTGAATTCCTAAGCCTGATTTATAATAATAATAATAACAATAATATTAATATTAACTAGGAAAACACAGAATGTGCGTTGTGCATCTTGAAGGTATTGAAAATAGCTTAGTTTCCTTGTTTTCAGAATTTCGATATCTCATAACGTTAAGAAATTCACCTTCACTATTTTTTTCCATGTGAAAAACCAGTGTAATTGAATGAAAAGTTCACATCTCCAAGATAATGTCATGCTCTTTAATCAATATGACATTTCATTTCAGTAAATTCAACCGGTTTCAAGATAATACGGCAATGAATAGCAAGAATATGATGACGTATTATCTCAAAAGTGATTGAATTCACAAAAATAAAATGTCATATTAATTAAAGAGCATAAAATTATCATGAATAGATACCGAGAAGGCCGTGATTGAATTGATAATCTTCTTGTTTTAGCTCCCAAATAATTCATTATTATGACTCAATTAATTTGTCGATTATATTTTTGTGCATACCAGTGGAAAGTGTAACAAATTCTGTACAAGCGTGTAGATAAGGAACATTTTGCTTTTGGAAGAAGGATTGGAATCGATGGTTTTGTAACAGGAAAGTTTGAGGTAAAAAATAAGCCATTTTATGAGATTTGTTTACACCGTTTCCATAGGCTACATTGGAAATGTCCATTCAATGTCATCATATTTGATGTTATCAATCGAAGATACTTTTTGATTCATAAGTTATAAGTGAGTAATAAGTAATTGAAGCAATATAATTAAAGCCTAAATGGCAGGTTCAGCCCACCATCATCTTTTCGAGAAAGTTTTGAAAATATTGACTCATAATAAAGAGTACGATATAATACTCGTGCTAAGAAAGTTGGGAGTTTGTAAGAAGAGAACTGTATCACAGCGTGAGCTGTTGGAGATATTATTTTCAACCCTCTCCAAGAAAAAATCAAATATCCCTGATTTCTGCAGTAAGTGGCTAAAAGGAAATGAAGAGACTGATGGATTTCAATCCAGTGCTTTATTAATTAATTCAAATCAAACCACATCACAATCTCTGCAACCCTCATATTCCATACCTACGCCCACCTCACAGGCATGGAATTTAGACTCGAGAAATGGAAGCACTGATATCGAAAACCTTCACAACTCTGAGTCACATGACAAGAAATTGGTATCCCAAACGTTTCAAGAAGGAAGCTCTCATAAAAATGTTAGAACAGCTAAATGCCCTCACTGTGATGGTGTATATATGCCAAGAGGGTTGACTATCCATATGTCTCGTTCTCATCCAGATATTGCCAAGACAAGCAGCAATAAGACTAACATATCCCCAATAGTAATAAAAGACCCATCTATGATTATTCGTAGACCTCGACAAATGTGCAAAAAGAGAGGGAAGAATGTAAAATATGATAAGTCCAGCCCTGAATATGTCATTCGTGTGGGTAAAAAATACGTTTCTCTCCTGGAAACCAAAATTGGACAATTGGAATTCAACATTAAACAACTTGAAGAATCAATAATCAATAGTGAAACTATCAATTTGGATGAAACTAATGGCACACATATCAGTACAAACCAATCAAATATAGATAATCAAAACCAATTTGCTGATAGACATGATTGTGAAAAATACAAAATAGTATTCCAGAATGAAATTGAGGTCTTGACAGATATTAATGCGAAATATAAAAGTTGTTTGAACAGGGAGCATCTCACCGTTTGTCAGTTAACCGAGAATCTAGCGAGAAGTGGTTGGGAGAAAAAAAATGCCCTAACCGAAAGAGAAGAATGGTTTAGCCGAGCAAAAGAACTTGAGGCAATAATTGAGACTTTTAGGAAAACCGAACACAACTCAGTAGTGGTTCAGAAACACCTCCTGCTTCTTGGTGATAGTCATATCAGGAAGTGTAGGGATATACTTGAAGTCATGTTACCCACATCAATGATAAGAAGCTTCATGAAGCCCAACGCAAAATTGTCGGAGATTCTACATGACTTCGAACGAAACCTGAGAGTGAATCCAAAAGCTTGGCCAGTACCGGACTACATTGTTATTGCTGGTGGTTCAAATAACATCGAAACCGTGAATGGCAAATATGATCAATCTTTCATTGCAAATGCTATTAAAAAAATTTCAAATGTATCTAAACTAAACCCTAATACAAAGATCATACTGATGGATATTCCCTATCGATATGACAAACCATTGTTGAATCACAAAGTAGTTGCAGTTAACGATATGATCCGCAAACTAGCGAATGAGTTTCCATCAATTCCAGTACTAAGAACTTCAGACCTACCTCGATCTCATTATACGAGACATGGACTTCATCTCAACTACCAAGGAAAAATTGCGATATGTGAGAGAATCTTACAGTGTGTGAAAAAGTGTGACCCAACCATAAATGTTGCAGTCAAACAATCTCACCCAAAGATAAGACAAGCCTGTCCGATCCCAAAGTCAATCCCTTCACTAATGAGCCTAATTATTAAAAAACCAACGTTAATGACACATCAAATCACTAACCGCAACAACTACAAAATTACGCCTTACAATCCCACAATCACAATACAACATGAGTTTCCCCATCTTTTCAAGTTTCTTGAGCAAGCTGAAGTCAACGGAACCAGCACTCGAGTGCGCTCAGCCAACTACAACTCAGTGTGTCCTTCCAATTATTCAACTTGCCTGAAGAACTTACCAGAGAACTTGCCAACAAAAAATATTCCAATAAAGAACTTTGAATCTTCATCATCAAAAACCACTGAACTCCATTTTCGAACTTGTCCAGTGCAGCTACATCAACGATAGCAAACAAGAGGAACAAGTCAAATCAACAAGAGCGAAATCAAAATCAAGCAAGCCATACTACGTCAACCCTACCTCATATTTCATTCCTTAACATTCAATCCCTTATGAATAAATTAGAAGAATTAGAATTACATTTATCAACATTTTCCCCTGATATCCTCTGTATTGCTGAACACTGGCTTCCTTCCACTTTTCCCCTCTGTATACTAAACTACTGTAACGCTAGCATATATCATCGATCCTCCTCATTATCGTCCTCTCATAGCTACGGCGGAGTAGCAATCATAACAAAATCGCACCTCAACATATCTGTGATTCCTGACATCCACATGAATTGTGAAGACAGAACGTTCGAATGCACAGGCATTGCCGTCTCGTATCCTGGATTAACCCACATTATATTATCAATATACCGATCTCCCACAGGAAACTTCACTACCTTCATTGACAAGCTTGATTCCACCCTAATTGCTGTCACCAAACGCCTTCCAAAAGCTGAAGTATTCTTGTGTGGTGACTTCAACATCAACCTTCTCCTACCCAGCACTCAAAAAAATCAACTCCTAGACATCCTCCACACTTTCAACCTCCATGAAACGATTTTAACTCCAACCCGCATCACATCTTCAAGTGCAACTCTCATTGACAACATCTTCACCACCCTCGACCCTGCACTATTCATCTCCTCCACCCACGACACAGGAATCTCTGACCATCTTGCTCTTCATCTCAAACCCAAATCACCTGATCCTCCACCCTCTAATAAGTTCATTCATAAACGTACCTACAGTGAGTATAATATTGCTCTCTTCCTTCATCTTCTAAGTACCGAACAATGGACATCTTTATACTCTACATCTGACATAGACTCTACCTACTTATCCTTCCAAACTACCTTCCTAACCCACTTTAATTCCTCCTTCCCCCTACAGAAGAAAAAAATGCGCAAAGTCAAATCTACTCCCTGGATAACTCCTGCACTCCGCACCCAATCATCCGAACTCAGAAAGCTACATTCCCGTTGTAAACTCTTTCCTTTCGATAAAGAACTGAAGATCCAATATCTTCTCTCTAAAAAGGCATTCTCTCGCTCACTCCGTGACTCAAAACGTTCCTTCAATGATAACACCATAGCCTCCTCCAACAACAAATGTAAATCATCTTGGTTCATAATCAAATCACAAACCAAAGCTCCGGTACCGCCCACTTACCTCTCTCTACTCATTAATGGACGCAAAGAGAATGACCCTATCACACTTTCAAACTTCATGAACTCCTACTTCGTGAATTCCAGCAGACTTCCATCTATACAAACCCCTTCTGTACCATCTACTCGACAAGTTCACTCCATCACTAGTACCATCGTACTCTTTCCCACCAACCCCAATGAAATCATTCATATTTCCCGACAACTCAGTTCTAAGCATTCAAGTGGTGCAGATGGGATTCCTGGCTTTATTATCGCCAGATCAATCAACCACCTCGCACTCCCTTTGTCACATATCATCAATTTATCCCTATCTACAGGCTGCTTCCCTTCTCAGCTCAAAGCTGCAATAATATTACCAATTCACAAAAAAGGAAACAAAAATGATCACACCAATTATCGCCCCATTTCTCTCCTCTCCTCCTTCTCCAAACTACTTGAGTACATTATGCACGACCGTCTCATATCCTTCCTCAATAAACATAATATCCTGTCTAACTGTCAACATGGATTTCGCTCCAACAGATCCACCTCCACAGCAATCTTTTCCTTCCTCACCGAACTCTATGCTTCTCTTGACCGTCGAGACAATGCTATAGGCATATTCTATGACCTCAGCAAAGCCTTCGACACGATTGACCACTCCCTTCTCTTATCCAAGCTCCTACCTCTCGGCATCCGTGGTAAGGCACATGATTGGATTGCTTCATTTCTTTCATGTCGCACCCAAATGGTGAAAGTAAACTCAGCCAATTCTAGTATCCCCCACTTCTCTGAACCTCTTCTCATCCACAACGGCGTCCCCCAAGGATCCGTACTAGGTCCCCTACTCTTCCTTCTCTATATCAATGACCTCCCGTCCCACCTCTCCGAAGGAACCCTATCTATCTATGCTGATGACACCAGCCACCTACTCACTTCTCCTGAATCCTCCATTTTCTCTTTGATCCAGACAGCTAATACCCAAGTGTCTGCAATGTCTTCTTTCTGCCTAAATAACAGTCTTGCTTTGAACCTATCTAAAACAGTATATTTGAATTTCCACTCCAAATACACTCCCACTAATTTCAGTCCTCTCATCCGACTAAATCATAAAAGCATAGCCTCCACCCCCACCACTAAATTCCTAGGACTTACTATCACAGACACCCTCGACTGGTCACCTCACGTACATCAAATTTCCTCCAAAATTATCAGCGGTTGCTTCATGCTTCGCAAACTAAAGCTCCTTGTCAATCCCCCTACACTCCTATCTGTCTACCACGCCCACATTCACTCCCTCATCTCGTATGGCATCATTTTCTGGGGTTCCTCATCACAATCTAACCGCATCTTCATCCTCCAGAAACGAGCTATTAGAATACTGGCAGGATTGTCACGTCGCCAATCATGTAAGCCATACTTCATTTCTCTCGGCATTCTCACACTTCCCTCGGCGCTAATTCAAGCAGCAGCATTATATGTCTGGCTGCACCCCGAAATTTTCCTCCCAAACTCATCGATACACTCTCACTCCACCAGAACAAAATCAAACATTTGTATCACTCCTCACAACTTCTCTCTATCATCTAAATGCCCCCAACGTCTATGCTCCACTCTTTTCAATAAACTACCAGCTCCAATAAAGTCCTCCCCCTCAATTAGTTCTTTCAAATCATCACTAAATAAATTCCTCAATGTCAACCCCTACTATAATATAAATGAATACCTCACCTCCTCATAGATTAAGTATTTTTAGTTTAGTTTTAAGCCTATATTTGTACTCTGTTCAAATCAATGGTAAATAAAATGAAATGAAATGTGAATTTGAACTCTTCATTCAATCACACTGATTTCTGAAAATGGAAAAAAAATATTAAAGATGAATTTCTCGATTTATGTAAGCACCGTGATTCATGTTATTCGATGAGCGTTAGCGAAGAGTTTCCATGCCACTCTTACGGAGATTTTTTTGTTTTGTTTGTTTGTTTGTTTGTTCGTGCGCACTGCACAGGTCGCAGGGTTTGACCGATTGACATGAAACATTTTTTTATACGCAACCTCATCCAACTTAGAACTCTATAGTTTTGAGGTCAAATCGGGTTTGGGAAG
>OU015475.1:3116674-3244537 GCA_907164805.1 Brachyptera putata
AGGTTTAGTAAGATCCATGGGAGAACCTGAAGGTGTCGAGGAGTAGAGTGAGAGTGAGATATGAGGTGGAGTTTATTAGATTTGGAACAAAGATACGTGGGGCTGTGTTTGTAGAAGCTGTGATTGAAGGAGTGCATGAAGATGTCTGAGCTGGACCTAGTTTGGTGAGAGTGGTTTGTAGAGTATTGATGAAATAGATCGGGGTTAGAGTGGGCAAAAGTAGCTGCAGCCAAAATCAGAGTGGAGGTAAGGGTTAGAATCTTGAGATTAGTGAAATGAGGTTTGCATGACGTCTAGATATTCCAGCAAGAATTCGAATGGCACCTTTTCGGAGTCAGTGAAGAGATTGAACGATGTTTCTTCATCATGTCCATCATGCCCTTTTTCTGGATGGTTATTATAATTGAGTGTTTGATGGCAGATTGGAAATCGCCCAACTCGAATGAAAGATTTACAAGATGAGAGAGGATAAGTAAGGCATGTGGATGCTTATGCTAGAATGAAACCGGGACACCATCCAACCCGCTTGATAATTTAGTACTAAGCTTACCCATAATTCTTGATACCTCGGAAGGGCTATTTGGAAATAGATAGAGTGGAAATAAGAGTGATATAAAAGAAGAAGGGAAGAGTGGCTGACACTCGTTTTCAGTTTGCGTAGCACGAAGCAGCCATTTGGGAGTCTTGATCAAGTTGATTTACATGCAGGGACCAGTCCAGAGCAGGGATGTCGTTAGGATTTCTGTATTGGGGGGGGCGCAGATAAGAATTTGAAAATATCATCAAGTAATATCGTCGGCTAATTCGGTTTTGTCGGCAAGAACAGGGGTGAGTTTGTGTAGTTCTGTGTACTTTATTATCGATAAATATGAAATATCGTTGGACGAGGAACACAAAGCATGCATTGTGTGTATTAGTTATTCGCTATAATGAGTTTTGTATTGCCAAAAACGAGTTGGAGATCTGAATGAATTCGAAGAAACGTGTCACCGGGATCCAGAATTATTCTCGTAGAAACCAACCATGTATGTTTATCACTTCTGGAAGGAAGTTTGAGGAAGTCGAGTTTATACTGATATAATTCATATTGATAAGTAGCAATATTTCATTGTGTGTTTATTCGTAATAGGTGAACATTTATATATTTTTAAAGAGGATACATTATTGGGGGGACGTAAATGTCGATTGGTTAGGCGCGCGCCCCTCCTTGGACCCCCTAACGACGTCCCTGGTCCAGAGACTCAGTTATATTAACTCCTAGGAATTTTACACTGTAGTCTCTTGCAGTACTGGAGCCATTGAGGCGAATAAGGGGGCTGTAGGTGGGTTTGCCATGTTGGGTGTGGAAGTAAAAGTAGGAAGTTTTAGTTGTTTGAAGGGTCAGGTCATTTTTCTTACAATACTCCGACATGAGGGCTACTTGACAGTTAGCCTCCAAGATAAGAGAGTTAACGTCGAACTTTTGAGAAAGTTAAGATATGGTTAGTGTCATCTGCATATTGTGATAGGCAGCCTTTGACAGATTATGTAGATGTGTTCCTGTTGAGAATATTGGGCAAGTCGTTCACATAGAGTGGATAAAGTAAGGGGCCAAGAACAAAACCTTGTGGAACTCCCTGGATATCCTCTTGCAGTACTGGAGCCATTGAGGCGAATAAGGGGGCTGTAGGTGGGTTTGCTATGTTGGGTGTGGAAGTACAAGTAGGACGTTTTATTTGTTCTAGCCATTTTCTTACAGTACTCCGACATGAGGGCTACTTGACAGTTAGCCTTCAAGATAAGAGAGTTAACGTCGGACTTTTGGAAAGTTAAGAAGTAAAATGTCATCTCATTGAAAAAGAATATTATTATACAACATATTTTTATGTGAGAGTACGGTAACATGGCTTCTTGTTGTACTGTGAAAATGACGAAACATGACATGTAACATGTATACTGTAAATAAATAATAATAATTATTATTATTATTATTATCATTATTATTTTTATTTTTACCATGTATTATATTGTATAATTGGTTATTTTTATTCACTTCCTCAAGTACTCACTTAATTTGTCAATCACATTTTTCTACTCACTAACAATGAAATTCAAATATAATTTTTGTTGGTGAATTCTATTTTGTACATTTGCTACACGCTTCTCGTCAATGTGCTTCATTGTACTGTTATTATTATTTATTATCAGAAACTGTATATTGTTTTCTTCTATTGAATTATATTTAATGTGAATTAATATTATATATCTCCACAGATGAACCCCATGAGGGTTTCGTGGAACCTCACAAGAGTACCCTTTATTGTTATAACGCTTTCATTTGAATCAATAAAAAAAAAATATTATTATTATGGATTGAGGATTATGTCAGGCATTTATATTTCATATTTAGTCATTTTAATTATAATTCCATTCGCTGATATTGATTTTTGTACTGTTATAATTTATATTATCATGTAGGTAGTGAGGCACATGTTGTTACGGGGCTCCTGCTCTATTCTCACTACCTAGTGCATTATCCCCACTGTATAAACACACTAATAAAATGAAAAAAATGCATATCCTTATTCAGAGTCCCACAAATTCTTCTGAAAATAACTTGAGAAACGCAGAATATGCGTTGTGAGATGACCGAGATATCCATATATAGTATAAACGAAAACTCGACACACCTTGATTATATAAGATGGACTTCATCCGATGTCAATGAATCTAGGGAGTCGTGAATCTAACCATGCAACATTTTTCCACTAATATTTCCATCTTTTCGATCAATTGAAAATATTCATTATATATTTTTCTTCGGAACTGCTGGTACGGAAGGCACGCACATTTTTATCAATGTGTATTAATTTCGTGTTTACATTTGAGAAAATTTTTAATTATTTTGGTGAGATTTTATTTTTCAATTTTTTCCCTCTCAGCCTGATCTTATGAGGTTTTTAGAAACTTTGAGATGATGTTTCTCAAAAAAGGTCGCACCGATTTGACCCCAAAACGATACAGTTCTAAGTTGAATAAGATTGCGTACACAGAAAAATTGTCATGTCGATCGGTCGAACCCTGCGACTTGTGCAGTGTTGAAAAAAAAACACACACACACAGACAAACCTGTACGAACAATTTGTAACAAAAGAATGAACAAACAAACAAACAAACGTTAGGAATTTGTATTTCATATTTAGTTATTTTAATTTTCAATCCATTCGCTATTATCAATTTTTTTACTGATCTAATTCGTGATTTATAATTGTATAATTTATATTATTATGCAGGTAGTGAGGCACACGTATGTTGTTACGGGGCTCCTGCTCTATTCTCACTACCTGTATACAGTGTATTACACTGTATAGAAACAATAATACATAAATAAATAGATAAGTCCTACCCAAAACCGACTTGCAGAGAAATGCTTAGACCACGTATATCACACAGTCGGGAAACGGTTTAGTCAAACCGGTTCAGGCTAAAACGGTTTACAGATGGTGGTATACCTGTCGGTTTTGGTGTAAAACACTTTAGTTCCAATCCAGTTTGGCAAGTGGATTGGAGAACTCGATACGATTGATATACACGTCAAAACCGATTCAGGGTAACCTTGAACGCGAGCGATAAATCGATCCTTGTTGAATTCCAGCTTCGTTGTCGATTATATACCGACTTACGTCACCAGTATCCAATATATACCAATATACTACCAATATATATACCAATATTTCGACTTACGTAAATATTAAAAATGGCTGGCGCTGAAACGTTTTGACCGCGGTTTTGCCAAAGTGTTTCTGAATTATTGTGATATACACTCACACTCATTTGTTGAACCGTTTCATCGTGAACCGGTTTGCCTAAACCGTTTCCCACCCGTGTGATATACGTAGTCATGGTCACCATCTGTAAACCGTTTCAGCGTGAACCGGTTTGCCTGAACCGTTTCCCACCCGTGTGATATACGTAGTCATGGTCACCATCTGTAAACCGTTTCAGCGTGAACCGGTTTGCCTGAACCGTTTCCCGCCCGTGTGATATACGTAGTCCGTGTCTAGACTCTAGTTATTATTCTAGTTATTAAACTACTCATCCAATCATCAACGTCACACAATATAAATACATAATTATTATTTATCACACTACTTAACAATTCAGTTATGATTGTAGACGCTTGATAATATTTCGCGTTCATTAACTCCACAACGTTACGTCAGTGCAATTCAAATACTGAAATGCATTCCGTTTTCATTTGCATATTATTATGAATTACTCATGGAGGAAGGTGAATTAGCAGCGACACATGATTGTCACCCATACCAGACTATTGTATTGGATTGGATTTACAAGTTGGGGGGGGGGGGCACTGCCCCCCTAACTTCTGGCAAAGAAGGGGGACAAGGGTGGGCAAGAAGAATGATTTGAAGGAGGACGTAATAAATGAAGCGGGTCTGGGTAAATTCAAGAGAAGAATTGTGGAATGTGAAAGTGAGAAAGAGGGGATACTAATTGATCAAGCTGTTGATGTGATATTTGATGTGATCAATAGATGTGGTTGTTTTACTGTGCCACCGTGTACGAGTTACACAATTGTACTTTTAAAAATAAATAAAAAAATAAATAAGAAAAGGTCTTGCGACACTCAATTTGTCTCGTTTCCTGTTGAAACCCATTTTATTAAAATTAGCTGTTATTTTTTTCAACTTCCATTTGTTCATTAAGGGGGTGCTTGCACGGTGCTTACAAATTTATCTTGACTTTTCTTTTCATTTAAAAAAACCAGTGTAATTAAATTAAAAGTTCCCATCTCAAGATAATTTTATGCCCTTAAATTAATATGACATTCTATTTTTGTGAATTCAACAAGTTTTGAGATAATACGTCAATAAATTTCATCGCGTTCTTCTTATTCAATGACGTATTATCTTGAAACTGATTGAATTCACTGAAATAGAATGTCATATTAATTAATGAACATACAATTATCTTGGAGATGTGAACTTTTCATTCAATTACACTAGTTTTTGAACATGGAAAAAATTTAGTGAAGGTGAATTTCTCTAACTTTATAAGCAACTTGCATGTACTCGTTCATTAAATTATTTTTTCCCCCGCGGGTCTCAATTGCTGATCTCCCCCCCACCCCCCCTCCCCTCCCCCATCTTTCAAAGTGATCCGACCCTCCTGTATATATATATATATATATATATATATATATTCACTATAACAATGGCAACCCTATTTTCAAGTCCATGAAAGAGAGATGTTTACATTTGTATTTGTAGTCACTCAGTTGAGCGAGTTTATCAGTCGGCCGTGTAGCGATGGAATGCGAGTGACGGGGTAGCTAAGTGAAGGTCACATCAGAGCCAGTTCTAGCGACCACGCGGTCAGGGGTGGTTTCGTGTATTATACAGAGCGTGAGAAAGGAGATTTTTAAAGTCTGATTTGATTTCAAAAGTACTTTGGTTTGGTGTTTACATGTATAGTAACAACGTGTGCGAGTGTGGGCCTGTACAGCATTGACCGGTATCGTAATAATAATTCTGTAAACACTTAGGGTGGATTGCAAGAACGAAGTTTAAACCCCGGTCTACTTTAGACGCCGTCCAAGTGCAAAATAACATTGCAGAGCCAATGCTATTTTGTACTTAGAGCCGGTTGTACCAAGTAATGGTTAGTGAATTAAGCAAAAATTAGCAAATGAACTTGTTATCACCCTTGGTTACCTATGTTATTTTTGTACCTTAAGTAATGGTTAACTAATTAATATTAAATCATCAGTTGGTACAATCGGCTCTTAGACGGCGTCTAAAGTAGACCGGGGTTAAACTTCGTTCTTGCAATCCACCCTTGGACTGTACTTGAAAACACCACAAGCCATGGATCACTTCAAAGGTTTAAAAACCGCGGCTGTCTGTTGGTATATATGGACCTTGGTTTCCCAACAATGGTACAAGTGCCTTCTTGATATCCATCACAGATTTCAATCGTTTCAATTTATTGGTGACACTTGTTGCTCACATTCAATAGTTCCTTCAATTGCTTTCCTAATTGCTTTTATTGATGTGGAAAAAATTACTTTGAAAATGCGTTTTCTTCGTCATTACACATTCGATTGTTTTATAAATCGCTGAAAATATGTACGATGGTTGTTACTACATTCGAGAGAAATTTCAGAGCTTTTGGAAATTTTTGGTTTTTCAAGTATTTCGTCTCCGGCTTATTCTTATAGGGATTTTCCATCCCTTGGAATTTTTTTCCGAAAAATCCATTGAACCGATTTCTCTGAAAAACAATCCTAACCTATTCTGGTATGACACCAATTCCAAAAATAAGTTTCGAGTCGATTGCTCCTTTTTCATGACCTATGTGCCACGTACAAAATTACAAAATTGAAAAAAAAAAAAAAAACGAAGCCCAAATTTTTTCGGTATATGAAATGAAAATCTTTGCTACGCTCATCTAATGATTATATCATATGTTCGATAGGGGCCCGGAAAGGTAAAAAAGTCCGGGGAGCAACCGCACCCCGGCACCCCCTGCCAGTCCGCGCCTGCGCCTACGAGCAGCGTTCGTCACAATGTGACCTCCTTCTCAGTTCAAGACATGTGTGATTGCATTACAATCGATATCTATTGATAGTTATTGATAGTTATTGATAGTTATTCATTGAATCAATCGATTGGCGTTCTGCCAGTTCGCACAGGTGGTTGCGAAGTGAACGAAAGAATTCTTGTAGAATAGTTGAGGAAGCCAGTCAGTCACTGAGTTGTTACCAGCTAACGAGTTGACCTCGAGTTCGAACTTGACCCCCGGTCAGAAGTATATAATGTGGTCACAATAATAATCGGGAAGTTTAATCGAGTAAAATAAGTGAGTACAATCTGAATATATCTTATATAGGCCTATATATATGATCAATAAAGTTCTTAAATAAGATCCAATATCGAGATATGTGGGATGTATTAGCCATGTCATAAAAGATACGTCTCGACCGGGACTCGAAGCATTCCACATATATATATATATATATATATATATATATATATATATATATATATATATATATTATATATATACACACTGGCGAGGTAATCATTGAAGGGGAGCATTGCCCTCCCCAACTCTTGGCCAAGGGGGGGAAGGGGCAAATGGGCAGGAAAAATGTCTTGCAAGACTCAATTTGTATTGTTGTTTCCTTTCGAAACCTACTTTGTTAAAATTATCTGTCTTTTTTGGTCGCAATCGTTGTGCTTGCCCCCCTTCCCCCTTCAAATTTCAAAGTGTTCCGACGACCCTGTATATATATTAGGGGTGTGCGAGTCTACCTAATTACGAGTGCGAGTCTCCGCCAGAATCGGACTCGTAATTTGAATTTTAAATCCGTTTTCCAAGTCCATTCGAGTCTTTGAATCTGCTATTCAACAATGAATGTGCCCTTCATTATTCTTCATGTATTTCTTTGTTTTCATTCATTTCATCAATGATGACTAACTACTAACTTCAACAGCGCATTATAATATTCGAAGTTGGAGTTTTGTACTGATAGTGCCTGAAATCTTCCTAATAGTTATTTACGTGCCTGAGAAAAGACTCGAGACTCGGCTGGACTCAATAATTTTATGAAGAATCGGACTCGAGTTTGAGAACCTGGACTCGCACACCCCTAAGAAATATACATATAGGCCTACATAGGGTGCATTCAGAAACCTACTGGCCTCACTTGTAGTATAGTGGGGTTTACTTGCCAGCAGAATTATTTGTGTCCAATAAGGCTCAGTAACGGAACGCACCCAGTACAATTACAAAGTAGAAAGACGGATGACATTACGGTTTTCCAATGAATTTTCATGTCATGGAAAAATGTGTACAAGACTGTATTCGCAAATCAACCTTGATTAAATACATTTTAAATCAAGTAACATCCATCCACATGCAGTTTCTCAACCTTATCACAACAATATTCACACTCCGATTTTTCTGTGAACAAACTAATGTAATCTAGTATCATTCATTGGAGGGCGCCATTACTTTACTGGAATAACTGGGGTGAATAGTGACTGAGACAAATAGCTCCAGTGTTTCCAGTTCGCAGAATTTACTGGCGTGGTGGGTTGCGGGACGCTAAGTGAATTACTCCTCGGAGTAGGTTTCGGAATGCATCCAGGGGCTCTATTCTCGAGCTCGTACGTTTTGAAGCACATACGCGTGAAAGCGTATGGTCTGAACGCGCATTGGTTTTGCTCTGGAGATTCTGGAGGTTTTGGAACGCAGCCATAATACATATATATATATATATATATATATATATATATATATATATATATATATATATATGATGACGATAACTTTGGTGGACTCGATATGTGTTGTCCATGGGTTCTACGGTTTTTCCACTTACTTGATATGCTCTACTCTCGCGACGTTTCGGGAAGATTATAGTCGCCATCATCAGGCTCTCCAACCGATCACAGCGACTCATCTTCCCGAAACGTCGCGAGAGTAGAGCATATCAAGTAAGTGGAAAAACCGTAAATCCCATCGACAACGCACACACATAAATATATATATATATATATATATATATATATATATATATATATATATATATATATAATAGACAACTCTATCATCTGGTTTTGTGGAAGAGGAATCAACAAAAATATTTTTCTTCCTCTATCTAGTTATTTTCTTCGAGTTGGTTTGATTTTTGACTCTCATTCAAAGCATTCAACATGTATGATTCGGACGACCTCCCGACTATACCCGAGTTCTACCGAGGTAAGAAGATCTTCATCACCGGTGGTTCGGGATTCATGGGCAAAGTCCTCATCGAGAAACTGTTGTACTCTTGCCCAGATCTGGACACCATCTACTTGTTGCTACGTCCAAAAAAAGGCAAAGATCCTAGTGTTCGGTTGAAAGATATCATTGGCGTGCCGCTCTTCGATAGGCTGAGGTGAGTCGATTTGATTGATTTAGTATTTATTAGCAACAGAAAAATACATTTCCACTAGTGCTAATTTAATAAATGGACAACACACACGTTTCACCTTCTTGGCACTATTCTCTGTTGTATTTCTCAAATTTTTGAGCCCAAGATAGCTTGTAGTTTTTCCGATCAATTTCTCTGATCAATACAATTTCACTTTCTCTGTCTCTCATTTCCGATTTGTCCCAGGGCAGAGAAGCCATCAAGCTTTGAAAAGCTGGCCGTAGTATCTGGTGACATCTTACAAGATGGCCTCGGATTGAGCCAAGAAGACAGACAATTGCTTCAATCCGAGGTCAATATCATCTTCCACACAGCGGCCAGTGTGAGATTCGACGAACCAATCAAGGTTGCTGTATTGACAAACGTGCGGGGGACTCTAGGGGTCGTTGACCTTGCTCTGGGGATGAAGAAATTATTGGTAAGTTGATGTGATCTGTGGTTTACTATCCTAATAAAACCATCAATTTGTATTCAATATTGACCTATCCATATACAGTTATGATTCTAATATATGTGATTCTATTACTACTGAAGTTGAACCGTCGGCAAACGTTGTCACTTGAGAGTTTAGTACGAAATCAGTCCATTCATGTCCATGATATGAATAACAGGGGACCAAGAACCGACCCCTGTGGTAGACCACACTCTATAACGCCGCTTTCTGACAGTATCGATGGGCTCTATTTCGCCATTGACTCGTATTTCGCTCGGATCAACGACCACTTCTTCACTCCTAACGACCATTTCGATGGGACAGTAATTCATCAGATCTGTGTAATTGACGCTCTCACAAGTTGTTTGCAATCAACAGGTATTCCAGCACTTGTCCACGACGTTCGTCAACTACAACAGCCATGACACGGAGGAACTCGCGGAGAAAGTCTACCCCCCTAGCGCTGACTGGCGGACGATGATCAAACTGATCGAGGATCGCGACAACGACCACATGCTTCAAGCGTTAACACCAAAGTATGCACCTTTGTTTATATCTATTGTATAGATGGATTTTAGCTCTCGTTTCGATGGGTTACACCTATCGTACGAAAGGATTATAGCTATCGTATGGATGGATCATAGCTATCGTATAGATGGATGAGAGCTATCCCACTGAAGTATTATAACTATCGTACCCAAGGATTATAACTGTAAATGTCTGCAGAACCTTCCTGCTGCCATTCCATGTATCAGATCAAACACATCAAACCGTCACTTACATCATCCGTCCACCGTAAAAATTGTTGAATTTTATTATTAATTAGACGAGCTTTAGCGAGGATTCAATTTGACATACTGAAAAAAAATGGTGTTCGTTTTTTTTTATGTTTTTTTGTCGGTTCTCCACAGGTCAAACGGCTACAGGTATCAACTTCAAACTTTTTTTCAATATGGTTCCTCATCTAACTTAGATCTGTGTAGTTTTGTGGCATTATCGGGGGGAAACTTTTTTTTTATGAATTTTAGAAATTTAAAAAATACCCATTAGAATAACATGACGGAAAAAAAGAGAATATTTTTTTTTCCCCAAAAAATGAAATTTTGGTGAAGTTGAATTACATTTTGATACACAATTCTAAAGAAATCAGCTTGATCGGGTGAGATATTTTGAAGAAAAAAAATAAAATGTGCTAAATTGGTACCACTCGAAGCAGTTCTTAAACATTACTACCCATACTATTACTATCCGCTCGTCTTACAACGCATATACGACGTTTTCCTAGTTATAAGAAATTATCATAGATATCGGCACACACTTGAAATGTCACTTAGATCTTCTGGCATCTAAATCTTGACTATTTTAGCTATCATATCCAGTACGTATCTAAATTTATCAGAAAGAGTCATCACTCACACCCTTTGCCTTCTGACCCCTTATAATCTTATAATCGGTTCATGCTTAGCAACAAGGAATCAAAATTCCAGTCTGAAACTTGAGTCATGTTCTAGGATTTTGGGAACCGCACCGAACACCTACACGTTTGCTAAAGCTCTGTCTGAACAATTACTGGACGAGTACCGAGATCGGCTACCATTGGTCATCGTGAGACCATCCATAGGTGAGTACATCTGCTTTTCCTACATTTACTTTACCCTACTGCTCAGAGCTTCATGCAAAATGAGCTCAGCGCGTGACTCCGTTAACTGTGGAGTGCTTTGACGACGCCAAACTTGGACTTCAGATGGTGGTTATGTTACCACGAACAATTCTTCAACTCCCACCAGACTAGTTCCACATAAGATTAGATCAGTCTGTAACATGTTGATAAGGTCAAGTAATTTCGAGCAGCTTGGGTTAAACATGAAAGTTATTGTTCATATATATATATATATACATATATATATATATATATATATATATATATATATATATATATATATATATATATATATATATATATATATATATACATATAGGCCTACGTCAGTTTATGTCAATAATATTGCAACAACTTCTTCTTTTTTCAAGTCATACACGCAGAGTCTGAACCAATGCCAGGCTGGATAGATAACTTCAACGGCCCCGTGGGTTTGTGGACAGCAGTTGGTTTAGGAGTGTTGAGGTAAGCTGCTATCCTTTATCAAGCTTCACTATCTTGACTTATACATATAGCTTACTTCGAGACGTGGATAACACACTATATTTGCAGAAGATGTTCTCATTATGAACTTTCACGTTTGTAGATGATTTAAGTTCCGTTTTCGTGGCTTGCGGTAGGCTTCAGGCGACTGGCGTTTTTTTTCTGGACAATCAGAGAGCTGTAGATTCTGCCGCTTACACTAGTTGCTCTCTGCCGTAAAGATGAAATCAATTCAACTTTGGAAATAAAATGCCGCTGTTAAAATTCATGTGCCTCACTGATGCAGAAGTGGGGTTATTTCGAAATATCACCTCTAAATCAGTACTTTTTGAATATTCATTATTACTGTATATGCGTGCCACATAATAATATACTAAAAATCATTTCAACTCCCGTATTGAACTCGACTATAAAATTAAAGAAAAAGAATCAAATCTCCAATTGGATGCAAATAAACGCAATTTTTTGAACGCCTCCGCCTGCCGCAAGCCATAAAAACGGACCTTCGAACCTTCGAGTTTTGTTGAGTACTTAAATAGGTATACATTTTGAAGAAAATTCAACAGTGTTAGAAGAGCAAACTACAAAGATATCTTATACTAGCTTCAGATTATTGAGACAGACTATACCTAAAGATCAGCTTAGAGCATTTCAGTTCGCAAGAACTCCAAAATTTACATGTCTAATGGTCTTCACTCAAATACCTCTGACTGAATGTGACTGTCTGCTTCTCCCACAGGACTATCAACCTCCGGTTTGACACGTGCGTGGACATGATTCCTGTCGACAAGGCGATCAAATCCATGATCTACATCGCCTGGTGCCGGGCATTGCGCAGGTAACTATCACTTATGGAGGAGAGATTCATGAGATGCAGAGATCACTTGTCTGGTGTCGTTGGCAAAAAACATCATTTCACCATTGTTGCTGATGTTCTTGTGAGGGGACTGGCATGATGCTTATGAAAATATTGAAATTCATATTCACAATTTTTTACTATACACTTTGATTAATATAATATTCTATTTTGGTTAATTCAATCAGTTTCAAGAAAATACGTCAATGTATTTCAACACATTCTTGCTATTTACTGACGTATTATCTTGAAACTGTATGACAAGAATGGAATTTGGCGAGCATACAATTATCTTGGACTTCATATACTTTCCATTCAAATACCAGGCTTCGTGAGAATAGAAAAATAGTATAAATGAAATCTCTATCACCGTGCATGCACCACCTCAAGGCTCTTTATATAGAGGGCAGAAAGAAAAACAGACTCAATACCGAACCTTGTGGAACCCCAACTGTTGATTTTCTGAGTGTGGACTCTGATTTTGAAGCCTCTGTCAGTAATCGTAGTTTCTACGACTTGTGGCTTCTCAGATAGAAAAGATGTGATCCAATCTGAAGTGTTTGCCAACAATAACCATACCTCTCAGTTTGCAGTCTGAAAGATCTACCTGTCATACGCCTTTGAGGATTGTTGGAATTCTCGTCCACATCTTGATAAACGGAATTCAGAAGCGTGAATATAACTGTTTCAATAGATCTACCTGAATGAAACCCTGACCGAATAGACGTGCAAATGTGTATACAAATCAATATTTCCACTCACACTTCCTTGTATACTTATTTTGAAATCAGTCATTTTTTGTAAGAAAACTTCAAAAGATTCCAATCACTTCATGTTACATAAGGTGTTTAATTCACGGAAATTTCCCACTTTAATTTTTTTCACATGCTGCTCAAGAAGTTGAAGCTTGGGTATGTCGGTTTTATATTCAGATGATTTTTAAGAATTGGTTTTGAGTACAGCTGGATCCTTACCCCGACTGTCACTTGAAATAACGTCTTAGGTCACGCCAGCTTCAAGAGACTAAGGACTTTGATTGGATAAGTGTTCTCTAGGAGAGCTAAGTACCTTAACGATATAAGATAATGACAAAGTCACGGTAACTTAGAACGCAAAAATGTGACCCTTTTCTTATCACACCTCAAAAACAGGGCTAGGATATTATGCTAACGACAAGGATAATACACTATCAAGATTTGAAAATCTGGGCATATTTATTCCCATGGTACCTATAAATACTAGTCAGTAGAAACCGAACAAAAGCCTTAGGGTGGATTGCAGAGGCAATGCTATTTTGTACCTACACGGCGTCTAAAGTAGACCGGGGTTAAACTTCGTTCTTGCAATCCACCCATAGTCTCCTTGATCTAACCAGGCCTGGGACGTTATTTTGAATAGCAGTTGCGGTAAGTATTTTTTTTTCTTCAAGTACATTCGGTTTTCAAGTCAGTTGGTTACCCGCGAAGGTGATTTGACAAAGGCGGAAATTGTAAAGTCCGGCCTGGTCAAATAAGTTGGCGGGCGCAGATTGCTTGTGCGACCGGGAAGGTGACTTGGGAAAGGCGGACAAATGTTGGAAATTGTAAAGTCTATATATGTGTGTGATCGGAGGTTTTCAGGGCCAACGGCGGATAGAAGAATTCCATGTCGATTGCGGTTCTGAAAAAAAAACTCTTTTCAGAACCACGCATATTTTTCAAACAAGGGCAAATAACCGCATTTGTCATAATTCTTCCATATATATATATTTTCAGTGAATATCTTTTTTTTTTTCATCAGATAATTTGAAACCAAATTAATTTTCAAGTAGGCTGGTCTTTAATACATTTGGTGTTTAGTACAATTGATCCCTTCTCCACACTAATACCCTCCCCTCTAATCCCCAGCGAGGTGCCTACATCAGAACTACCCGTCTACAACTGTTGCTCACTCCTCCAACCAATCAGCCAAGGCGAGATCACATCAATCGGTCGACGAGTAACCAACAACGTGCCGTACAGCAACATGGTCTGGTACCCGGTCGACAACGTGGACGTCGTATTGAATCCATTACTGTTCCGAGTCAGGTTCATCATCCAGCATCTGGTAATGGGTGTTATTCTCGACGGGCTGCTGCGAGCCAAGGGGCTGCCACCGATGTGAGTATTTCTCTCTGTCTCTCTCTTTCACGATATATATATATATATACTATACTGTCAGATACTTTATAGATACTATTATATATAGACTATTTTTACATTTTTTTTTGTTTCCCTCTGTAGTCTAGGCTAATGCCGGTATGGTTCCTACAATAGGTTGGCCATGACCGCTTCCTTCCCACTATCCTTCCCATTACCCAAGAACCTTCATCTCATTAATCATCCGACCAACGAGGTATATCTGTAGCCAGGCACCGAGTCGACCGGCAGAGGTTGATATACGCTGAAAACCAACCGGCCACACAGCCTTGCGCGAAACGGCCCTTTTGAAGGCCATCAGCCGACCAACTGCAGGGATTGGACGGACCATTACACGAGGCCATACTTCAACAATTTACACATAAAGTCGGCATATATATATATATATATATATAAATATATATATATATATATATATAAATATATATATATATATATAAATATGAATAGAGAAAGAGAGAAAGACACAACCGGCACATGCAGCGCAGTGGTTAATGCGCTAGCTTCATGTGATCCGGGAGGCGAGGGGAATTTCGAACCCAGTTCGATCCCCGCCGCCGACCATCTTTACAGGGATTTTCCATGGTTTCCCTCTGTAGTCTAGGCTAATGCCGGGATGGTTACTACAGTAAGTCGGCCATGACCGCTTCCTTCCCATTATCCTTCTCATTACTCAAGAACCTCCATCTCATCATCTCATTGATTATGCATCCGACGCCATTAGATCTGCGCTATCATAACAGTGCGTCGTTAAAACCCATTATGAAAAAAAGAAACACACACACACACACATAGATGATACATCAACGTTAGTGATAATTAAATTTTCTTCATTTCAGGTTCTTAAAAATCTATCGTAAATTGTACATGAGCTTGCAAGATCTGCTACCTTTCATCGTCAAAAGTCACCAGTTCAACAACAGCAAGTTCCTGGGTCTGGAGCGACACATGAAACCTGTTGATCGGCCAGGGTTCGGCTACAGCCACGTGGGAGTGCTCGACGCAGTTAGCCTCAAGGCCATAATTCTCGGCGGGAGGCGATACCTCCTCAAAGAGCCGGATAGCAGTCTGCCGGCGGCTAGGAGGAAATTGAACAGGTGGGAAAGTCTTTTTTTTTTCGTTGAGAGATTTTTCTTACTCTTAATTAGTGAAGAAGTTAGTTCATGCACGGTGATGGAGAGAATGTAGAGAATATTATATATATACAGATATTCATGCGTACCAGTTTTCTCCCAGTCTCACGAACCGGTATGATTCAATGAAAAGTATATGTATATATATATATATATATATATATATATATATATATATATATATATATATATATATATGAATATATATATATATATATATATATATATATATATATATATATATATATATATATATATGAATATATATATATATATATATGTTGTAGATAGGTTTTACGGTTTTTCCACGTACTTGATATGCTCTACTCTCGCGACGTTTCGGGAAGATTATACTCCCCATTATCAGGTCACGAGTCGGTGAGTCGCTGTGATTGGTTGGAGAGCCTGATAATGGGGAGTATAATCTTCCCAAAACGTCGCGAGAGTAGAGCATATCAAGTAAGTGAAAAAACCGTAAAACCCATCAACAACACAATATCAAGTCCACCAAAGTGGTGGTCATTATATATATATATATATATATATATATATATATATATATATATATATATATATATATATATATATATATATATATATATATTTTATATATATATATATTTATATATATATATATATATATATATATATATATATATATATATAAATGATGCTTATACAAATCGAGAAATTCATATTCACAATTTTCGACCGCGTCACTGACATAATTCTCCGGGGGAGGCGGTACCTGCTTAAAGAGCCGGATAGCAGTCTGCCGGCGGCTAGGAGGAAATTGAACAGGTGGGAAAGTCGAATTGCTCTTTTTTCGCTGAGAGCCGATTTTACCCTAGATATATATTATTACCGAGACACGTTACTCAACAAAGAAGGCGTACATATTTGTGTCACGGCAGCAACTTCACACCGCTTTGCAAACCAGGAAGCTTCCGCCATATTGGATATGATATTAGATATATATTAGTATCAATATAGAAGGCCTTGCTTTGAAGCTATTTGTCCAATATGGCCGCCGAGATCGGAACGAGCATATGTCGCTAGTCGGCCGAACAAGTAACGGATCTCAGTGTCCATGGTGGTGTCACATTCCCTCCAGTTGTATACGCTTGCACACTATTTATATTTATATTGAAAATATTCTTCCAAATTGTAAATAGACGCTGTTGGGAAATTTGTTCCGATGTGTTGATTGGGCTGGCTGGGTTGAGTTGTGTTGATTTTGTTGTTCAATATTGGTCCGGTCATTTCGGGTTAGTTTTGTTTGTAAGAGCGGCAACTGCGGCAGTTTTTTAGGCCCTTCAAAGGGCCCTTTATCTCGTGAACTTGTAAAACCTTGTACATTTATTCAGCAATTTTTTTTCCGTCTTTCTTATAGTTTTTTGAGTTAATTATGAAGTAGTACATTTGTGTCATCACCACAGTCAAGCCCTTATAAGGCTTTGTGGATAAGAGATGTGAATTTTGTTCATCTCTAATTTTGTCTACCTCTTGTTTTCTCAATATGAAAAAATACATTTTGCACCTGGATACGAAATTTTTCCGATGAATATTACAGAGTTTTATCATTACTACAGTGATATAAATGATAATTATAGTGTATATGTTATATTATATAAGTACACTTGATGAGCAGGCTTTGTAAAAATGAAAATTATTTGTGTTCCAGGCTATATTGGATGGACAGAGCAGTGAAAGTTCTTCTCTTGTTGTCATTCCTTTGGATCTTCAGCCTCTGCATCAGGACAAAAACTGATACGGTTCAAGCGTACTCAATCCCTTCATAGGATCGAATGTGGACGATTATTCTTTTCTCAACGAACCCACCAACAACTAGGTTATAAGGGGGTACGAATGAACAGATGATATTGAAACTGGAGTAATGATTAGGGAAAGGACGCTTACAAAAACCCATGCTTTAAGGCCCGTTTTCATGGCTCGCGGCAAGCGGCTGGCGTTTTTTTCTGGCCAACCAGAAAGCCGTGAATTCTGTCGCTTGAATCTGTTGCTCGCTGCCGCGAGAGATGGAATAATTTTTAACTTTGGAAATAAAACGCCGCGGTTAAATTCCCTCACACATACAAGAAGTGAGGTTATGTAGAAATATAACATCTAAATCAGTACTTTTCTGATATTCATTATTATTGTATTTGCGTGCCACATAGTACGATGATGAGAATCACTTTAACGCCTGAATTGAACTTGAATTATATATTTAGATAAATGAATGAAATCTCGAACTGGAGGAGAAGAAACGCGTGTTTGTGAACAGCGCAGGCGCCAGGTGATATTTTTAAACGCCTGCCTCGAGCCAAGAGAACGGGCCTTTATGTGGGACTCGAACGCACTTTCAACCTGACCTCAGCTGACTGAGCTGCGGAGAGCGGCAATAGAATCATTACTATGTTATTCATCGTGCTATTTATAACATAGGTCTACCATGCTTCAATTGGCGAATATCGATTTTATGTCAAATTTGTATGATAATAAAAATATGACAAAATACTTCTTACAATATTAACATAGAATGTTATGAATGAGTAGGATCACTGAACCTCTACCCCACGATAAGTTATCAAACTGAAAGGCTTCTTATGTATTTATATATTTGAAATAATGAATAGAACTGTACTATATGGAAACTCGTCCAGAATGAAACTCGTCGCGCCGGAAAGTCTACCAAACTGGAACGCTACCTCACAAAGGAAGCCGCCAGCGAGTATATCTGACTGCATGTATGTTCATATACGTACTTTGTGAATACCAAGTATTCAAAAGTATTCCAAGCGCGTCAGACCGGCAATCTGGAGTAAGTCCCGGGGAAGGTCGTGATTTTTGAACAGTTGCAAATCATATGATATACATATGTATTAATACATATAAATATATATATATATATGACTCACTCATACTCTCACGATTCATGTTTGATTAGAATAAGTTGAATATATATATATATATATATATATATATATATATATATATATATATATATATATATATATATATATATATATTTCAACAACTTTCTGAGTAACAGAAATTTTTTAAACAGAAACGATTTTTTAACAGTTTTGAGTCATACCTTTATAATATACCTACAGGTGGTTAATCAGAAAGTTGTTGAAATAATATGATCTCGACAGCTGAACTAGCTGATACATGTCGCTCAAACAGTACAATTTCCTGTTTATTTGAGGTACAATCCTTGAGTATAGAAATTTGTGACTGTACGAAAGATTTGAAAAATTAAAACCGTTCGGGAAGATCTCTGGCGTAATTGGTAGCGCGTCAGACCGGCAATTTGGAGATCAAGTCCCGGGAAAGGTCACGATTTTTGAACAGCTGCAAATCACATCATATATATATATATATGAATATATATATATATATATATATATATATATATATATATATATATATATATATATATATATATATATATATATATATTTATATATATATATATATATATATATATATATATATATATATATATATATATGTGTATATATATATATATAATATATATATATATATATATATATATATATATATATATATATATATATATATATATATATATATATATATATATTTATATATATATATATATATATATATAAACAAGAGACCCGAGAACTGTTATTCCACTGGATCGACTCCCACGGACT
This sequence comes from Brachyptera putata, assembly GCA_907164805.1. NCBI lineage: Eukaryota > Metazoa > Arthropoda > Insecta > Plecoptera > Taeniopterygidae > Brachyptera > Brachyptera putata. The sequence continues at coordinate 3,136,089 of OU015475.1, forward strand.
CCTAGCAGTAATTCTTACCGTGAGCCTCAGCAATGATGTCACCCAATGGATGAGCGCTCGCTCTGGAGCTGCGCTGTATCGTGGTTGCGCCGCTCACCGCTGAGCAGTCCATGGACGTGCTGCGCAGTGGAGTCAGCTGTGCGTAGCGATAAATACTTGTTAAACTGCCAGCACCTGGAATATTTATATACATCAGTAAATTAATCGAATACCAGATGAACGAATGATAGTTAGTCGAACATGCAGGTGGTACACGGTGTTCACTGATTCAAGATTGAAGTTTCATTCCTATCGTTTCCCCACAACTCTTCTCTCATCTTTGTCTTGTACGAGAAATACAGATATACATTGTAACGATGCCTCAATCGAACTGCAAGCAATCTGGTAGTTTTGGTTGTCATCGCTTCTGAGATGATTCATGGGTCGAACGAGTTTACCGTGATCATCCCAGCCCGAGTCAAAAGTCAGTAGTTATTGGGAAGCGATCGAGGTAGGTCGCGCTCTGTGTATCTCTCTGTATTATTTCACGTTGAATATACCTGTGTTTAAAACATCTTCCAATTCACTCCTCCTGATTTCACCTCGCCCTAATTCCCACATCGTAACAACATTATTAAATCGAATACCAGATAAGGCATAGGTTTTTGTAAATGTCCTTTCACCTATCATTACTTCATCGTTTCACTATCACCCGCTCATTCGTACCCCCGTATAACGTAGCTGTTGGTGGGGTCGCTAAGTAACTTAGAAAAAAAACGATATCCGGCCATTCATGTGATATGCTAATGGTAAACGTTTTTCACACATTGCATGTCTTTTAGTTTAATCGTCTTCGTCTACAATACAAATCTCTGGTCTTGCCTTTGTCCAATACAACAGTTTCTATCAGTCTCACCAACAGCATGCATGCATGTATATATATATATATATATATATATATATATATATATATATATATATATATATATATATATATGTATATATATATATATATATATATATATATACGTGTATAATAAGTATTCATGTCTTTATATGTATAACACATAGATATATTACATGCATTCATGAGGTCGCCGTTCTCTAGGCGGTCCGCGGGTTAGTCGTTGCTGTGATTGGCCACACGTCCGCGGACCGCCTAGAGAACGGTGAGCTCATGAATGCATGTGGGCGCAATTTATGTATACATGAATAAAAACACAAATATATAATGCAATGTTATATAAGAAATGATCATATTTGGAGGTATTTCAGTCGTTTTTTAAATCATTGATCGAATGCTCGATATTCAAGACGATTAATATAATAATCTTATATCATCAGTCGCTTAAACCCACGTGAACACACACACACACATATATATATATATATATATATATATATATATATATATATATATATATATATAAAGAGAGAGAGAGTAAGACTTATTTCCTACCTTTCAGTACTGGGGCTGAGTTATCCCGCCTCTTGTAGTCCCCTACACTAACTCTACTGTTGGTGTTCATAATGTCTATCATTTGACGTGGCACTTTTATAAACACTTTAACTGTCACTATCACTTAACCGTTTAAAGACTATTCAAGTTTTGAATTTGAAGTCATTTAAATTCACTTTGATAAGCACTGTCACTATCACTGAATCGTTTATAGTCACTTAAAATTTTTAATTTCAAGTTATTTAAAGTCACTTCGATGAAAACTTCCACCATCATCATCAAGCCATTATTTAAGGTCACTTTAATGAGTATTTTCGATTGTCAGTTTGACTATGTTTATTCATTGTCACTTTTATGATCACAATGATTGTATATATTTCATTGATTATATTGATTTTTTATTCCAGCAATTATTTTGTATTGTGACTTTGATAAGGACTTTGTTTATTATCATAGTTTTTTTAAACTTGGCCATTATTGATATCGACTTTGATTGTCATTTTAGCAATTATTATTCATTATTTATTTGATATCAACTTCAGTGTTTATTTCGATTATCATTATTTTTTATTGTCACTCCGATATCAAATTTGGTGTTCACTTTGGAAAACATTCTAATATTTTCGAATATTTCAGACATTTTATTTCAATATTACAACTGAATTGTTGGCATTTCAACTCGTTTTTTCAGATTGTATGTTATTATTTCTGTATATATTATCATTTTTAGAATATTTCTGTATTTGTGTATTATCATTCATTATTACCGGTATGTTGATATTTCTGATCATTCGTTATATTGATTATTGAATATTTCTTGAATAATTTTATTGGTTCAATAATAAATCATTTCTACAAAAAGATGCAAAAGATGCTACAGTTAGAGTGGGTGCATATGTATTCTTTTATATATCATTGGTAATTTTGTTAGTGTTTGAATTGATTTAGATTCAATTACTAGTTTTTTCTCATAATTTTATTCTGATATTGTATTTATAATCATTATCCATTCTTTTATTTCATTATTCTGTGTCGCATCGGCAACCCGAATATAGACAGAGATCTAAAAAAAGATTTTACACACACTTCTAGTCTACGTGAAAACTGTTCGTCAACATTGAATACAAGGAGGTTGCCCATCGTTCTCCTATTCTAATCTATCAAGTGCTATTTAATTTTTAGGATGATCAATTAATTAACAAGAAAGAAACCACGGTTCATTCAATCATATTCTAGCTGAAATTAATTGATAGAATCATGTTACTGAATCCATGAAACTTATGGAACTGAATTACTAATTCATTTTGACGTGTCATAAACTTTTCTATATACATGATTCATAAGGAAATTATACACTGCGAAAACTTCATTATAAATTATTCATATTTATTTCAATAATGAATTTACCAAAAAAACGATTTGTAAACACAAATAGATATGATTAAAAAAAAGTTAGTGTATTGGAGAATGAGTTAATAGTTACATTGGCCTATTAATTAATATCTATTGAACATTTTAAAATATTTGTTCGAATAGTTTTCTCAATTTGATAATAAATTAATTCCACAAAAACAAGGCCTTCAGTGTTCTAGTTGACCTAATCACTTTTTTAACTCACGAACATTTAGTGAGTAGATTGTGTAGCGTTTTCCCAGTTCAATCAAGAGCTATTCAATTTTCAAGTTTATCAATGAATCAACAAAAAAGTAAAAATAACAAATATTACAACAATTCCATAAAATATAGCCTGGTTGGAATTGCATTAATAAAACCATATTATCAAATCCATAAAACTAATTCAAAATAAATTACTTATTCACTAAAACCATAATTTATCACAGATGCTATTTTCAACTTTTCAATATATATTCCATAACAAAATTATACAGTACGATAAATTCACTATAAATCATTCAAAATTAATTCACATAATAAATTCACATCAAATTTGGTACATCAACACAAATAAAACAAAACTGGTAAAACAAAAAGTTAGTAAAAAGTTGTCCCAGCGAATACACGTCCCAGCCTAGCCCGACTAACTTTAGAACCAAACTAAATACAACGAACAAAATTCTGATATTTATTTATTAATGTGTGATATTTCACCCCCACCCTTCCTCCAATCGACCCCTTCTCTCCCCTCCCTCCCCTCAAACAGATAGTCATACTTCCATCGCGAAACTAGTATGACAAAAGGCCGGGGAAAATTGATTTTCCTGATGGCATGGAAAGAAATAGCTATAGTATAGGCAGTAATATTTATATCTACGTGTAATGAAATGTGGTGACATTGAAGTCATACAATCATGACTTGTGATGATAATAATGATAATAATGATAATAATAATGATAATTTATATTTATCAGCAATTAGTAAATGGGCATGGGAAATAATCGTGGGTAGAAATCAACAGAAATAACATATTGTATCATATTTGAATTATTTTTAATCCGTTATAACGCATTGAACACAATCGTGAGTAACATATGGATAATAATAATGATATGATAATTTATATTCATCAGAAATAAGTACAAATTGAAATGGAAAATAAATGTAGGGCTGGATAAAAATCAGTAAGAAACATATTTTGTCATATTTCAGATATATTGTAATGAGCTATGATATATATTTTAGTTGCATATTTATGATTTATGTTATTTATTTATTTATTCATTTGATTATTCCTTTAACACTCTTCCGAGGAAATCCGAATAGTTAGCAGTTTACAATTATCAACTACTAACTTATACATGTGGCTTATAACATCATATGATAATAAGTGAATATATTAACAATAATAGTAATGATAGTGATAATATATGTATCAAGTAATCCTGAAGTTCAATTTAAAGATTCATTTAATAATAATAATGATAGATTGTTATTCATAGTTATCAGGAATCAGTACATTGGCATGGTGGATAATAGTATAGGTACAAATCAGTAAAAGAAAAAATATTTTATCACATTCCAATTATATTGTAATTAGCTATGATAGATATTTCAGATACAGAATCATGACTTATGTTGATAATAATAAATTGTAATTTATATTTATCAACAATAATTATACATTGACAGGGAAAATAATGTAGGTAAAAATCAATGAAACAAAATATTTTGTCATTTTTCAAATATATTGTAATTAGCTATGATAGATATTTCAGTCACACAGCCATAATTTAAATTTATTCATTTTGTATTCAAGAAGTGATGAGCCCAAGGAAGACCACTCACAACGTTACATTTTTAGTGTCAAAGTAACATATGAACGATCGTAGTGACTTCTCGGATGAACATATTGTAGTGAAACTGCTTCACAACATTCAGAGAAGTATCTTATAAAATATTCTCGCTCCATAAAGAACATTCTCAATATGTTACTTGTTATTTGTATGTAACGGTACGCTGTGAGGTAAAAATCGACGGCAAAAATATCGAGTGTTACTTTTACATGCAACTGATCTTTCCACTCTTGTTATTATAACATTGGACTCATCCGCGTATGATGTCATCCACATATTTGAGCACCGGTATTCTCTTCCAGAATAGTTTTACACCCCGGTCATCTGCTCTTGATGAGACCGAGCAAATCACTGGGCTCAAGGTCAAATTGAATAAGATTGGGCCTAATGTGCAGCCCTGTTTTACTCCGTCTGGATCCAATTTCCTTATTTTCCTCAAGCAGAGATGGGCTCCAGTTCATGTATATTTTCTTTCCGTCAGCACCGACAGCGTGGTCATTTCTTTACCCATTTCCAAATTTTATGCTGAATAATTTGGGTAGATAATTAGAAGAGTCTGTCATATTCTATTCAACGAATCAGTTGAATTCAGGAATTTGGAAAATACGGCAATACATTTCGAATCATCTGACAAAATTATATTTATCCATGGACAACTGTTGTCTAATGGTCGAGTATTTATCACAATCAATAAGAATATGTTTCACAGTGAGAATATCATTGCATGTATCGCATCGAGGTTTAATTTATTCTATTGTAAACATATAAGCTTTAAGTTAGAAGTGTGTGACATATTCGCAAACGAATCAGAACCACTTCTTCTCTTTTCGAATTTCGAATAGATTAATCGCATGGTTCAATAGAAGGTTTGATTTGTATATTATGATTACGATAGATTATTTGTATATTTTATTTCAAGTCAATGAAAGAGAGATGTTTACATTTGCAATCACCCACTTGAGCGAGTCATCAGTCGGCCGTGTAGCGATGGAATGCGAGTGACGGGGTAGTGAAGTGAAGGTCACGATACAGCCAGTTCTAGCGACCACGCGGTCAGGGGTGGTTTTGTGCATACTGCGCGTGAGAAAGTAGATTTTTAAAGTCTGATTTGATTCAAAAGTACTTTGGTTTGGTGTTTAAATGTAAAATAACAACGTGTGCGAGTGTGGGCCTACACAACATTGACAGGTATCGTATTAATAATTCTGTCAACACTTGGACTGGGTGGAATATTGTAATTTGGTGAAGAAGAGAGTTGGTAACAGTATTGGAGACGAAAGAAATGTGTTTCATCAATTTGTTTTATAAGTTGGTTTTGTGAGTACATTGGTTTGGAAGTGATGAATAACAACGTGTGCGAACAACAACAACAACGAAGGAACAACAACATTTGCAACAACAATCCACACAACATCAACAGGTAACATTATAATAATTTTTAATTCTGTAAACACTTGTACTGGGTGAAATATTGGTATGTTATGGGTAGAATTGTTTGGTTAAATAGTACGGAATCTTGTCGTACCATCATTATACAAATCTGCAACCATGTTCAGTATTTGGTCGAGATTTTCCGAGATCCTTAGAACATAGTTTAAGGATGAAAAACTTCATTACTCTATGCTTAAAATACATCTCAACCATATAACCATAGATTTATGAAGTTTCTTGATACATGCTCAAACTAGATTTTAATGAATAATGGCGATATTTTATTTCCCTAATTTTAGAGAAAACTAGACATCATCATCTCAATTTCAGACATTTTATATTTGTCCTCCAGGACCCGGCCCTTTTTAATGAGTGATTATATAGACATTACTCGATTCTGTTTATGTTTTTACAGACTCAATTACCAAAATTACAAAGTTGATAAATACTAATTGAATTTTAATTTCACTTAGAGCCAGTTGTACCAAGTGATGATTGGTGAATTAAGCAAAAATTAGCAAATTAACTTGTTATCACCCTTGGATACATAATGCTATTTTTACCTCAAGTAAACTAATTCAACTAAGTCAACTAATTAATATTTAATCATCAGTTGGTACAATCGGCTCTAAATCCAATAACCAGATGAAAAGTTGATGAATACTAATTTCATTTCAGTTTCACCTAATCCAAACACTAGCAATACACAAAAAGGCGATGTTCAGTGTATGACCCCAGCTTTCATTCTGGAGTCACATTGACTGGTCGTATTTTAATTTCACTCAATCCAATTAGGCCTACCAGATACAAAATTGGTAAATGCAAATCGAATTTTGATCCCACTCAATCACCAAGTTGATGAATACTGATTGAATTTTAATTTCACTTGATCCAATAACTGAATTGATCGTTTAATCTGTTATCGGTATTAATCATTCATCGTCGGTACCAACTTTACAGCATGATTGATGAGTTTGATAAGCTGTGTCGGTATTCATATCACTGAGTGGGTCTGATCGATATAAGTTATTAACTACAAAGTTGATAAATACTAATTCAATTTTAATTTCACCATATCTAATTGCCAATACAGAGTTGTTTAATGCAAATTTGATTCCAATTCCACTTAGAGCCGGTTGTACCAAGTGGTGATTAGCAAATTAAGCAAAAATTAGTAAATTAACTTGTTAAAATCCTTGGTTACCTATGCTATTTCTCTACCTTAAGTAATGGTCAACTAATTAATATTTGATCATCAGTTGGTACAATCGGGTCTTAATCCAATTACCAAATACGAAGTTGGTGAATGTAAATTTTATTTATTTTCACTTAATGTGATTACCAGATAAAAAGTTGATGAATACAAATTGAATTTTAATTTCACTTAAATCAATCAACAGATAAAAAGTTGATAAATACAAATTAAATTTTAGTTTCACTTAGAGCCCATATTACCAATAGTAAAAATGTGTTAATTAAGCTAATAAATCAATTGCAGCACAAAAATAACATTGGTAACCAAGGGTAATAACAAGCTAATCCACTAATTATCGCTTAATCAACAAATTTATCATTCGTAATACCGGGCCTTAATGCAATTACCAAATTTAAAGTTGATGACTACTGATTCAATTTCAATTTCAGTCAATCCAATGACCAACTTGATCGTTTAATCTGCTATCGTTTCTAGTCGGTACCAACTTTTCAGCATGATTGATTTGTTTGATAAGCTGTGTCGGTATTCATATCACTGAGTGGGTCTGATCGATATAAGTTATTAACTACATTCTCTTTGAGGTTTCCTAATGCGAGTCTATGATTGGTTGATCAAAGTCAAGTCTTAATGGCTCACTGAACTGTCATTAAGGGCATGCTTACACAAATCGAGAAATTCATCTTTACTATTTTTTTCCATTTTAAAAAAACAGTGTAATTGAATGAAAAGTTCATATCTCCAAGATAATTTTATGCTCTTTAATTAATATGACATTTTTTGTGTGAATTCAATCAGTTTTGAGATTTACATTAGATCTAATAAGATCTGTAAATCTTTTACTAATACCAATGTTGGTAGAGTCCAGATATATCGCGAAAACAGTTTATATTGTGTTCCGGACTTTCGGCAACTGAAGACTTTTATCTACGGCGGAGAAGTGTGGTTACAGACAGAGTAGACCTGGTGTCAAAGTTCATTGCTTTTAATTTAAAATAATAATAAAATGGGGTGGTAAGATCGCCCTTGTGGTGCCCCCTCCAAACGATCCTACTCCCATCCTTAGCCTTGAGAGTAAAGAATGATTTTGTATCAAGTTTCGATGTTATTTAAAAAAAAAAGTTTTGAGATAATACGTCAATGAATTGCATCACATTATTTTCATTCAATGACGTATTATCTTGAAACTGGTTGAATTCACTGAAATAAAAAGTCATATTAATTAAAGAGCATGAAATTATTCTGACGATTTGAACTTTTCATTCAATTACACTGGTTTTTGAACATAGAAAAAAAATAGTGAACTTGAGTCTCTCCATTTTTGAATATATTTTTTTCATCTTCCAATTTCTCCAACTTCCTCTCTTCCTTATCTTCCTGTCTACTCCCTTTATCCCATGTATCCCCTCATCGCATAACTATTCCCAATGCCCAGGTCAGTACCACGTTATTCCCAGAATTCCCCTTATATCGGTACCGTTATACGTAATACATTCGTGTACTGCGAGATGTCTACATGCATGTAATGCGGGCAGTATTGTCAGGGTTGTTAGGCAGCACGCACAGCAATACTATCATGTGACGATATAAATATTAGACGATCATCGATTAGGGTCAGTATGTAGGACTGTGGGGCGGTTGAGGGGGGGGGGGGGGGGGGGAAGTAGGGAAAGGGGACGACGGGTGAAGGTGTACTGGGATGGGCAAGATAGGGTTTTTTCTAATTATTGATATGTACATTTTGACAAGAAATCATTTCTATACCCAACTACATGTCTATTTTTCACGTTTTTCACACATTTTTCAACATATTTTTCAAATTTTCACATATTTTTTGACATTTTTAGACACATTTTAGAACAAGAAATGTTCGACAACGGTCTTTTTGATTATGATGTGTCATTAAAATTCACCATTAAACATTTACAATCATAAAATTTATCCATCAAACAACTAGCACGAACAATAGAATGACAATTTCAAATTCAAATTCAATTGTCTTTATTTTTCCCCCAGAAATGGCAATATTCACATTCAGATTTTAGCATTGCTAAAATATTCTGCTCTTCCATATATCATCACATATAATCATATAATCATATAATCATATAATCAGCACGTAACAATACCTGTACTAAGCTTCTATTTGAAGGTACACGCACACACGCACGCTACACTTAGGGACCATATTACCAATAATAGAAATGTGTTAATTAAGCTAATTGATCAATTGCAGTACAAAAATAACATTGGTAACCAAGGGTAATAACAAGCTAATCCACTAAGGGCCCATATTACCAATAATAAAAATGTGTTAATTAGGATAATTAATCAATTGCAGTACAAAAATAACATTGGTAACCAAGGGTAATAACAAGCTAATCCACTAATTATGGCTTAATCAACAAATTTATTATTCGTAAAACGGGCCCTTACTACAATAACTAATTAGAGATTAGACTATTATCCTTTTTCTATTATTGTTCAGAAACACTGATACAGAAATAAATTACAAAAATTGATAGAGAAAGAAAATCACAATTACAACCAAAACATCCACAATCATCCCCCTGAACAGATATAAAAGATAAAATACAGACCCATTATTATTTTAACATTTCAGATAGTTACAGCGAGTACACCCCTGTCAGTAAAACAATGTCTGGAAACTAAAACTACTAAAAACAACCTAACTACTGGACTTTCAAGCTACTAGTCATCTGATCTCTCCATCTTCCTCGTGGTCTTCCACCTTTCCTTCCACCCACTAATACTCTTTCAAATTCTTTTCTTGGGATTCGTTCTGGTTCCATTCTCCGCATATGACCATATTACAAACAATTCACTGGGGGGCTCCAGACCTCCTTTTAGCGAGCAACTGGTGTCCAGCTAGGTGGTTGGTCATTTCATTCATGTAACCTCCCCCCCCAGCACCCACCCCCCCCCATCCCAACACTCAATTCCTGAAAACGTCCCTGAGAAAGAGAACAACCACTACCGGTACTACTGATCTTTCAAGTCAACAGAAACCTCCGATGAAGCAGCTTTAAAACTGACATTACCACCGGTATTAACTTCTTCATCAACAGACCTAGAAGCCCTAGAAGCCCTAGAAGCCCTAGCAGCCCTGGCCATCTCTTCATCAACAGCCCCAGAAGCCCTAGCCACCTCTTCATCAACAGCCCTAGAAGCCCTAGTCACCTCTTCATCAACAGCCCTAGAAGCCCTAGCCACCTCTTCATCAACAGCCCTAGAAGCCCTAGCAACAGCAGCTGCATTGTTCCTAGCAACACGTGCCATAATCTCGGCTCTCTGTCTCAACACTGTCCTTTCTGTAGCAGCACTATTCTTAGAGGCAGCTTTTCTCGACTGTCTAAAATCACCATGACTACCAAAACATAACGTCCTGATCTTCATAAAACCCTCAATCCAATAGGCTCTGGTTTTCTCTTCGAACAATACAAAAAACAATGACAACATAAACACATGGAATGTAGCTGTTATGAGAAAAAGATAATCAAAAATATCTTGATCATTTATAACTTCAGTTTCTGAAAGGAGATTAAATACCCAAGCAAAACCAAACAAGAAAAATACAAATATACTAGTACCTAAATTTCGAAGCTGTGCTTTTTCATCACTCAAACCATGTCTTTGAATTTTAATAGAATCACCAACACATTTGTAAATGTTATTAATTATAAAAATGAATATAACCAGATTGAGGGCTAGTATTATAACAGCTGGTGCATAGACGGTTACTTTTAAAGCAATTCCGTCTGGGTAACAATAACCTCTGTCAATTGTGCGGGTCATGTAGAAACTTTTATAATCCCAGATGAGAAGTGTGGATACTGGAAGTAAAGGTAAACCCCAAGCGAATAGAGATACTTTCAACAATAGATGTGAGGTTGTGGTTGCCCCGGCAATAGTAACTATCCTTTTGTATTGTAGTAATGATAACGAAAGCATCCACATAAACATAGCCAGAAAGGAATAATGACGTAGAGCACCAATCACAACACAGGGTACACTCATGATATCAAGGCGGTAGAAACTATTGGTGAATCCTAAAATCAAATTAACCAATAACGCGAATGTCATATGTAACATGATTTGGTGTCCAATATCATTTCGCCATTTTTTGAATAGAATTGCTGTTAAGAAAATACTGAGAACTCCTATTGAACTGAAGACTCCTTCGGCAATCAAAGCAAACTTCAATGCTTTGCTTAAGGAAAATATTTCACTGTTAGTTTTAATCGAATTGTAAATAATGAAATAACCTCTCAGAGAATTATTACGTACTGATAGATGTTTACAACGGTATACAGTATTGGTAAACCATCTTGTTTTTTGAAGTCTACAATTTTTCGTTGTGAATGATTTAGTTTCGAAATCCCAAGAAGCAGCAAGTATGGAGAAATAATCTGGGATGTACTCAACACTAACCATAAATTCTACATAATGATCGGATTCATCTTTATAATCCATCGATAAATTTGAATTTTTGAAAAGTGTAATGGTGATAACATTAATTATTTTATTATGTGATGAATATAAATTATCGAAAACTGCAAAATCTGATAGGTATTCTTCTATGAATAAAGCGGACATACTGTCGAAGTAACGAATCAACGAATTGGAGACAAGAAAAGCTAGAATGGCGCGTGATCCACTAGTAAATGATTCGTTCATTTTTACCATTTCCAAGCTTCCATATCTATAATTATTAATACCGATGACAGGATTTTCCACATTCAGATTCGTCAAAAAAAACATATGTGTCTGATATGTTATAGCAATCTCATCAATCGGATCATATGGAGAAAACAAATCTTCCAAAATACCTTGAGTACCAGAAGTAATTATAAAATTAACAGTACTCGAAAATGAACTCCATGTACTCTCATCTATAATTTGTAATAGTTCTTGTATTAATTGATTTAATATTGTTTTATTGTTATCCAAACCGACATGATCCTTCAATTTCCTGGAGTATTCCATGATTTCTATATGACTGCTTGAGTAAGATGGATTGCCATTACAGGTCGCCCATTGGGTGGTGAACTTTTCTGGAGGCATCCACATGGCACGTTTGGCAGAAGTGTTCCAAGCACACGCTATGGTAGTGACGTCATAGGTGACGTAATCAATCATGACGTAATTCAAAGCTGTGGAAATGAAATATCAACAAAATTATCTATATTAAAGGCTAAGCGTGTCTGTCTGTCTGTCTGTAAGGTGGTGATCGCGGGGCAGGGAGGAGGGAGGCATGGATGACGGGCGGAGAAAGGAGGGAGAGGAGGGAGGCGCACCGCCCTGATCATTGTGATCATGATGAGTGATCATTGATACTTTGTTGTGCGTAAATCACTTCACACTTCGCTTGAAGATAAACACGTGGCTGTCGAAAGATGCTTGGTGTGGGCAAGGGAAAAGTGCATGCGTAGAAGTTCTGGACTATTCCATTTGGGCGGTACCTACTATACGAGAATATTCGATTTGTCACATGGTAAACATTTGATGGGTAACTACATTCATTCAGTATTTAGCAACGAACGGCGGGGGGCAGCTTTCTGTCTGTGCTCAACCGTTTCCGAACGGTCCAAGACATTCTGGAGGAGAACGGAAGGTGCGAAGGAATTTACGCGTAATTGGGTTAGTGCGTAGTGATGCTGTGCGTTCAAGGTATATGCAGTGCGACAGTTATAACAATAGTAGTGGGAAGTATAGTAACAACAGAGAGAGAGACCCCGCGTTTTAAACGCGGGGCTAAGGCTAGTTATAATAGAATCACCCAGTTATTAATGTACCTACTTGAATCGTACGCTTCTATGACTGGTTGACCTTGGAACAGGTCGCCGAAGGTCACGCAGTGGCTCAGGTCAGCAATGACTGAGACGGAGGCAAAGTCGGGGAGCTCTATGAACGATTGATTGCTTTCACATCTGAAAATAACAATCAAATAAATCAGGATGAGAAATAAGAGACCAGTTGTGTTATCTAGGAAAAGATGGTCGATGTTCTCACTGTGAAACATATTCTTGTTGATTGTGATAAAGTTGTCCATGAAAACCACTTTAAGATGAAATATTGCCAGATGACTCAAAACAGATTGATAAACTGACCAAATTTCTGAAATTAATCGATTCATTGGATAAAATATGATTTTTTTTCATAATATAGTGATGATGTCTTGAAAATAAGAGAATAGAGAAATGGAAAAAAGGTTGATGAAATGACCACGCTTTTGGTGACACACAGAAAAAAATGCAGATGGGTGTAATATAGGAACCTGAAAAAAGAGGAATTGGAAAGTAGTAGGAGATAGATACATGTTATTAGAAAAGGTTAAAAGAATTATATAGAATTAGTTGAACAAAGAGAAAGTGAATTATTTCTTGACTCTCAAAAAGTACATGAATCACCTGTATGAGAATAGGTCTAACTAGCAGATAAGTAGTGTCATCAGCATGGTTACCCAGTTACATTTTTCCACAAAACCTTAGAATAAGACTAACCGAACTGGAATTCTGGTCCACAAGAATCGTAGGCTATCTACAATGAGACAAACTACATTTTTCCAAGATGACTTACGTAATATCAAATTGTCCAAACGGCGAATGTAGATACGTTACGTTGATGAGAGCTCTCAAATGGATCTCGGCAATACCAACTTCATTGATCTCCGCACTGTACCAATACGCCATACTATCTTTATTACTCATCACACCGACATCTCGTAAATTCTCCAATACTTTCAAGGTCATTGTACCATTGGCTCGTATTTCACTCGGATCAACGACCACTTCTTTACTTCTAACGACCATTTCAATATGACAGTAATTTATCAGATCTGTGTAATTTTCTTTTGTGTAGTCGTTGTCAGAAATGACGCGTCGTTTGCTCATCTGACATATAGCACACCGGAAAGGATATGAATTGTTGACCATGGTTAGGGTCCGTGTTTTCAAATTGTAGGCCCCGTAGTATTCGCCGGATACGTATGTGGTGTCATTTGTTGCATGCATTGTTGTAAGTTCCTCTTCTGTGATCACCTTTCAAGAACAGAATTATTTTGTTATTATGGGGTGAGAGTAAGTCACGTGATGCGGTGATAACAGCTCGACTGGGAATATTTAGTTGGAGTGGAGGTTATCTTTATGGTGGAGCTCGGAGTCGGATCAAATGAATGGGTTTGTTCATTGATTGATGTGATTGCTATGACTGATGTGGCAATTCTGCTGAGAAATATAATTCGTGATAATCAGCATATACTTCTGTTTCTTTTCATGTGACTTACAACCGCTGTTTTGTTATAAATATCCTCCGAGGATAAGAATGTAACGGTGTTGTGGAGTCATCGCTAGTCGGATACTTGGATAGTCGGATAGTCAATGAAACTTGGCTAGTCTGTTGGCCTCTCTCCGTGTCACGTGGTTTCTGGCCTCATCCCCCCCCCCCGCACACAAGCTATCCCGGCTTCACCCACTCTCAATGCTGCCCATGTTACGTTTTGCGTTTAGCCTGGTATAGATATTGAAATGAATATGGGGCCTTTACATAAATAGACCTGTGTATGTTGTGAATGTAATACCATAGGTCATTGTGATTGTTTCTTCACAAAAACTTCTTTTGAACGTTATTGTGAGGAAGATGAAAATAATCCGATTCACAATATAATTTGAACACAATTCACCGTGCAACGCTGAAAGGTTAAAGAGTTTACCATTATGTCTATAAGATTTGGAAAGAGTCTGCATCTGGAATTTGTAAGAGCTGCGTATCCATATAGCTACAATCCAAAGTATATCATATGTATTGACCAATGCAACTTTTGTCCCGCACTCATAACAACCTCTTTCTCCCATGACCTTCACACATGACCTCATCTCACCTGTTGATCAGCCAGATAATTATTATACCAATACAGCTTCCTTGTCGTTTTGTCATCATTAATATACTCCTCGTCGAATCGTTGGTCGATGACGCCGAATGGCACGACACGTGACTCGCATAGCTCCGCCTCCTCGTCGGTGAAGTTGTCGTAGCGCCACAAGAGGGCGTGGCCTGGCAGGTCGTCTTCGCATTGTGTCGACATGTTGGTCCACGATGTGGAGATGTTGGATCGTACCTGAAGGTCATATGAGGTCATACGGTGAAGGTCACATGGAATCGAGCGTGTCAGGGGCTAGTTCGGGTGAGTAGGAAATTTGATTTGAGTAGGTGGGGAGTGATGGGAGAGGAGGCATTGTAAATCAAAATGTAATATATATATATATATATATATATATATATATATATATATATATATATATATATATATATATATATATATATATATATTCGTAAAATGTTTATATCCGTAAGATTCGTGAAACTGAGTCAAGGATTGTAAAAAGGCCTTTATGAGGGCTCAACATTTTACGAGAAATTCCATATATATAGGCATATATGTTCACACATATGAATATATACATATATGCCTATTTATATATATATATATATATGGGATTTCCCTAAAAAAGTTGAGCCCTCATAAAGGCCTTTTTACAATCTTGGAGCCAGTTTTACGAATCTTGATTGAATGTTGATCTTCTGATCATTGGTCAAGGACTCAAGGTACGAACATGACATATGTTATCAAGGATGATAACAGGTCAATCCGGTAACTATTGCTTATTACAATAACAATAAATTGGTAAGACCACACCTTGGGAGCATATTTAACCCAAATTTGCGTGTATTCAGACGAAAGTAGGTGAATTGTGAGGGTTTCAATTGGTATATAAAAAGGGGAGGTCAAGTACATTGGTGGTGGGTAATTTCCGCTACCCTTCTCCCTCCCCCAACCGTCTCCCTCAACCCTACCCACTCACTTTCCAACTCGTCTGGATACATACAGGTGCTCGACCGTTTTTGGCCGTTCATTAGAATTCAGTTTCAGGGTTGTGATGTCCTTTAACAATAATGATAATAATAATAATAATAACAGAATAATATTTCCTTCAACTCACTATCCTCAGCGTTGTGTCGACAGGGCTGAAAAACTGGACACATTGTTCACTAGCGACATCTGGTGACAAGGCGCTCAACAACAACAATAACAAACCTGGAAAAGAATTTTGGAAACAATAATAAGAATAATTAATTCAATGAAGATACAAATTCTGAGGATTTGGACGTTATTTTGAATGGTCACTATAAAGGCCCTATCCCATAAATGTGTGTATAATATATATATATATATATATATATATATATATATATATATATATATATATATATATATACATACATATATGAATGATGTAGATTTTCAAGGCAGCCTTCATATGTTATTAGGTCTTTCGCGCTAAATTTGTCTCTTTTTGAATATATATTTGCAGTCTAGCGGACCTTACCCTATCACGACGTTTCGTAAACATTTTAGGTATCCATCTTCCGGCTTTCTCCTTTTTCTCATGTCTATTGCTGACTCACAAGAAGAATGGACGCCGGAAGATGGATACTGAAATGTATCCGAAACGTCGTGATATGATAAGGTACGCTGGACCGCAAATATATCCAGGGCCCTTATTCTATAACTCTAAAAGCAACGAAATCAGCCCATTTTCGATTTGTCCCAACTATTTCGTATACTTCAACAGAGCGTATCGAAACGTCGCGATATGATGGGTCTGCTGGTCCGCAAATATATTCAGGGCCCTATTTCTATAACTCTAGAAGGAACGAAATCAGCTATTTCGTATATTTTCGTATACTTATTTCGTATACTTCAACAGAGCGTATCATATGGGCTCTGACACTTTCGTCACCCATCCATTTCGGCTACTGTTTTAGAATAAGGGCCCTGGTCGCGAATGAGGCTAAAATCGAATATATTGCGTTTTCTTAGTTCAATATACAACTAGGAAAACGCCTTATATGCGTTGTGAGATGAGCTTAGAAGTATGGAAATGTAGAATTAAGAACATTTTGTCAGCTCAATGTACATATACAGGCCATGGATCACTTCAAAGGTTTAAAATCCGCGGCTGTCTGTTGGTATATGGACCTTGGTTTCTGAACAATGGTACCAGTGCCTTCTTGATATCCATCACAGATTTGAATCGTTTTAATTCATTGGTGACACTTGTTGCTCACATTTAATAGTTTCTCAATTGCTTTTATTGATGTGGAAAAAAGTACTTTGAAAATACGTTTTCTTCGTTATTACACATACGATTGTTCCATAAATCGCTGAAAATGTGTACGATGGTTTCGACTACATTCAGTAGAAATTTTAGAGCTTTTGGAAATTTTTGGTTTTCAATTATTTCTCCTCTGGCTTATTCTTACGAAGATTTTACATACTTCACAATATTTTTCAGGAGAAACCGTTTAAGCGATTTTTCTGAAAAACAATCTCAACCTATTCTGGTATTACACCAATTTGAAAAAAAAGTTCCGAGTTGATTGATCCTTTTTCCTGACCTGTGCGCTGCGTACAAAATTTCACAAAAAAAAAAAAAAAAAAAAAAACATAAAAACGAAGCCCACATTTTTTCAGTATATGAAATGAAAATCTTCGCTACGCTCATCCAATTTTTTGCTTCTATTGAACGTAAAGGTAAAATCTATCGTCAACTTACCCAACACCACACCTGAAGAAATCATATTTGAAAATTTAAAATCACTGTTGACCATTTCTATTAAAGCACAATGAGGTCAAAATAATTTATTTTCATCATAAAAATAAAGATTCCAGAGAATAAATCGCGATATATGATCTATGAATACAAATTGTTATTGATGTTGTTTGAAAAAAATTCAATATAGGCCTAGGCCTACAGTACTTTGTGCTCCACAATTTTTATGTTAGTGACCATTTAAAATAAAATCATTTTCCGGACTTAATTAATATAATTATTCGACACTCAATTTTACTATCAAGTTATTTGAAGGTGAAGAGTTAATTTCTATTGTTATCAATCGGTGATATCAACTTAAAACGTGTTACTCACACCTAAAATAATGTAATGTAGGTAATATATAGATCTTTATAAATAAAGGCTATGCCGTAGTAGGCCTACATAAATGAATAACGAAGAAAAAACATGATATGTGCTAAATTGGTACCACTCGAAGCAGTTTTTACCCATTTTTACCCATACTATTACTATCCGCTCCTCTAACAACGCATATATGGCGTTTTCGTAGTAATACATTAATAATACCACAGATACACACACACACACATATATATATATATATATATATATATATATATATATATATATATATATATATATATATATATATATATATATATATATATATATATATATATATATATACACACACATATATATATTTTCTTTGATCAAAATTGAAATCTTGCTATATAATCATTGTTTCTCAATTAAGGGGGTTCATGCACGGTGCTTAATAAAAATAAAGAAATTAATCTTTACAATTTTTTTTATATGTTCGCGAACCAGTGTAATTGAATATAGAAAGTATATCAACTCCAAGATAATGTTATGCTCCGCAATTATTATGATATTCTATTTTGTAAATTCAATCATTTTTAACTTCATCAATCAATATTCGAAGCTAGACAGAAAGATGCATTGAGGGTTGCGTCGGTTAAACGCAACCCTCAACGCATCTTGCTGTCGAACTTCGAAGAAGCTCTTTGGTGTATCGCAGCCTAGGAGGATCGCAGCAGGCAGCAGCATCTTTGTGGACTAAGTGCTTCGACCATCTTTTGCCTCTCTTTGTTGACATGTGTAAGCTGTTGACTTGATAATTTAATCAAATAAGTTTTTTTATTGCGGAAAAAGATATTAGTCGACCGAAGCCTGTACCGCATTAACGGAGGTATAAATCAGTTATTAAAATATTTGTTATCACATAATAATGCTAGACCGATATCAGCTTTAATGACTGTAGGCCTAAGTCAAGGGTGGGCCTAGGCCTAATCATTGATTAATTGATGCCATGGTGAGACTAAATACCCATTCACGATTAAACTTGACCTTAAACTTTTTCCTGTAACTTGAGAATGTAAACCTAGGCCTCTTCTAAAATGCAATCTTAGTCACGACACTCTTCTTAGGTCTTTTTTCAACCTGTCAACACAGTTCTGTGTATCGACTGTCATTTGAGCGCAACTTGGTCTACAAGTTAGATAGAATAGGGTAGATAGATAGATAGATAGATGTGACTTCATTTACATACAGTAATGAAACAATTGTAAAAGGGCGAGGTTCGGTTTGTTTATCGCTCTTCCACCTAACCGTCAAAAGTTATGTCTCTAAAGTGTAGCGAAAGCTTTCAATTATTTTTATGTGGTTGATAATGGATAATATGAGAAATAATACAATCGATACAGTTTTGACAATGTCGTTAACTCAATCACACACCATCAAGTATTGTTCCCGATGACGTTCGACCGTGTGTGTATGAACTAGGAGCTGATTGGTCGATTCCTTCATTTTCCGTAAACTTGAAAAATGAAGTTTGATGACTGCAAACTTCTACGTTACTGCCACTGCTAAGTACTAAGTTTATTGTCATCGTGGAAGCACATAAACAATTTGTACGATTGTAAGTTTACGGTCAAGTTTAATCGTGAATGTGCGAGTCGATTTAGCGGAATATCAGTTATTTGGTTATAACTTCTGAACGGTATGAGATATCTGAATTCTAAAAACAAAAAAACGCAGATAATTTCAATACCGTCCTGATGGTGTAGGCCTAACTTATATAACTATGTATGAATGAAAGGGGGGGGGGGGGTAAGAATATTGGAGAGCCCATCTGAGATGATCCGAGACCTTGGATGGCAGGAATTGGAAATACGGAGAAAGGAGGATCGGATATGTAACTTTTTCAGGGCGATGGAAGGAGAGGGGGGATGGGGGCAGTTGAATAGGTTGATTGAAAGGAATGAGTTAGGGTACGAGGGTAGGCGAAGTTATAAAGGGGGGCTAGATTATGTGGTCGGCTAAACTCTATTCTTGAGATGGACCAAGACTGGATTGGAAATGGGCTAGAAAGGGAAGGTATATTTTCAGGGGATGGAAGAGGGTTGGCTTGTAGGTTAGTGAAAAGGAATGAGGAGGGATGGATAGGGAACTTGTCACCGCGCATTTATGTGCAATTGCAAGAGTTCAATAATAAATAATCAGGCATATCCAGTAATGTGTTTTCTCGTTTTCAGAATGTTAATATATCTTGTACCGTTCAAAAGTTATCATCAAAAAACTGATATTCCGCTCAATCGACCTTCATGGACTCTTGAGCGGCGGGTTTGACGAGGCTTGGGCCTATCTTCCCGATAACTTTCCCTATGAATACTATAGGCCTAGGACTACTATGCCTATTCCGAGAAATAAGCATAAGGAGGGGGGGGGGGGGGGGCTATAATGCCCTGCTGTTGGTTTTGTGATACCCTTTTTTTTTTTCTTCTCACGATCGTATGTGTTTTTGGATGAGTGAAACGAAGATTCAATTTCACTTGACTCGAAAGAAAAGTAGGCCTACATGTTTCTTTTTTTTTTTCGCGCTCTACCGGTACAGGTCAAACAAAAATTGAAATTCAATTTGAAACTTGGCATGCCCAAGTGTCATCATCTGATTTGAATCCCATTGTTTTTTAAGCGCAATCGGTTGCACCACTTCTGAGAAAATTTTCTATTCTCCAAATTACTCATAAGAATAAGCCAGAGAAGAATTTTCGTACAAAAAATGTTCTTCGAAAAAATTCAAATTTCCACCGAATCTCAATATAATAATGATCCACATAGCCCGTAAATACATATTGGAATATAGCTTAGCCGCAAGAGTTGCATGCTTTTATCTGATATTATTTAATTATTCAACTAGGAAAACGCGTTATGTGTTTCCGCGTTGATGGATGAGCTAATGAGAATGAAATTGAATTCTTTCAAAAAGTTACATCAAGTTGATGTTTTGACGGCATTCAAGTTGAAAATCAATCTTTCCATTTGGTTGGTTTATTTCGTAGACTATTCTAATGAAGGAAATATTGGATGCAATTTAATATTATATGAAACGTAATGACAGCTGTATTCATATATACACCTTGAGATCCAAACAATTATGTCATTACCCTCCTTTTATATTCATTACTCACTCTCAATAATTTCTCTGATAAAAAAGAAGGCCTTGTTATAATCGTTCTTCATTAATTGGTGACACCTGTTGCTTCGATTTAATTGGTTTTCTTAATAGCTTCAAGATAGATATATAAAAATTAATTAAAGATTATTAAATTATTAATTTATTAAATTATTAAATTATTAAATTATACAATTATTAAAGATAATTAAAATGACACCGAGGAAAAATGACTACCGAAGAGGGAAGAAGAAACGTCTTTTCTTGTCGTCGAAGAGAATGAAAATGTCACGTCTCGTAGGTGAAGAAAATCCTCTTGCCAAGTGGCGTGAGTTGAGAAAGCGGTAAGTCCTACTCCAAGTGATATCATAATTTTATACTATAGGCAAACGCGGAATGTGCGTTGTAAGATGAGCGAGACTCTACACACCTTGATCATATAAAATGAACTTTATCCGATGCCAATGGATCTAGGAAGCCGTGAATTTAACAATGCAATATTTTTCCAATTGTGTGTTCCTAAAGTAGATACAAAAACACATGTTAATCCTTTATGTACAGGTCCCCTTAAGAAAACCAATTAAATCCAAGCAACAAGTGTCACCAATTAATGAAGAAGGATTAAAACAAGGCCTTCTTTATCATCAAAGAACTTATTGAGAATGAGTAATGAATATAAAAGGAGGGTAATGACATAATTGTTTGGATCTCAAGGTGTATATATGTATACAGCTGTCATTACGTTTTATTACATAATATTAATATATATAATATATAATATTAAATTACATCTTATATTTCCTTCATTAGAATAGTCTACGAAATAAACCAACCGAATGGAAAGATAGATTTTTAGCTTAAATGCCGTCAAAACATCAACTTGATGTAACTTTTTGAAAGAATTCAATTTCACTCTTATTAGCTCATCCATCAACGCGGAAACACATAACGCGTTTTCCTAGTAGTTCTACACTGATTGGTCGCTGACAACTCGTATCTTCCAGGTTGATCCTGCAGGAGGAAAGCAGGATGGATCAGGATCCTCTGGCAATAGTGGAGGAGGAGGAGGAAGAACGAACGGACACCGAAGTGAAGTGCGAACCATTGGATGTGTTGGAATCAGGTAGCGTTCTTTGAACCATTCATGAATCTTACTTACCGAGATTTGTTACCCGTGCGTCCGACCAACGTCATATCATGGAGTTGTATATATGGATGTCTATCTCAGCGACGAGCCGTGTACTTCCGGTTACTTCGAAACGGCGGACATTTTTTTTTTTTCAACTGCCAGTTGGAGCTACTTCCACATTGGTAATTCAGCAAGGCCTTCTTTATTATCACAAATTATGTAATAATATAGAAGACAAGGCCTTCTTTATTGTCACAAATCATGTAATAATATAGAAGGCAAGGCCTTCTGTATTATTACATTATGTAATAATATAGAAGGCCTGAATTCAGACACTAAATATAAAACAAGTTTCGTTCGGCCTACACCTGACAACAATCAGCTTGAGCAGGGAACATGGCTGCCGTTACCCACTATTAGCTGTGATCAAGTGGGCCGAGTTTTTAGCACGGAGTTATACCTCCAGTACAATACAACTCCATGGTCATATGCTCGTTACGATCTCTGCGGCCATATTGGATCTTACAAATAGCTTAAAAACAAGACATTTTAAATATTACTAGGAAAACGCCATATATGCGTTGTTAGACGAGCGGATAGTAATAGTATGGGTAAAAATGGGTAAAAACTGCTTCGAGTGGTACCAATTTATGGTTCCTCATCTAACTTGGATCTGTAAAGCTTTGTGGCATTATTGGGTGTTATTTTTTTTTTTTTATGAATTCTAGAAATTTCAAAAATACTTATTAGAATAACACGGGAAAAAAAAAATATATAAGTTTTCCCAAAAAAAAAATTTTTGCGTGAAGTTGAATTACATTTTGATACACATTTCTGGAAATTTTCAACTTGATCGGGTCAGTCATTTTGAAGAAAAAACATAAAATGTGCTAAATTGGTACCACTCGAAGCAGTTTTTCACCCTTTTTACCCATACTATTACTATCCGCTCGTCTAACAACGCATATATGGCGTTCTCCTAGTATTCCACAATCAATATTCCAATTGTGAATGGGCCTTTACAGAAGCCGCTATCAAGACCGAGTGTGATCCCAGCCAATGTGAAGTAACGGAACAGCTCTCCGATCCGGTCGCTTCGAGCTCGGACCAAGGAACGGATAATACTGCGACACTCGAATCAAACCCGATAGAACTGGATATCAAGGATGAATTCGCATTCGAGACGGAGGAATTGGACGCGGTAGCTTTCGTAGCAGTTAACGAAGAACGATATGAAGACCGTAAGTATGGTTCATGCTCTATTAACCTTTTAACTGCTGAGTTTTCTGACACCAGGAGCCCTATAAAAAAAAAAAAAAAAATACCGGCACATGCAGCGCATTGGTTAACGCGCTCGCTTCATGTGATCCAGGAGACGAGGGAAATTCCAAACCCAGTTCGATCCCCGCCGCCGACCATCTTCACAAAGGTTTTTCATGGTTGCCAAGATGGTTCCAACAATAATTACCCTCGCCTCCCGGATCACAAGAAGCGAGCGCGTTAACCACTGCGCTGCATGTGCCGGTTGATTTTATATAATAATTTATTTTACCATGGCATACTATTCTATTTAATAATATGCTGGGAGGAAAATTTACAACCTGGGAAGTTTTTTCAATTTGTTTCCGTAGGTCTGTTTCGTTTCTTGATTCATTCATTATTAATTCAGGATCATAGTCAGCTACAAGGTATTGTCTTTTAAGAATTTGTCAATCTAGAGTAGTGTAAGATTTCAGAATTAAAAAGTTCCAGTTCTTGAAAGTTTGTAGGCCCATGGATGATATGTTTTTATTGACCTCGGTAATTTGTCGAAACGTTTGATGTAGATGAAATTAGAGTTTTGTTGAGCAAATTTTGTACTCCAAGTGATTTGTTTTTGTCCTTGTATTGTGAGTGTGTACATCTGTATTTGAATTTGAAGTTTTAAATTTTTTTTACATATAAAATTGCCCCCAAGATAGATGCAATGGAAGATCAGAATTTGTATCATGATTATCATGATTAGGCCTCTTTGTTTGTCTTGCAACAACCTGCACTATAGTGTTGCTGGTGCAGAAAGGAAATGCGTAGCCGCCCCGGTGGCTAAGTCAATTATCGCTAGCGGTAGTAACTGAAGTCACCGTTGGGCGTGGGTTCGAGTCCCGCATAAGGCATGGGTTTTTGAAAACGTCCTTTCACCTATCATCACTTCATTGTTTCATTATCACCCGCTCATTCGTACCCCCGTATAACCTAGCTGTTGGTGGGGTCGTTGATCAGCATTAAAAAAAAAAAAAAGGGAAGTGCGTCATTTATGGGATTGGTACAGAAAACAGTCCCTAAATGTTAAGGTACAAACAAACATGATAGTGCCGATTTCAACGGTTGCTAGATGCGAATTTTGAAAATAGAAACTGACCCATTGATTGAGAAAGATATATTAAAATGTCATGGTAAAAATACATCACAATGAAATAAATTGAAGGGTACACGGGAATAACGATACAAGTCACACATTGTGAGTTCTGAGATAAATACAATTCTAAGTTCAAAACCATGGGTTCTTCTATAGAGGTCGATATTTCAACTCCATTTTTCGTGGACTTGTATCATTGTTATCTAAAATCTCGATGCATATTCGGAAAGCTTGTGAAAAACACTGTTAGATGGCGTATCTAACTCATTTTTTTACAAAATGTGACTTGTATCGTTATTCCCGTGTACCCTTCAATTTCTAATAATATAGTTCCCTTGTATTTGCAGTATCCAGTTACCAAGCCGATGTTGATATAACCACGAATGAAAGTGCAGATGATTCGTTAGCGCAAAATACCAATTTGTACTCCATAATATCCGTTCAACCACAAATATCATATACGAGTGTGGACAATCTACGAGAACCTCCGACGACAATCACTCCTAGCATCAAGAATACGAGTGGAGAGTTATCTACGAAGACCACGGAAACATACGCTGACGAAAATACCGTCACAGTTTCACTCTATACTTGCAATATATGTGGTCATCAGACTAACGATGCTGACGATTATTATCGTCATCATCTTGAGCATCACAGGAAAATGGAAACTGGTGAAGAATCGATACAGTGTGAGGATTGTTCTATCAAAATTAAAGTCTACCCTCCAAAGAAACTCAATCCAAAACTCAACAAGGAAAAGAAATTTCAATGTGACGTATGTGATTTTAATTGTAGTAAAGCGGCAGAACTAATGATTCATTCGACGACACATAAGGTATTTCAGTGTTCAGAATGTCCTTATAATTCTACAGAAGCAAGTAATCTGAATTGTCATATGTCGACACATAACGGTGAAATGACATATGAATGTAAGGAATGTTCTTATGAGAGTAGTATAGCGAGTAATCTGAAAAGTCACTTGTTAACGCACACCAATTCAAATCTATATAAATGTAACGTATGTACGTACACGTGTGGTGAAGCACGTACTCTGGAGTCTCACGTATTAACACATCCTGTTATAGAGCCATATAAGTGTAAAGTGTGTTCTTTCAAATGTCAAACAGCAGGGTATTTGAAAAGACACGTAATGATACATATAGGTAAAAACGCATTCCGATGCGATTATTGCTCTTACACGTGTATCGAGGCAAATACTCTGAAGTCTCATTTGTTAACACATACTGGCCGTGATCCAACCCAGTGTGAGAAATATCCTCACAATAACAAAATGGCAGAGGTTCTGAATAGACATATGTGGATATTTGACAAAGAAAAAACATTCGAATGTTTAGTATGCTCATATAAGTGCAATAGATCATTTGATCTTGAAACACATATGATTAGACATGCGAGTGGAAACTCGTTACAATGTGATCAGTGTAGTTATACGTGTGGCGATGAACTTATCCTCAATAATCATATGTTAAGACATACTGAAAACCAACTCCAGTGTACAGAATGTCCTTTTACGAGTAACGTAGAGACAATTCTAAAAATGCATATGATGAAACATCCTAGTTATAAGCCATTCCAATGTAGTAAATGCCCTTATAAATGTCGTATGGCGAGTGCTTTTAAGAGACACGTGGTGATACACACGAGTGATAAACCATACGAGTGTAACGTATGTTCGTACAGGTGTCGTAGACCGTATGATCTGCAGAGTCACATGAAGAGACACGACGGTAAGAATCGGTACCGGTGTGGGGAGTGTACTTATATAGGGAAGCGATATTCTCTGAGGGGACATATGTTTACTCATAGAGGGAAGTTGCCGTTCACGTGTGACGATTGTTCGTACGGGTGTCGACTTAAATCTAGAATGGCTCGTCATATAACGTTGACGCATACGAAGAAGTAGATGCGGGATGTTAGGTTAAGGAGGTTCATGGACGATGGTTGTAGAATGGAGAAATTCAGCTTCACTCATGTTTTTTCTATGTTCATAAACCATTATTTTATTATCGTTATTCATTTATAACTAATGTATTCTTAATACTCTCTTAGTCATTGTTAATTTGTATCATGATTTTTACTATTATTACCATTATTATAACTACTTTTTATTAATTGAAGGTTTGGGTGGAAGACCAACTTTTAATAGTGAACCCCACCTACTTTGTGAAATCGTTGTATATCTATTATCATATTATATATTATATCATATAGAAATTAACCAAATAGGGACTTACATGACATTACAGTGTTATTGAATTAAAAGTTCACTCCTCCAAGATGATTTTATGCTCTTTAATTAATATGACATTCCATTTCAGTGAGGTGAATCAGTTCTAAGATGATACTCAATGAATGTGATGAAATTCATTTATGTATTATCTTAAAACTAGATGAGCGAGATAGATAGAGAGCGCATAGATGAAGCCGACATGCATGGTGGCGCGAGGTGGGAGTAAGTCACGTGATGCGGTGGTACCAGCCTGACTGGGAATATTACACGTTATCTTTATGGTGGAGCTCCGAGTGGGACCATATATTACTTTGTTCATTGTTTGTTATGGCTATGACTACCAATAACGTAACGGGATAAGCAACATGGCGTAAGTTAAATACTTTCAACATTGGACGTCTTCTCACCATGATGGAAGCAAAAAATGTGACGCGCTGAAGTGTACATTTTTGAGATTCGCAATTTCAAATCAAAACGTACGCATTCAGCTCGTATTTCAATGTAAAGTACATAGTTGAGTACTTACATTGTTTCTGTTCTTTCTCGCAGATGTCAAGTAATTAATGCAGTTATCAATTGGTAAATGTGGCAGTATGGCTCTTGACTAGGGGTCCAATGCTTTTACACACGTATTTAAAATTTAGAGTGTCCAATTCAAATGAAATGTATTCCAACGTTGCTTAATACAATTGGGAAGAGCTGGATTCACAGAGTGCATTACACGTATTACTTTTATGAATCAATATTTAATACTACCAGTAAATTGAGTATGACGGCATCCCTTTGATTCCCGCATAGTGCGAAAGGAAATGATCAAGTTGCTTATCCTGTTACGTTATTGGTAGTCATAGGTTATGGTACCATTGAGTTTGGTAACCATTCAGTGCAATGGCTGATATCGGATCGGGCTCGGATTAAGGTTAATGCTATTTCAACTATCGCAGTATTACTAGACCTGAAAAGGGCATTCGAAACAATCAATTAGAGAAGACTGATCGATAAATTAAAATACTTGTTTGAAGTAGACGATAGTATTGAATTGGATCAAGGACTATTTAACTGACTGTTGGAAGAGGTCTAAGTACAATGGTATGATCTTGGAAGGACTGTGTATATAGGTTCACCTCAAGGGTCGATGCTAGGCCCATTTCTATTCCTACTATTAATTAGTAGCATAATAAGTTGTACTGAGAATGTATATATTCAATCAATGTTTATGCGGACGATACATTATTCTTTTTCTATGGTGAAGTTTTGGAGGGTAGACCCATGTATAATAGAATTGATAATGGTATAGAAATAAAAGTTTTAAATAATTTCAATTATTAGTATAATACTGATAGTACTTTATACACAGGATACATTTATTTTAGGCAAACATTTGTGGGGCATGAACCTTGAAGATAAAATGGTAAGAAAGTATATATTTTATTAGCTTAATCAGCTGCAGAACACGAGTAACATAGCAATAACATGGTGATACAGCTCAAGTACTAGCTGCCTCCAAAAATATACTAGCAGGGCTGAGATTCTTCTAACATGAAAAGACACATGTTGATTCATACAGGGTGTAAAGTGTTTAGGTATGAGTGTAGAAGGTATTTAACTTTCTTCAAGAATAATAAATATTGATGGTAAAATTGCCACTTATTCGGACTTAATTTCGTTGTTTTTTCATTTTCCTGAATTTATTCATTTTGTAATGCATTGTAAGTGTTTTGGTGCACTTTCACCAAAAATTGTATCTTTATGGCTATTTTCATAGATAATCCAGCATGTTCAAGGGAGTTATAAACCATTTCTTCATTAATTAATTAATTATAAAAATAATATCAAAATATTCAGGAAATTCTCAACTTGTAATGCTCGTAAAGTGGTGCCATCACGCGGGATATACGTAATGTCAACATGTCGGTCGAACAGTATGTCACTTTGCATCCCTGATATTGATACTTGCAATTTTCTCAGTTAGTTTTTAGGTTATTTTTTGTCTTTTGGAAGAAGGTAGGTCTAGTTAAACAATTGCTGGTACAATCTATAATAAATATCAAAATATTTCTTGTCAGTAAAACGCTAGATCCATGTCAGCTTTTGAGATAAAATTGCATTGCAATCTGTAGAGGTGGGCGTAGACATTGAGTTTGGATTGTCAATTGCCTATTTTGCTTTGCCTAGAACTTTTTGACACTTCAGGCTTAGGCCTATTCCTTCATTGACAGATGATCTGGGTGGCCTAGAACACTACAAATTCAATGCCCAGACAAGTGAGTTTCCTACATGTGAAATATTCGTAATACGGTAATCTTTATATGTCGACTCTTTTCGCACGTGGTAAATTTAAAGCATAAACCAACGGGTAGTCCCTAGGGCCAATTAAAATTAGCAAAATGCATAGGCCTAGGCCCCTAGATTCAATTTTAGTTCTTTCATGTCAATGCACTGCCATCAACATCAATGACTCGGCCCCACATTCTCAGTAAAATGTCATAATGATAGCCTCAGGTTAGTTTTTAGTTAACTTGACTGTTAGCCACGTTGATTGGTTTTAGGGTTATGCTAGGCTATGACAACTTTAGATCAAAGTAGTGTCTACATAGGCAACGACGCATGACAGTGCCTATGATCACCAAGTTGACTGATTAGCACGCTCCTGTAGGCCTAGCAGCTTTCATTTGCAACACTGCGCTGACAGACGATATTCCCATAGAATCAGTCACGTTCCTAGCGTAACACTATCACGATCTATAGACAGTTTAACCAGGTCTCTGCCGCTCTATCCCGTACGGATATTAGAAAAGGCAGAACTTCCTACCACGGACCCGAGGTGTGTTTAGTGGATTCTACGAACCACTCCTCCATATAAAACAAGGCTATAGATCGACTTTATGATGTTAATTCAAACGTTCGAGGATAAACAAAATTTACTAATCCATTACCTATTGCTAAAATTTTGTATATAATATTTAAAGAAACTAAAAAGAAGTACCGACAGGGGTGTTGCACGCATAAGCCACTATAGACGCCACGAGTACTCCCATTAGAAAATTAGTACCGTAGTAGGCCTAGTGTGTGATCTTTTTTGTGTTTACCGTCAGAAAACCTTTTTTTTCGTATAATTTTTCTCAAATTTTCTCGCCCTGCCTAATCTTTGTTTTTGTTAGTTTTTTTGTTACTCTTTTATGTGTTTTAGCGATAAGTTTAAAAGTCCTGTAGAAGGGTCAACTGTCATCCCAGCAGCTTGAACCTGCAGGATGGACCCGGATCCCTTAGCCATAGTGACTGAGGAAGGAGATCTTACGAGGGACGAACCAGTAGATGCGTTGCAATCAGGTATCGTACAACCCGTTGTCGGAATCTCGTTGTCGTTGTCACCTCAACGGTACAGTGTTGTCGATAGTGATTATTGTTAGGCTTAAGATGCATCAACAGAAACTTGGCAACTCGCACTAGCAAGTTGGTAACTCGTAACTTAGTTCTAAGATCTAGTGATCTTCAAATACCGTTATTCAGAATTTGAGCGGTTTGGTGAAAGAAGAGTCATTGCGGTGTAACCCCACCGCATAAATGAAGACATTATCTTCTTTATTATTATTATTATTTAATTTTTTTCATATAGGAATTTCTCGTAGACCTCACTAGTTTAGACTATTCATACAGGAATAATCATTTTCTTCGACAATAATTGTTTTATTTAATATTTATAGTTCACCTTACATTTTTTTTTTAAGTAGGCATATTTTTTATATACCGGTATTTTATTCCTACAAAAACATAAAATTCAAAAATTCAAAATACAAAATATAAATAAACATTTAGATATGTGCTGCCATGTGCAGCAATATCTG
Source organism: Brachyptera putata (assembly GCA_907164805.1). Classification (NCBI taxonomy): domain Eukaryota; kingdom Metazoa; phylum Arthropoda; class Insecta; order Plecoptera; family Taeniopterygidae; genus Brachyptera; species Brachyptera putata. The sequence goes on from OU015475.1 coordinate 3,167,179, forward strand.
TGCTCTGTTATTTTCAACTCACATATAAGCCTTTCCAGGCATTGTGGAAAAGAGTTTCAATCTAGTTCAACAAATTATTCTCATTATTCATATATGTTTTTTAATTAAAAAGATTAAACCGATCAAATGTAACATCTTACTGCCGGTATTACTGTATAAATGAGGATCAAATGGAAATATGTGTGATTAATTATTACAGATCATTACGTCACAGTTGCACCTTGTTCTTATTCGCAGTTGCCGTTATCATGACGGACTACGATCCCAGCAAATGTGACGTAACGAAACAGTTCTCTGATCCGACCTCTTCAATCCCGGAGTGTGAAACTTCACAAAACGGGCTACTTGTGATAAAGCGGGAAGTACCGGATGTCCCGGATGAATGTATATCGGAGCCGGAGGAAGTAGATCAGTTCGCTTTTGTAACGGTTAAAGAAGAACCATACGAAGAATGTAAGTATGATTTTTTGTTTTATTTCACAGTTTGTCATGCAAATCGAAGATTCAATTTCACAGTACTAGAAATAAATGAACATGCTCTTTTCCTGGTCAAACAAAATTAAAAGTCACAGTAAAGTAACCAAATAAGTTCTTAATAATAATTTATTCAAAACCGATTCCGAAACCAGTTCGATCCCCGCCGCCGACCATCTTCACAGAGGTTTTTCATGGTTTCCCTCTGTAGTCTAGGCTAATGCCGGGATCGTTCCTACAATAAGTCGGCCGTGACCGCTTCCTTCCCACTATCCTTCTCATTCCCCAAGATCCTTCATCTCATCATCCATCATCTCATTAATCATCCATCCGACGCCATGTTATAATTTGAATTTATTTATTCAATAGAACCGAATGTAGTACAGAGTTGTTAGACAAAGCAAAACCAGTTATAGAATATGTCATGATTTCAGTAATACATCTGGAGTCATCCCTTTGATAATATGGTTACACTGTGTTCCGTGGAAATTCTTACTGTAGATGCTCGTTGACGGTGTAGGGGCATAGCTCAACGAGAAAACGTTTGAGAGATATCTTGAGATTATTGTCGGTCATGGTTTTCATCCTCTGTGGTAACTTATTGTAAAGAATGGCCCGGGTTCTTATTGTACAGTGCCAGATTGTGGGCATTATCATAACAGTGTGTCATTAAACCCAATATAAAAAAAATAATGAAAAATTATTTGTATTTGCAGTATCCAGTCACCAAGCAGATGTTGATATACCCAAGATTGAAAGTACAGATAATTTATTGGCGCCAGAAACTCATTCTGATTCGATAATATCCACAACACCACGAACTACATCTACGAGTGTGGACAATAAAAATGAATCTCCGACAACAATCACTTCTAGCGTCGATAACAAAATAGATAAGCCAACTAAAAAACCCAGAAAAACAAAATCAAAACAAAAGAACATCACAATCTCACCCTCCACATGCAGCGTATGTAACTACCACACCGATAACCCGACCTACATGAAAGCTCACGTGAAAGTCCACTCCGGAGAAAAACCATTCCATTGCACCGAATGTTCTTTCCGTTGCAATCGATCGAGTAACCTCAAAATCCACATGACTATACACACCGGTACGCAAGCGTTCCGTTGCCCGGAATGCCCTTTCAAATGCAACCAATCGAGTCGTCTATCCAATCACATGACAGTCCACTCTGGCGTAATGCCATTCCAGTGCGAGGTATGTTCTCACACCTTCCGAGATCCATCGACGTTCAAAAGACATTTATTAATCCATGCCGACGCACCGCAATTTCAGTGCCAAGTCTGTCCGTACAAATGCACACGAGCGAGTTATTTAAAAACGCATAATATGATCCATACGGGTGAGAAACCGCATCGTTGTAAAATGTGTCCGTATAAAGCGCCGACGCGATCTCATATAAGCCGTCACATGTTGGTACATACCGGTCAGAAGCCGTTCCAGTGCAAGCAGTGTTCTTACTCGTGCCGCGAGTCGGACAAACTGAAGAAACACGCGAAGAGTCACGACGGCGGGGAGGTGTTTGCGTGCCGACGTTGCTCGTACGAGACGATGCGGTCGTACGATCTGAAGAGGCACGAGACGACGCATGGAACGTTGCGGTTCCATTGCGACGCTTGTGTGTTCAGTTGTCGTCGTAAATATCAGATGTCTCGTCATATTAGGGTGGTTCATGCGGCGATGTAGAACGTTTGCGTGCCGACGTTGCAAGTACGAGACGTCGCGGTCGTACGATCTGAAGAGGCACGAGACGACGCATGGAATGTTGCGGTTCCATTGCGACGCTTGTGTGTTCAGTTGTCGACGTAAATATCAGATGTCTCGTCATATTATGGTGGTTCATGCGGCGATGTAGAACGTTTGCGTGCCGACGTTGCTCGTATGTGACGTCGCGGTCGTACGATCTGAAGAGGCACGAGACGACGCATGGAACGTTGCGGTTCCATTGTGATGTTTGTGTGTTCAGTTGTCGACGTAAATATCAGATGTCTCGTCATATTATGGTGGTTCATGCGGCGATGTAGATATCGAATATTGGTGAATCACGTTGAGGTAAAGCTCAAGTATCTCGTTGTGTAATGGCGATTCACATGTTGATGTAAATATAAAATATAGGTGATCACGCGTTCCCGTAATTCTCGTATGTTCAGCCATGTAATGGCAGTTCATGCGTCAACTTGAATATCGAATATCTGGTCATATAATGGTGGTTCACGTGAGGAAATGGCTCAATTATTGCTAGTAATAGTAACTGAAGTCACCGTTGTGCGTGGATTCGAGTCCCGCATAAGACATGGGTTTTTATATACGTCCTTTCACCCATCATCACTTCATCGTTTCATTATCACCTGATCATTCATACCCCCGTATAACCTAGCTGTTGGTGGGGTCGTTGAGCATAATTGAAAAAATAGTCTTATCATTATTTTGTTCCAAGCTATATTACATTGGTGGTGAAAGAAGAATTGCCTTCAGAAGAATAGAAGATTAGAAGAAGATTATACTTTTAACATTGATGATAAGGAGCTTTGCTTTGGATTTCTTAGAACAATTGAATTGTATAATATAGGACCTAAAATGTGATGAGCGGGTTGCGGGCTCCCAGCGTATTCATTCGGGAGAGTTCGGCTCCTTTGCCTGAGCCCTAGACGAGCAGGTTGTTCAGATATGCTGGCCAGTCATTATTTTGTAGTGGAATAAGAACTGGCAATATGAAGCCTAACTGAATAAATATTTATTGAATAACATATTTCACAAGATTATTGACCACTGTGATTTTTCTCTCTTTTCCTCAACTGTCACTTCACTTCATTATCTAATTGATATAGATTATTCTTAATATCTTATGAATATATTTAGTAACATTTCAACTATTTTGGGAATATTAATTATTGTCTATTGATCAAGCCATCAACTTTTTGTCAGATCAAAAGTGACGTTAGTAGATCATTGGGTGGGAAAGATTTTTACGGAAAACATTAAAATAGTTCCTATTGCATTGGGTTGTCCGTGCCCTGTAACATTGAGTTTGTAGTTCCTGTAACTTCATGATTTACCAAAACTGGGTTAACTGTGATTAAAAGTTTGGTGTCTTAAAACCAACAGTTTTTTAGGGTTATGTTAGGTGGCAGATGATCGTTAGTGTTATAGCTAGGACAGATAGCTATTGTCCTAGGTGTTAGTGGGGCAGGGCATGAACCCTAAAACTACAATCTAGCTGTCCGTTTAATACAAAACCTCACCCAACCTAACCCTGACCGTCCATCAGTAAAAAACAACCCTTAAAAAAGACAACGGGTTGATATAAATAGTTTGACAGATGGTTTAGGTGGCGGCATTGCTACACGAGTTTGGTAAGTTCAAAGCCTCCTTGATTGGTATAGAATGATCTGAATAAAGATGTTGGCGAACCTGTAAAGTGATAAACAGACGAAAACACTAATAAGGAAATCATCATTTATTTATAAATATAATAATTGGCAAAAAGAAAGTGTGTATCCAATACGTGATTAATCGCAATTAAAATAGAAGTGTCTCCTTTACCTGAAACGTCACTATGTGTTCACAGGGCCAGACAAGACTATTGAGGTAATGAAAAATTCCTAGGCCAACCATAACCTAGAATAAGCTTTAATAATATGACACGTTAGTAAGGCACATGCATTTAGATTCTTTGCACTTCTCTTTATGATAATAAGTACGTGATGTTTCCATTGATCTTCCTGTATGTAGAAGGGCCTATTTTGATGAAGTCTTTGCGTTGTTCGTTTGTCGTACACTTTTTACTCGATGGTGTCGGAATCGATCAAGTAGTTACGTTCGCCGTTCATGTGTCATCGTTCAAAGTAGTGTAATTACACGATGACTATTCGTTTGCGTGTATAGGATGGAATAGAAAGTCTTTATTTATAACTACGTCAGTAAGGTACCTGTCAAAAGGGCGAGGTTCACTCAGCTGATCGTTCTTCCACCTAACCTTACCTATGATAAATTGAAGAAATGAACAATGAATGATGTGGAATGCTAATGACATGATAAAATGACTCACACAATATGAAAAGAAATAGTTGCAATAGTTCAAGACATCAGCAATACAATAATCATGAAAAATTATAATAGTAGGCCTATGAATAATAGATTATAACCTCAAAAGAGGTGGTGGCCTATAGGATGAGATTTCCTAGGGAGTGCTGTGGCCTACCGCATAAATTATAAACTTGTTGAAACCAAATAGTTAATTGAATATTGATGAGATTCAAATATAGACGTAGAACGACTAAAATTATACCGGTACCGGTAGGTCAAGATTTGTTTCGATATATTTTTAGTAATCATTCAAATATACTTTTCTAGTACTTGTAGGCCTACTACTTACTTACCATGTTGATGAAAAATACCATTTCTTGTCTCACTCTACAGTTGATCATACATTCAATCCAACGCATGAAGAAGGAAGGATGTTGGTGTGACGAAGAGGGAAGAAGAGGAAGAGGACATGCGGCTAGAGAAGATGGAGAAGAGGGAGGAAGAAGAGGTGCGGTGATGGAAGAGAGAAGAAGAGAATGTCCAGGAAACCTCTCGACTGGTGAGTTCCATTGTTATAGTATTAGTATGCTTATGATTCAAAGTCTTTTGTTTTGTTCTTTAAAGAATCCATGGGAGTCGATTCAGCAGATTATCAGTTTTTTGGTGATGGCTTTTGAACAGTGTAGGCCTAGGCCTAAGTAGAGACGTGTAGCCTACAAATAGCAATTTTAAGAGTGCTTTCTAAGACCCCATTTACATTACTACCATCCTACTACAGTAGAGTTACTAGTGTAAATGGGCAGTAACTAATATTGCGTTCACACGGACAGAATATAGGTTCATGGTTACTAGACGTTTTAGTTACATATTTTACCGCGTGAGTGTGTTTTGACACATTTCGTCGACGCCATCTTGTAATTATTCTACCAAACTATCCTAGAGCAAAGACTTCCTACGAGGCTACGATCGTACGAACCTATGAGCGTTCATACGGCTACATCTACTACAGTAACCCTACTAACGAGAGTAAGTTGACTGTAGTAGCTTTTGTTACGAGCGTAGCCACTATTTGGTGTTCACACACGGTCACTTACGATCGTAGATAGGGTTACTATAGAGTAGTTGAGTAGTAATGAAAACGGGGTCTAAGAGTACTTTAGTCCATGTTTTTCTCATATTTCTTTATGTTTCAATACATTTGATGTTGTTTGATCACGTTTATTAAAAGGCGACAAAGCGCTACAAAAGTCTTATTCCGCTATGTTTCAACATATCAGCGATATTTAAGCTATATACAGGAAGAGTTGGATTCAATGATGTGAGAGGGAAGGTTATTGTATGAAGTGGTGCAAAGGTAGTGAGGGCTAGAGGAAAAAAAACATTTTTAATCGTACTTCGGTCTAGGCCTACGACTGACAATTGTACGGTTGAATGTGTTGTTGAATTTCTCAGTTCTGTTGTCATGTATGTGTAATATGATCAATTTGTAACTATAATCCGGTCTCCGTTTCCAAAATTGAGTTCAATTTGAAGATTTTAGAGCGAAAATCAACTTGGTATTATCTGTCATGGTAGGGCCCATATAGAATTTGAGAATCCTGGTAATTACTTCAAAACAAAGAAAATTGGAAAAATGTCAATGGAATTTAGTTTTTAAATAGCTCTTCCGTCGTTCTACAAAATTTTGGGCGATTCGAAATCATGAATTTTTGCTTTTTAACTTTTTTCAAATTTGATTTCTGACGTCAATTTTGGTTTTAAAATTCCCAAAGAAACATTTTCTTTCTTAGAATTAAATCTCCTTACTGAATATCCAAACATAATTGGACAATTGTCGTCATTTCTGAAGCCACTTCTGAAAATTGGCTGGAAATTGCAGTTTTTTGGTAATTCAGACACTTTTTTCTTGGAAACGGCTGGAGCGAGCGTAGTCAAATTCGCCAACGATTTGAAGATCATGAAGTTATACTCATAAAAAAATACTAGAACAACATGGGTTTCACCAGTTCATAGAAATTAATTGCGAAAGGTCAAAAACTAGTGTATTAACCCCTGTGCATTTGGGCATTTTTTTTTTGTGATTTGAAACTTGTTGTTGAATTTCTCAGTTCTGTTGTTATGTATTTGTAATGTGATCAATTTGTAACACAAATCCGGTCTCCGTTCCAAAATTGAGTTTAATTTGAAGATTTTAGAGCGAAAATCAACTTGGTATTATTTGTCATGGTAGGGCCCATATACATTCTTAGAATCCTTGTAATTACTTTGAAAATAAGAAAATTGGAGAAATTTCAATGGAATTGAGTTTTTGAAATGCCCCTCCGTCATACTACAAAATTTAAGACAGATCAAAACTTATGATTTTTTGCCTTTTTTAACGATTTTCAAATTTGATTTCTGACGTCAATTTTGGTTTTACAATTTCCCAAAACATATTTTCTTCCTTAGAATTGAATCTTCTTGTTGAATATTCAAACTTAATTGGACAATTATCGTTATGTCAGAAGACTGTTCTGAAAGTTTGCTAAAAGTTAGCTGAAAATGTCCGTTTTTTGATAAATCAGCGACGTTTTTCTTGGCAACCGCCAGAGCAATCCTAACGAAACTTTCTAATGATTTAAAGATCCTAAAGCTATGATCATAAAAAAATACTAGAACATCATAGGTCTTACCAGTTCATAGAAATTAATTGCGAAAGGTAAAAAACTAGTGTATTAACCCCTGTGCTTTTGGGCATTTTTTTTTTGCGATTTGAAACTTGTTGTTGAATTTCCCAGTTCTGTTGTTATATATGTGTAATGTGATCAATTTGTAACTATAATCCGGTCTCCGTTTCCAAATTGAGTTCAATTTAAAGATTTTATAGCAAAAAATAACTCTGTGTATTTGCCATGGTAGGGCCCATATACATTCTTAGAATCCTTGTAATTACTTTGAAAATAAGAAAATTGGAGAAATTTCAATGGAATTGAGTTTTTGAAATGCCCCTCCGTCATACTACAAAATTTAAGACAAATCAAAACTTATGATTTTTTGCCTTTTTCAACGATTTTCAAATTTGATTTCTGACGTCAATTTTGGTTTTACAATTTCCCAAAACATATTTTCTTCCTTAGAATTGAATCTTCTTGTTGAATATTCAAACTTAATTGGACAATTATCGTTATGTCAGAAGACTGTTCTGAAAGTTTGCTAAAAGTTAGCTGAAAATGTCCGTTTTTTGATAAATCAGCGACGTTTTTCTTGGCAACCGCCAGAGCAATCCTAACGAAACTTTCTAATGATTTAAAGATCCTAAAGCTATGATCATAAAAAAATACTAGAACATCATAGGTCTTACCAGTTCATAGAAATTAATTGCGAAAGGTCAAAAACTAGTGTATTAACCCCTGTGCATTTGGGCATTTTTTTTTTGCGATTTGAAACTTGTTGTTGAATTTCCCAGTTCTGTTGTTATATATGTGTAATGTGATCAATTTGTAACTATAATCCGGTCTCCGTTTCCAAATTGAGTCAGATTTAAAGATTTTATAGCAAAAAATAACTTGGTGTATTTTCAAATTTCAAAATTCGATTTGTCTCAAATTTGGTGTGAAGATGGAGTAGCTCTTTTTAAAGAATAATCCAGTCAAAGTTATGTAATTGATTGAAAGTTAAGCCAGTTATTAACTTTAATTTAATGTTTTTGTTGTTTGCAGGCTGCAGCTTACCTTGAAGACTCACTCCTTGGACCATCGTGGCAACTACGAGACAGCGCGTAAGTGCACCGTTATGTGGGTAAACTGACCTCGTGCAGCCCGCACCCAGGTATGATTCAGCCTATTGTAAAATGATCCCCGAGCCGGGTAGGCCAGCCTAGAGTGGTTTGATCAGCGCCCGTTGGCTATAACCAAGCTGATTAAAGCTCCACGACAGGAACTCATCTCCTCGAGCTTAAGCAATTGATGCCACACCCGAGCATGTGAATAAAAGGCTCGCGGGGGTGAGGGGATGATCTGGATCGGTCTTGGGTGAGACCTTCTATTCGTGCGTGTGAGATAGACTCGCAAGAGCCTGTCTTGCAAACAAGGGTACATTGTCATACATCCAATCACGATCTAAGATTTGCTGGAGGGGGTTTGGTGGAGACCTTGTATTCGAACGTGCGAGAGAGACTTGCGTAGCTTTCTCGGAAGGTACATGAGCCGCTCTTGCACGCAAGAGTTCAAGGTCAAGCCTCCCAACCTTTTCTACATCCTCTCACCCCCTACCCTGCGGGCTGCACGGGTACTACAAGGAGTCACAGGATAATCACAAGTTAGAACACAGCATGTCATTGTTACTTATCATCAATTTATTATCACATTTTCTGTATAAGTTATATCAATAAATCATACAATCATAATATATTTGTTGGTTCATCATTTTCTTGACTTGATGCATGCAGAAGTAAAGTAATCATGACTTGATCAGCTGCTTGACTGGCCGAAGTCACAATGTGAACGCTGAACTCCATCATGATCCTGGAGACGGAAGCTGCGTGGCGTGTCTTGATCAACTGCTTGCTCGACCAGCTGAAGTCACAGCGTTGATTGCTGCAATGGCCGAGCTGAGCCCCAACATGATCCTGAAGTCGGCAATTGCATGACGTGTCTTCTACGGCAGGCTGAGATTGCAGAAACCCTCGTGCGGCAAACAGCTGAGACAACCTGCAACAACAGGAAACAAAGTTTTCATTAAATCTTCTCGTTGATTAGACGACAGTTGAAAAGTAATAATTATATAGTACATTATTGTACCAACAAGAGGAAATATTGACTGACATGTTGCCATGGTAGCTAATTCTTTTACTTTACATGAGCAAGTCCAGGTTTGATTCCACTGGCACAGAAAATGCAATAGGCCTATCTCCGAGTGAAAAACCAAAATGAATAATTCAGCTTGTAGCATTGATTGGTACAAATAACCTATTAGATCTCATCAAAAGATACAACTAGTGAACAAAAATGTGAATATTAATTTATATTGGGGTCAACGACCCACTGTAATCACGACTAAAACCTGTCAGCGTCGGTGAGTGATAAATGAGATGACGGTAAGATGAGACGAAAATTCATTTCAACTAGTGTTTTGGAAAGCGGTAAGTAGTTCAAGGACCGAGGAACCATACCAGTATTGACCTGAACAACTGAGGGAAACCAGATGCACATCTGCCAGGATGGTCGACCATGGCGGGAATCGTCCCCCGGTCTCCTGAATGATGGTTTAGCATGCTAGCCACTTATCCACCCATCTCAGTCACGATGAATGATCATGGAACCCCGGTATCCTGAATGATGGTTCAGCGTGCTAGCCACTGACCCACCCGTTTCAGTCACGATAATTGCCTATGGCAGGACACAAACCCCAGTCTCCCGAATGATGGTTCAGCGTGCTAGCCACTTATCCACCCGTCTCAGTCAAGACAATCGACCATGGCGGAAAACCAACCCCGGTCTCCTGAATGATGGTTCAGCACGCTAGCCACTTATCCACCTGTAGTCGAGTTGACTGACCATGGCGGGAATCGATACCCGATCTCCTGAATGAGGGTTCAGCATGCTAGCCACTGATCCACCTGTCTCAGTCGAGACGTAAGACCATGACGGGAATCGAACCCAGGTCTCCCGAATGAGGGTTCAGCATGCTAGCCACTGATCCACCTGTCTCAGTCGAGACGTAAGACCATGACGGGAATCGAACCCAGGTCTCCTGGATGACAGTTCAGCGACTAGAGACTGATCTGATTTCTCAGTTTTTTAAATATCTTATAATTTGTCTGTACTCGTGAATGAGGACCTGATTTATCACAGCCACAGGAACCATCTTATACACACAGGGCCGTATGAAGGCGTAGGCCCACGAGACCCGGGGCTACAGGCACGTTTTCATTCCTTGCGGGGCTGTTTGAAAAAGCCGCCTGCGCTGTTCACAAAGTCGCATTACTTCGTAGCCACTTCGAGATTTGATTTATTCATTAAAATATATAATTCAAGTTCAATTCAGGCGTTGGAGTGATTTTCAGCACCGTATTATGTGGCACGCAAATACAATAATAATGAATATTTTAAAAGTACCGATTTAGAGATGATATTTCGACATAACCCTACTTTTGCATGAGTGAGGACATTTAACCGCGGCGTTTCATTTCCAAAGTTGAATTTATTCTATCTTTCGCGACAGCGTTCAACAGCTTCACGGGCGGAATCTACGGTTCTGATTGGTCATGAAATAAAAAGGCCAGTCGCGAGTCACAAAAACGGGCCTTCACACACTTCATTGTTGACTAGTTTTTCTGGCAAACTACCAAGAAACCCGTATAATTTCTTACTTTTTACGAGTGTTAATTCAATTTTAGTATAACAATTTTGTACGTCAGGTGCCTTTTTTCGATAGATTTGATGCTTATCTATTAGAAAACACAATTTTTAGGAACAAATTTGTAAAATTAAGGAAGCCGCCCCGGTGGCTCAGTCAATTATCGCTAGCGGTAGTAACTGAAATCACCGTTGGGCGTGGGTTCGAGTCCCGCATAGGGCATGAGTTTTTGTAAGCGTCCTTTCACCTATCATCACTTCATCGTTTCATAATCACCCGTTCATTCGTACCCCTGTATAACCAAGCTGTTGGTGGAGTCGTTAAAAAACATTAAATTTTTTTAAATTAGGGATGGTACCGAGTATGACAAATTGACCAAAAGTAGTAGGCCTACCGGCAGCGGGTGGCACATGTAGTGTGAGCCACTTTAGACACAACGGGTCCGTGGTATAAAGTACTCCCTTAATAAAAATATGAGGCCAATGGACCAAGACATGGTGTCAACAGCAATCAATCTGATCCCCCTTGCTGTTTGAAGAACGTGGACTAGCTAAGCATAGACCTACCGTTTGTTTACCGCCATGAGAACGATGTTCCGTAGCTCGCTGAACCGCAGATGTGCCGCTTGTGGATTGTAGTCGTTTGCCAGGTCGCAAGCTCGATGCTGCTTCACCCAAGTCTTAGTCTCATTCCGGCCAAGTAGGCCTTGAGCTACTGTTGAGTCACGAACTGCCTACGCTGTAAAACGTACATAGATGTAGAGGAAAACAATGTAAGCAGTGTCCTACGTGCAAGTTACTAATTGATAATGAGGTAATTTTACTGTGACACTGAGCATCGTCAATTGGTGTGATTTTCGATTTTATGGTGTTTTCTGAAAGATCTTGTTTAGGCCCTATACCTTTCAGAAAAAGTTGCGGGAGGTTGAGAATTGTGGGTTTTTATAGTTTTTAAACTCACTTGAATCCGATGGTTTTGGCACGTTGTTTGGGAGGGGGTGATTTTTGTTGGTTACGTTAGGGGGTAGGTTGATGCCGTTGTGGGGAGGGAGGGGGGCGCTGGAGGGTGTAATATGTCGGTTATGTCAGTGGGGGGAGGTTGGGGAAAAAAATACAAATACGCGTGCTCGGTATCTCAGTAATTTCACCGACAATGAATAGCCCTTGGTAGGCCTAGGCCTATTGTTGTCAGAAGGGAAAAATACGGGCCTAGATAGATGGACGTTATGTTTCCAAATCTAGTTTGAACTGATGAATTCATATTGAACAGAGAAATTACCTAGGCGCAAGGGCCTATCTGGAAAATAACTAGGCCTACTTGAAAGGGGTGTGTCCACATGTAAGACATAAACCTAGTAATATCTTTGCTTATCTTAGTACGACCTAGGCCATTGATTTTGTAACCATATCGGTTAAATTCTAACCAAATCATTGATTGTCTAACAATTTGTGAAATCAATTCCCATACATGTAAAAGATGGGCCTAGGCCTAAATCACATGTGTGAATAGTGGAAAAACATATTTATTGTGATGCATGTTCTTTGACACAGATATGTATAACATATATGTATATCATTCACGTGTTATGAGCCCTAGTTAATTAAATAATACTGTAATAACTCACCTTGTAGGCATAAAAAGCATTTTTGTGAACACGTTTCTTTCATTTGTACTCTGTCAGCCCTCTTTTCACTAGGCCTACAGATGACTTCCTCAGAAGAACCGCAGACCGACGACCGGGTCGGAGACTATTCGGCTTTCGTGTGTGATAAATAACTTCTGGTTTGAGAAAAGTTAAGTTTATTGCTTGTAAGAAAATAATACCCCATTAAATAACCTTTTTATACAATTAATACAATTAAAATTGGAAAAGATGAACCTAATTTGCGAGGAAAAGAGCTCTAGCCGAATGACCACCGATCCGGAAGTCCAAGCAGATCAGACACAGCCACCTGAAAATCTGGATGTATGAAATGAATACTTTCTCCTACCGAATGATCGCACTCAACAAGATGAAAAAAGCGAACATTTTAAAACTTCATTTTTCGCTGACCATCCATTGAATTCTCAGTTTCTTTTCAGAAAGTCAGTTTAATTAGGAGCAAATTATAGTAATAAACTATTATGAAAAATGAATCAAGTGAATAGTCAACTAGCTTGTGATGTAATTCAAAGTGAGACCAAACTATTCAGTGAAGATATCAGAAATATGGATCCCTGCTCAAAATCAAATGCCTAATATAATTTGTTAGTATTTATAAGTTTATTATATTACGAGTTTTTTCTTCTCATTGTAAGTTTTTAGGTATGGAAGTCGGCCACAGACTCAGGACCACATACTCTATGTAAAAATCTTTCCTCTGCATGTTTGACTTATTTTAAATGGTGTTTAACGACCCCACCAACAGCTAGGTTATACGGGGGTACGAATGAGCGGCTGATAATGAAACTATGAAGTGATGATAGGTGAAAGGACGTTTACAAAAACCCATGCCTTATGCGGGACTCGAACCCACGCCCAACAGTTACTACCGCTACCAATAATTGACTGAGCCACCGGGGCGGCTAATATGTTTTGCTAGCAAAGTCCTTGCCAAACAATATAGTAGTCAAATTGCCCATTTTGTAAGGACAGCGTTTTTTGCGAACGTCCAATCCAAAATAAGGTAGGTTGTTATATTGTGGGGAGACCGACTGAAGCGTTAAAATTATTCAAACTGCATGATGAAACAGTTGAAGCAATGGCACATAAAAAAAAAGATATTCTTGCAGAGATATTTTCAAGACTCCAAGTATTTTAACCGTAAAATCATTACATATTGTAGAAATGGTTTTATTTTTGAAAGATATTATCCACTTATATTCAAAATGAACAATGGTATTCATGTTTTTAATACAAGAACAAGAAATAATTTACGACTGATCAAACACAAATTAAAACTTTCAGGAAATGACCCAATAGGCCCTAATTGCTGGCTCAAAGATCTGTAATCATTTGCCAAAACATTTGAAATTGGGAGTTAACAAGACGACATGTATTTAAAGCCAATAAAATTTTTTTTGGCAACAATTGTTTTTACTGTTTGAATCAATTTTTCACGTTCAACGATTCGTATTGATAGAACATTTTTGATAGTTCTTGTTTTTATATTAATGATAATTTCAAAGATGACACGTATACTTACCTACATAGATGTATACGTCATACAATATTGTTTCGAGTTTTTTATAACTTGACTAGTAGGCTAGTAGTATTTATTCCTTCAACCCTCTTCTGAGGAAATCGGTACACAAATGACATAATTTACAATATAACTTATGGATAATATTAAAAGCTTGAGTGTGGCAGTAGCAGCATTCACAAATTATTAGTAAATTAGTGATTACAGTATATTGAACAAGTAGTACAACAAAAATGATTCATTTAAAGAACTACATGAATATATAGATAACTAGATGCTAGACATAATCATTTGAATGGCACAAAAGAGAAAAATAATTACTGAAAAGCCCCTATACAAATTAATAAGTAATATGAAATCCAGCATCAACAAACTCTTGCACATAATAGAAACTATTATTTGTAAGGTCCTCTTTGAGAAAATCTATCTAGGATCCACACAACAAATATAAGTCATTTATTGTGTTCTTTTTTGATATTGGTTTTTACGACACACTGTTATGATAGCGCAGATCTAATGGCGTCGAACGGATGATTGATGAGATGATGGGATGATGAGATGAAGGTTCTTGGGTAATGGGAAGGATAATGGGAACGAAGCGGTCATGGCCGACTTATTATAGGAATCAATGTTTTTTTTCAGTTATCACCGCCCTGGTACTTTTATTTTTACGAACACACCACTGGTCGGCGGCGAGGATCGAAATTCCCCCAACCGCTCACTATTCCCCCATTTCACCCATATGTCTCACCATATGCAACTTCAGATCCCTCGCGCGTTTGCATTTATAAAAACACACCTTACATACAAACGGATTGACGCCAGTATGCGTCATCCTATGATACTTGAGCTCCGACGTCGTCCTACTCTTATAAGAACACCACTCACACCCATACGGCTTTTCGCCAGTATGTGTCATCGTGTGAGACCTCAACGTACCCCCTGACTTGCACGTGAAAGGACACATCTTACACTGGTAGGTCTTATCATCGGTATGAACTCTCATATGACTCTTCAGATTGCTAGGCTTATTACATTTGTACGAACACATCTCACAATTGATTGGCTTTTCGTCAGAATGAATCATCGCGTGATTCTTCAGACTATACGATTCTCTACATTTGTAAGGACATTTATCACATTGGAATGGGTTATCACCGTTATGCATCATCATGTGTACTCTTAAATCGTTTGACCGTTTACATTTGTAAGAACAAACCTCGCAGTTGAATGGCCTATCACCAGTATGCATCATCATGTGCGTTTTCAAATGAGACGATATCCTACACTTAAAAGGACATATCTTACAATGGAATGGTTTTTCACCTTTATGTATCAGCATGTGTACTTTTAGATAACTTGCCTGACTGCACTTATAAGAACACTCCTTACATTTGTATGGTTTCACGCCGGTATGTGCCATAGCGTGTCTTTTCAGAGAACTCGCTCCTCCGGTCTTGAAAGGACATTTATCACATTGGAATGGCTTTATACCGGTATGTGTTTTCATGTGACTAACGAGATAACTTGACCTGGAACACTTATAAGAACACAACCCACACTGAACCGGCTTTTCACCTGTGTGGGTCATTGTGTGTGTTTTCAAATTACCAGATTCTCTACATTTAAAAGGACATAGCTTGCACTGGAATGGTTTGACGCCAGTATGTGATGTGATATGTTTCTTCAGATTACCTGATTCTCCGCATTTGAATGAACATATCGTACATTGGAATGGCTTTACACCAGTATGGATTGTCATGTGTATTTTTAGTTTACTTTTATATCTGTACGTGTATGGACATTCCGCACAACGAAATGGCTTTTTACCGACGTGTGATTTCGTGGGAGACTGCGGATGGTTGTTGTTATCGGACTGATAATCACATGGTTTATGAGTAGTTAGTGGAACTGTGGCTGTGTTCTCTTTAGATTTCATACTCCTGGTTTTCATGGAAAGGTTTCTACTCTTGTTGTTGTTTCCGGAAGAGATTGTCGTTGGAGGTTCACTGTGATTGTCCACACTCGTAGACGTAGTTTGTGGCGTAACGGATATTATCGAGTCAGAATGAGTTTCTTGTGCCCACAAGTCATCTGTACTTTCAATCTTGGGTATATCTACATCTGCTTGGTGACTGGATACTGCAAAAACGAGTGAATTAAGTTATTAGAAGAGTTAAGGCTCATTCACGATTGACGTAAGAAGTAAACTTAAGATTTAGCCGTAGCTTTAGCAATGTTTGGTTGGTCGCATTCCATGCAACCATTCACGATAAATTTAGCCGCAGAAATAAATGTAGGCGTAACGTAGAAGTTTGCAAACTTCTACGGCTACGTCTAAATCTAGACGTAGAATTCTACCAATCAGAGGCTGAGAAACTCCGAGATCGTCCGAACATCGTCTACCAGGTACAGAAATCGTCCGAACAACTCCGAGATCGTCTTTGACACGGAATTTCATTGGTTGATTTACTTTGGATTGAGCACTAAATCAAGTAGTCATGAACAGTGACATTGCGGTCCAAGTTTACGTCTTAAAGTTACACCCTAAAGTTACGCTAAATCTTTAATCGTGAATGAGCCTTTAGGATAGTTGAAATGCAGAATAAAACTTCGAAATATGCAAGAATAAACAGCATAACATGCAAAAACAAAATATGATAAACTATGCAAAACATGAAAAATCCGTAAAAATTAGTAAGAAACTGGATTCGGCTCAATTAACTGCCGTCATTCACCCTTTCACGGTTTCGCACGTTTGCCTGCCGTTTTTCAATGTCGCCCGCCACAGGTAAAGCACGGAAGAGATACGTTATCAAAATGAGCTAAATTTAGGCATTTTTACCGATTGAGTAATCTTCAAAGTTGATTTATTTTTTGGTAGATGTCGTTAGTAGTTCATTACCAATGATTTTAGTGGGTGCGTTCTCAAATCCATCGAATACCGATAATCTAATGTCTATTATAATAATAATCTAATGTGAAGAGATTCAACAAGGCTGTGTTTGTTGCCAAGGTTCTAAACAATAACAATGGCGTCCTCCAGTTGTATGCCGGCGAGTAATTCTCGTCACAATAATAGACATATAACAATTAATTCCGATAACTTGGAGTATGTGTTAGATGAGGTAAGTGATCTTGAGTTCAGTGATGAGGATAATGACAATGACATTTTTGGAAAAAGTTATAATGAGAGTGAAATTGAGGGTTATGAACACAACATAACCTCAACAACTGATAGTATTGCTTTTTTTTTTTTTTTTTCCATTTTTCATCCCATTTTTTCATTTTTTAATTTAAATTACAACATTTCAATTTGAAAAAAAAATAAAATGTTATAATTTGAACTTAAGTATGACCAAATCCTTTGAAATTAATTATTTATCTTTATTGCGTGCTCTTAGGCTTGAAATGATTAGATACCCATGATCTAGAACACTCACGTTCTTCGAACCGTTCCCTTTTAACCGCTACGGAAACTCTCTCGTCCGATTCCTCTAGTTTGAAGGGATAATCATACGGGATATCCAGTTCTTCCTGCTTCAATACGAGTGTCGCAGCATCATCCATCCCTTGTTCCGTGCTTGAAGCGGCCGGATCGAAGAACTGTCCCGTTACGTCATACTGGCTGGGATCGTACTCCGTCTTGACAGACGCCACTGAGGACAATGAAACCACAGGTTGGAGTAAACACAGGAAAACTCAGCGTATGTGTTGTAAGATGAGCGAAAAATGTATATGAAGAGAAGGTAGGCCCTACCAACTGTACTAAAAACCAACTGTTCTAGAAACCAACTGACTCAAACTTTTTTTTATTATTATTGTTTGGTTAACGACCCCACCAACAGCTAGGTTATACGGGGGTACGAATGAGCAGGTGATTATGAAACTATGAAGTGATGATAAGTGAAAGGACGTTTACAAAAACTCATGCCTTATGCCTTACTCGAACCCACGCCCAACGATGACTTCACTTACTACCGCTAGCGATAATTGACTTAGCCACTGGGGCGGCCCTGATCATGACATGGGCTAGGCCTACAAAATCTGATGAATATTGCAGTCCAAGAGACCATGATTTTTAAAATATTATATTGTCATTGTTGGTAGCTTTTTAAGTACACATTATCCAAACAAAGTCCAAGCCGCTTGGAGCTAGCTCTAGCACCTGATTTCAAGTGGTTCATTAAGTAAGGGTCCTGGGATTGAGAAATATAAATGTGAAATAGTATTCTATACAATGTAAGTTATGTCACGTACATGTACCTGTAACGGGATTATCAGATCCGTGACGCGTAAACTTGACGTCCTCCTTCTTGATCGCTAACAGTAGCGGAACAACCTCGGTGCTGCCACCTGGACCGGACGCTGGGGAAACACAAAAAGACAGTTCAGTAGGGCCGTGCAAGTCCAGGTTTTCAATTTCGAGTCCGTTCTTCATAGGATTATCGAGTCTGAGCCGAGTCTTTTTCAAACAAATAAATGAGTCGCTAAATACACCAAGTAAATACACTCGCTGGGTTTATACTCTGTCTTCATGGCAGCCGCTGTCAACAAGAACAAACTATTAGCTTGTCACGATGTGGTGATTAGTGGGGGGTGATTAACGGTGATTTGAAATATGGTACGCTATGCGGTAAATTACTATGTAAATTATAATTGAGCACTAATTTGAAAAAAATTGACATTCATTAATTAGCAAATCTACAATCATTTGAAAATACTTGAAAAACTGGGTTAATTTGACTATGTGGGTACCAAGAAATGTCACATTCTATTTTCTAAAAACAGGTTTGAAGCGATTATTTTTGATTGTTCCAGTTCAGATACCCAGAATTGGAAACATAATATTCTGAAATGAGTGCATTTGGAAATAATCGCACGAAAGTGAACCATAAGAAAAAAATGCAACTCACCATGATTTTCAGTTAATTAATTTACCGTTTAATTTCTTGTGTTTATTTATCGTGATCGATTGATTTGTAAATTACCGTCAACCGGTAATTTTGGGCATATCATCATTCCATCACCTCAATAATCATTCATCCGACGCCAATATATCTCCGCCGTCATTCCAGCGCGCCGCTGAACCCAATGTCAATGAATCAATAAATGTACTCACCGTCTTCAGCCGCTTCTTCTTCACCGTCTCGTAAAGCCGCGTCGTTCAGTTCCCGACACGTGAATACACAGTCATCTGTAAGATGTATCTCTTCCTGTTTAGGCACCAGTAGCGCGTCCTGTTGTAATATTCCTTGGTCCGTGCTCGAAGCGGGCATTTCAGACCGCTGCGTTGTTACCGTACGCTCGCTGGGTTCATACTCTGTCTTCATGGCAGCCGCTGTCAACAAGGACAAACTATTATCTTGCTGCGATGTGGTGATTAGTGGGGTGTGATTAACGGTGATTTGAAATATGGTACATTATGCAGCGTATTACGATGTTAATTACAAGTGCGCAGTAATTTGTAGATAATTGTGACATTTATTGAACAGCAATTGTAAAATCATTCAAACATACTTAGAAAAACTCGGTTTATTTGATTTTGTACCGAGAATTGATCACATGTATTCATGTTCTTTGAAAAATTTTTTTTTTCAAAAAGTGATATTCATGAAACAGCAATTGTGAAATCATTTAAAATACTTTTAAAAATTCGGTTCATTCGATTATGTACCAAGAATGGTCAAGTTCAAGTTTTCTGGAACACGTTTGAAGCGATTATCTTCAATAGTTCAAGTTCATGTACCGAGAATCGAAAAGATATCATTCTAAAATGAGTGCATTGGAAAATAATCGCACAAAAGTGTAGGGCCTATCCATGAAAATAAAAATAAAAAGTGTAACTTAACGGTACCATGATTTTCAGTTAATTAACAGTAATTTGTAATTTATTGTGTTCATTTATCGTGTTCAATTGATTTGTTATTTATGGACAATTGGTAATTTTGGGCATATCATTGGGCATAGTAACATCCCATCATCTCATTTTGTAATTTATTGTGTTCATTTATCGTGTTCAATTGATTTGTAAATTACAGTTTGGTAATTTTGGGCATCTCATCATCCCATCATCTCATTAATCATCCAACCAACACCATTAGATCTTCGCTATCATTACAATGCGTCGTTAAACCCAATATGGAAGAAATAATAATAAAAAAAAACATAGTAACGCTATTCTGTAAATGGGATACCTGGTGGTGAAGCTCATACAACTATTTCTACCTCTTCCATTAATTGTCTACCGTGTGTAAAACTCACCCATATCTGGGCTGATATTATTATTATAAAAATTGCTTTGTTATGTAAATTATGTAAAAAAACTGTATCAACATGTATGTATATGGCTTCTTTGCTAATAAATGAATTACTACTACTACTACTACTAAGTGTTCTACTACTTCTACTACTAGCCCCTACAGGTTATAATTTCCTTGGCACAGTGATAAGTCAGATCAGGTCCTTACCTTTAAATACTACATCCTTTTCCACTACGGTTGTTGTCATTGTCTCGGACCTGGATTCCCGTTTCCTCTTCTTATTCATCGTTGCGTTGTGGAGCATAGGTTCGGTTAAACTGTGGGAACTGCTTCAGCCTTCAAACTCTGCAAAATACGTAAACGATTAATTTTTAGTATTAGAGAACAGGCCTACCTAACAAGGATATCATCATACTTAATACATAGGCCTACAGTGAAAATAAAAACTTCTTTGACGCATGAACTGGAATCAGAATGGGCAATACGCCTAGCCTAGGGTTTACACGACGGTCTAGAAAAGGAGAGGTCTCGTATCGGATTATCTCCATGCGTTGGAAGGCTGATACCAACAGTGCTGCTAGTTTCACCAAAATCCGTGCGGAACGCTAGGTGAAAAGAGGCCAGTCATAGTTGACGTTTGACAGCTGACGTCTTGCCGCCAACAATGACTTAAATTGGTGCGCGCATGCGTAGAGCGTAGCACTGTTGATATCAGCCGAAATAGCTTTGATATGAGACCTCTCTATTCTAGACCAAAGAATTGAGATTGAACACTTCAATCTCAATGACCATGGTTCAAGACCTAGACCTACTTGTAGGAGTAAGCCTAGGTTTCGAGATTTTGCTTCGGATATCATTGATCTGCTTTTCTTCAAGCTTAAACAATTCGAGAGAAGTGTCCAACATAACTTTTATACTTATTTATATAATATGCAACAATTTGACATGATACTTACAGTCAATAAAGCATATTAAACCATATTCATAACAGCTGACTACCTAACCTAAAAGTGAACTACATGAACAGAATGTCAACAATAAGTCCACGTGGTCTACACCTAGCGACACCTAGCGTTAAGAGTTATAACTACGAATCTGTCTTGCCGACCGCTACACTGTGACTGAACAAGTATGCTCTCTGTTGGCGATATTATTAGTTGTTGGTTGGTTATAATTTATAAAAAATGTGGTGTAAAACTGTAGTTAATTATAATTAGGCCTACTTATTAATTAATTAAATTTGATCATAGAATATTATACTTGTTATTGAATAATGTTTCCCCAAAGACAGATAGGTTATTTCACTTATTTGGGGGTAAAAGTGGATGAGAGATGTTTATAAAAATGAAATTCATCTCTTATGATATCTCTAATATTCTTCTATTATCTCCAGAAATAAAAACTCCAAATATTTTAAACATCTATGACTAGAAACTTAGATTTCAGAATGCATCAAAGATGTAGGATAACATATGGATCCCAAGTAGTCTATGGCTTTGTATAAAGGGCACCAATGCACGAAGAATTAACATGTAAATTTGACCAAGTTTAATGGAGTCAAAAACGTGTGGTTATAAAAATCGAGAAATTTATCTCTACTGATTTTTTCCCATGTTCAAAATTCAGTGTAATTCAATGAAAAACTCACTTCTCCAGGATAATTTTATGCTCTTCATTCAATATGACATTTTATTTTTGTGAATTCGATCAGTTTTGAGATGATACGTCAATGAATTTAATCACATTCTTTTCATTCATTGACGTATTATCTTAAAACTGATTGAATTTACTGACATATAATGTCATATTAATTGAAGAGCATAAAATTATCCTGAAGATGTGAACTTTTCATTCAATTACACTGGTTTTTGAACATGGAAAAAAAATAGTGCAGGTGAATTTATCTATTCTTATAAGCACCGTGCATGAATCCCATTGAGATTTTTCAGTAATTCTGTCATCGATTTTATTGATCTTTCACATTTTCAAAACTCATGTATGAAGGCTTTTGGCCACGTCAGTTATCATGGATTATTATTAGGCCTGATATAGAATCGATCGAGAGTATCGAAGTTGAATGGCAGACATATCCTATATCAAAATAATTACATATTCTCCATATTCCTAAATTATATTGTCTAGATGGTTTTAGAAATCTTAATTATTATTCATACTATGTTCTTATTTCCAGTTGATACCACAATGAACTGGAAATAAAATCATCTGCACAATCCATCAATGTATAACCAATGTATAGCACTGTAAGAGGATTCCCCCCCCCCCAAAAAAAAAAAACACCATGTTCAAGTATATATTATTCATTGTTTTGTTTATAGTCATTTTCTGTATATATTGTGTCCGCTTGTGAGGAAAAACTAATTATTTCAACGCACAACTGTATTATTCGATCCAATAAATTATATTTCTGTTATTATTTGTATACAGGCCTGTGTAGGCCTATTATATTAGCCATACAGACGAGCTGTGCTTGTGGTTTCGTGGGGCTATGAAAATGTGTTTATTTCATGTAACATGTTAAAACTTCCAAAAATAATGAAAGATAAATATTAGTGATTCGAAGCTAATTTTATGCATTTCAATTAGTATGACATTCTATTTTTGTGAATTCATTCAGTTTCAAGATAATACTTCAATGGATACCAAGAATGGGATTAAAATTCTTTGACGTATTATCTTGAAACCGATTGAATTCACAAAAATACAATGTCATAATAGTTACAGAGCATGAGATGATTTGATGGTTGATATACTTCTTATTCAATAGCATTGATTCGTGAGTCTAGAGAAAAAAATAGTAGGGCCTAGGGATGCATTTCACTATTTCTTTTGGCACGTCGTGCATGCACCTCTTCAATCATAAAAATGAATTCATTATCACATAAATGTGCGCAAAAACCTAAGAAATGACACTCACACAAATATATTATATCTATATATATCTATATATATATATATATATATATATATATATATATATATATATATATATATATATATATATATATATATATATATAATGTAGGCCTATGACAGTGTGCAAGTTCATTACGTCATATAAAATATAAAAAACTCATCGCCTTACAATCTAAAGGAAACAGAATGTTCAATATACCTGTTCCATCCTCGAATAATTACTTATAGGAATACATTTCATCAAAGGCTGTGCATTTTTATATCTAATACTGGCTATTTGTTGTATGAACTTGAGTTGAAAGTATATTGTAAAAAAGTTGAAAACTAGAAAACGGTAAATTCTCATTTTGATGTTTGAGATAGACAGAGTGAGAGAGAAGCTGGTACTGTGATTTAACGGAATGAAATGTCTCTTTCTCTCTCTCTCTTCATCTTGTTTCTAATGGCTAGAAAACAGCCATTGTTTTAAGTCGCATAATGGAGATAATTATCATCAATAATGTAGAAGCTGAAGAGTTTTTTTTTCAGAAATAAGAATGGAAATGTAGAAAAAAAATGGCATATGAAAAATGCAGTGGTATTAAATATGATTAATAGAGGATAATTTGCTTATAAACGTTGGTTACGTTTTGGTTTTCATGTTGGGTAAATCGGTTTAGTGACGGTGGGATTAGTTGTGTGGGTGGTGGATGATTTCCATTCCGTGAATTGTTATTAGACTATGTGAAATCATAACAAAATTGTAGTATATGGTTTACATATATATATATATATATATATAAATATATACCGGTACATATATATATATATATATATATATATATATATATATATATATATATATATATATATATATATGTATGTATATATATATATATATATATATATACATATATACATATATACATATATTTTGCCCCTCTTTGCAACAGTTGTCAGTTCTGAAAAGAAGTTGGGTTATTTCAGAACCGCCAACAAATATTCATATATATATATATATATATATATATATATATATATATATATATATATATATATATATATATATATATATATATATATGTGTGTGTGTGTGCGTGTGTGTGCGGATAAATATACCAATTTTAATTATAAAGCAAATATAAAAGTTGAGACAATAATTCCTGAAACATGATCAACATTTTTGATTAAAGCCAATAAAAACTCGTCATTCGACAATAAAATGTGTCTAGTTTACCAAGTATTACGTCTCACAGGCCGATCTAGACAATGGACATACCTCAGACTTAGTCTTATAGGCTACAAAAACTTTCATATCATTTCCTCTCATTTGAACGTCGATCTGGTTTTTCTGTGAACTCTCTCTCTCTCTCTGTCTCTCTCTCTCTCTTTCTATCTGTCTCTCTCTCACTCTCTCCCTCTCTGTTCCCCTCTCTCTCTCTCTCTCTCTCTCTCTCTCTCTCTCTCTCTCTCTCTCTTCATCTTGCATTCGAACTATTTGAAACGTAATGCCAACACCAAGGGTATAGGCCTTCAACATCAATAGTCAAAAGACTGATATTTCACCAAATCGAAGGAGAAGATGAGAAGAATGATCTCTGTATTCATATATGTATATGTATATATATATATATATATATATATATATAAATATATATATATATATATATATATATATATATATATATATATATATATATATATATATTTTCAATCTTCGACAGAGGGCCCGGAAAACGAATATATATTTGATGACAAGTGTAGGAGATTGGGACTTCAACTGCTGTAATGTAAGACACATGTCTTCGTGTATAACTAATACATTAGCAATTCTGATTGGTTTAAATGTGATAAAAACACTTTGTGATTGGTTAATAATTAACACACGTACGGGCGACAATGTGGGTGTTCTCCGAACAACGTTTGGTAATCGATTCAACTAACTTGGCTACACAGGACGTGAAAACAAGTGAATATATTTGTACGAGAATAATATATTGTGTGATTGAATAAAAGTTATGTTGACTTCAAGATAACTAATATGACATGATATTTTTGTGAATTCAATCAGTTTTGAGAAAATACATCAATGAATTCAATTACATTCTTGGTATTCATTGACGTATTATCTTGAAACTGATAGAATTCACACAAATAGAATGTGATATCACACGAAGAGCACAAAATCATTCTGAATATGATACACTTTTCATTCAATTACATTGTTTCATGAGTAGATATTGAAATAGCCTATTAGTTTTTTATGTTGCTTCTGAATGGTGTGAGATTCCAATGATCCTTTTGAAGAGGAAACACAGATAATTATATCTTCAAGATGGCGTAGGTGATAATTTTCATATCATTTCGCATAATTGTAACGCGTCATAGGCGCCCGGTTGAATTTTTTTTTCGAACTTCTTGTATATAATGGTGATCGACCCATAAAACATTCGATATACGTACCATATATATATATATATATATATATATATATATATATATATATATTCGATTCATAAATTTTATATTCTCCATATTCTATATTTTTTTTTATATTTCATTCTTATCATATATTTTCACCTTACACCTGATTCTCAGTGACATACACATATTATCTATTAGTTTCGCCTAGTGACTATACACTAGGCTGATGCTCGATTAGGGGCCGCCTCATAAAACTAACCTTTTTATTGGACAGGATTTGGCATACAGGGTGTACCAACCGATACGTTCACAAAATAACAAAAAATAAAAAACAAAATAACGATATAATTCAGTTATTGGGGCTAGCATAAATTATAAGTGAAATCAGATTTACAATGTCCAGATGTTGGGTATCATGTCTTGTCCGGTTGATCAGTCACTTGCGAACTGGACTGTCATTCAGGAGACAGAGGCTTACAATCCCTCATAGGCTCCAACTCAACAGTTAAACTCACTCCAAATTATTTTAAATAAATAGTAAAATGAAATTTTCTATCTTAACGAAATCCAGTATGAACTTTCTCAACTAAATTTAAAAACGTACAAGCAGAAAACAACAAGAGGACTAAACCCTAACCCAACTAACCCTACTCATATATCTTCTCTGTGCCCTTTCCCAGAATTTTTTATTTGAGTAAAATCCAGTATGAACCTTTTTCAACTAAACCCAAGAAAAGTACAAGCAGAAAATAACCAGAAGGACTGAATTCCCCAACCCAACTAACCCTACTTATGTATCTTCTCTGTTCCCTAATCAATTCCCAGAGATAGTTACGTTTACTGACCCTTGGTTCCACTTGGTCCCCATAACGACGTCCTTGGAGATTAGCCCCATGCCGGTCTGTAAAGTACCGTGCATCGGTATCAGTAGCGGCTCGTGCCCTTCAGTTGGGGGAGGCAAGTTAACTCAAAGGAATCAAAGGATCAGTATGAATATTCATTTCAATTAGATGAGCGTTAGCGAAGATTTCCCCTCAACTCTTACGGAGCACTGCACAGGTCGCAGGGTTTGACCGATCGACATGAAACTTTTTTCTATACGCAAACTCATCCAACTCAGAACCTCATAGTTTTCGGGTCATATCTGTTGGATCATTTTTGAGAAAACATCATCTCAAAGTTTATGAAAACCTCATAAGATCAGGCTGAGCCGAAAAAAATTTGAAAAAAATCACCAATGTAATTCAAATTTCCCTCAAATGCGAACACCGAAATGATACACATGATTAAAAATTTGTATGCAATTCGGACAGCCGTTTCGAAGATAATAATGTAATACATGTTCTTTATTCATCGAATAGATAGAAATAATAGCAGAAAAATCTTGCAGTGTTAGATTCACGGCACCTCAGATTCAGTGGTATCAAATGAAGTATATTTTATATGATCAAGGTGTGTAGGGTTTTAGATTTCACTTTGTAGATATCTTGCTCATCTTACAACGCACATTCTGCATTCGCCTAGTATTATCACATGAATAAATGTTGGCGCTTAAAGGCGGGGAAAAACGAAGGTAATGTTTAAAATGGTTATAAGCTATGTTTCATTTCCGAAAGATGAGAGAACTGCTTTTCAAAAATTATGACGTCACTGGATCCTCTGCCTACCTCATAAAACCACCACTGATCGGTAGCTACATAGCGACAACTCATTCCCACCGCCTTTGCTCTCAGTCGGTAAATGTAGTTTGTATTTCTAATGATATTGTTCAACATCTCATACATATGGAATGTTTCGCATGTCCTTGTCTATCTCATGAAATTCACAATACGTGTGTCTCTTTCTTACTCACGGTGTACTTATAACCATCAAGGAGGATAGATGCGAGATGGATTATATCATTTTAGGAGGTTACTTTTTGGTGTATTCGAAATTATGTAGACATATAATAGAGGAAGAGTTTTGATTGAACGAGGAAGAAAGAAAGTACTTCATGTGATCTGGGAGGCGAGGGGAATTTTGAACCCGGTTCGATCCCCGCCGCCAACCATCTTTACAGGGTTTTTCATGGTTTCCCTCTGTAGTCTAGGCTAATGCCAGGATGGTTCCTGCAATAAGTCGGACATGACCGCTTCCTTCCCACTATCCTTCCCATTACCCAAGAACCTTCATCTCATCATCCCATCATCTCATTAATCATCCATACGACGCCATTAGATGTCGCAATCATTACAGTGCGTTGTTAACCCAATACAAAAAAAAGGAAAAGAACATGAATGTAGGGGGAGAATTAAAAAATAACCTACAGAAGGAAATTTTCAAGTAGAAGAAGCAAGGGAAGTTCGGAAAAAAATGTAGAAAATTTTACAATAATATGATATATAATTTCAGGAAGAAGATTAGGTAGTTTTCACATAACAAAACTTTTGAATGGTACTTCATCCATCAACTTATTACCATTATTTTTACAATATGTTTCTTGTACAATATATTATTTCTGACTATTTCTTTGGGGTGTTAAGATAGCCCTTGAGGTGCCCCGTTCCAAACGATCCTTCCTCTCATCCTTCGCGTTCATTGGAGAAACAATGGGTCATGTCAAGTTTTCGATGTTCATATATCTATGTTGCTAAAACAATGTCGTGAAGCGATATCTTTTTTTTCATGAAATACAATTTAGAAGGTCATTTTAATTCATGTACAAAATGTCGTGAGCAACATGTCAATACATTAGGCGTGGTCACCAACATAATTCTGTCTTGAGCGCCAACACAATGTTGTAAGCGCCAAATATGCTTTGCAATTTCCTAATTAAAATACAACACATTTTGTCGTAAGCACCAACACAATATATTGTAAGCGCCAAATATGCTATGCATTTCCCAATCAAAATACAACACATTTTGTCTTAAGCACCAACACAATACGTCGTAAGCGGCAAATATGCTTTGCAATTGCCCAAGTAAAATACAAAGTCGTGAAAATTTGATGAATTTCCATGAGAATTTGTGACGATCTGTAAACTTATGCACACAAAAATTATCATATCTTCAAATTCACAGGGCTGACGTGAACATATGAGGTGTGTATTCGTTATATTTCTCGACAATCTACTCTTCTCAACAGAAGCATAGACGTACGTGAATCCAAAACTCATACAAGTCCAAACTGATGTCAGTCCAATCTCATCCTTCTGTTATCTGAGTATCGTTTGCTTAACGACCCCACCAACAGCTAGGTTATATGGGAGTACAGATGATCAGGTGTTTATGAAACTATGAAGTGATGATAGGTGAAAGGACGTTTACAAAAACCCATGCCTCATGCCGGACTCGAACCCACGCCCAACGGTAAATTCAGTTTTTGAAGCGTACCTCAGCTGACTGAGTTACCGAGGGCGGCCCTTCTGTTATCAATGTATTTTCGAGCTCAGAACGAATCGAGTTTGGACATATCTTAGTACCCAGATGACGGTGAACCATAAAAGTATGTTGATCAGACGCTCAGTGACCATGGTAACCATTAAAAAACAACTAAATGTCATCTTTCAAAATCAACCAAACTAAGCTTCTTGAAATTAGATACGAGAATTCGTAATTGAGAGATGTTTTTTCCCGATAAGATCGAAAGAAGAGGACCTCTCCATTAAATTTTGATGTTGAATTAGATTCTCCTTGACAATACTCCCCCCCCCCCCCCCCCCCCCCCCCCCCCCCCCCCTCCCCCCACACCAACCAGCACTAATATAACGTGACACGATGACATTTTTGACATTTCTCATTTTAGTGCACTTTTTTTTCATGTTTCTAGACAGTAAAAAAGTTCATCTCTTCCGATGGCGAAAACTCCGATATCATATAAAAGAGAACGAAGACGGTTTGTGATTCTTTTTTTTTTTTTTTTTTGATACTCTTTATATATTTTTTTTTATGTTGGCAATTTGTGACCTTTAAAAAGATGTAGAACTATTTTTAACAGGCCGTGACTTTACGATTGCTCTTTTCGTTTTTAGTGGTGTTGGTTAGCCTGCTGTCTTTATTGTCCGGCCGATCGTTTTACAAGCTAGTAAAAATATATAGAATGGAATAATTTGAATAAAGAACGTATTGCGGTCGAACATGGTATTGCCAACTTGATGAAAAATGAAGTGAGACGTTGTTGAATATGAGGGTATACAGGCACGGTGCTTAGAAAAATAGAGAAATTCATCTTCACTAACTTCTTGTGTAATTCATCCAGTTAATTGAATGAATAGTTCACATCTTCGAAATAATTTCATGTTTTTTATTTAATATGACATTCTAATTCAATCAGTTTCAAGATAATACATCATTGAATAAAAAGAATGTGATTAAATTCATTGACGTATTATCTTGAAACTGATTGAATCTACAAACATAAAATGTCATATCAATTGCAGATCATGAAATTATCTTGGAGATATGAACTTTTCATTCAATTCAACAGAAAATGAAAAGAACAGTGAAGATAAATGTGTAAACACCGTGTTAAGGTGGTATGGTGCGTGCACGGTGCTACAGAAATTCATCTTCACTATTGTTTCTATATGTTCACGAATCAGTGTGATTGAATGAAAAGTATATCAACCGTAAGATAATTGTGTGCTCTTTGATTGATACGACATTCTATTTTTGTGAATTCAGTCAGTTTTAAGATAATTTTTCATTCATTTCCAATTCATCATTCCCCTCCAAGTGCATATTTTGTCCCTTCAAGTACATATTTTGTCTCACCAAGAGTCTTTTTTCTCCCTCTGAATGCCTGTTTCACCCAAGTGCATTTTTTCCCCTCCTAGTGCATATTTTCCCCTCTTAGTGCATATTTTGTCCCTCCTAGTGCATATTTTTCTCTTCAAGCGGATATTTTCCCCTCCAAGTGCATATTTTGTCCCTTCAAGAGTCTTTTTTCCCTCTTCAAGTGCCTGTTTTTTCCTCCAGGTGCATATTTTGTACCTCCAAGTGCATATTTTGTCCCTCCTAGTGCATATTTTGTCTTATTCCTACTTTTTTCCAAACAGTATCAAAATTTCATTCAAGTCTTCATACCTATCTCTTAATATACTGTTCTTGTATGAAACTTCATTTCTTTGAAAATAAAATTCATTTTTCATCATTATTATTCTACTCATTATTACATATTCAATAATTTCGCACCCATTTTGGCATCTTTAATTACATATTTCCATTGCTATTCGATGATATCCGAGTCCATAAAACTCATCATTCCTCACACAAAACCGACTAACGGTACAAAAAGGAATGCACTCCACGAATCAACACACCATAACAACAATGAAAAAAGTTCAATAAAACACAATCTACTGATGACTTCCTAAATTCTAATAAAAATATCCAATCATTTTCATTATTATTATTAGACAATGAGACAGTCTGTGTCTTGAAATGTGGGCTAGATAACGGCTGAAATCTGTCTAGCCCCCTCCCTGCCCCCCCCCCCCCCCCCCCCTCACCAGGAACACAATAATGATACCGTGGTGGCAAGTACGTTGATCTTACGAGATATAACAAAGACAGTTTTTACACAAGACTTTGTTGGAGGGGGGAGGGGGGGAGGGGGAGGGGAGGGGTAATTGACCATTCTTTGAAGAGGTAGAAGAATTATTATTTGGTAGAGGGAGGATGAGAGGGGGAAGGAAGGCAGAAAGAGTGCACATATATATATATATATATATATATATATATATATATATATATATATATATATATATATATATATATAGAAAGAGAGAGAGGGAGAGAGAGAGAGAATATCACCCTTGTGGTGCTCCTTCCAAACGATCCTACTTTCATCCAGTACCTCAATATGGGGAACCCTGATTTTGTATCAAGTTTCGAAGTTGACAAAAAAAATGCCACCACTGCTTCGAAAGTTATGACCTAAAATCTGATAATTCACTACCCATGCTCGGATCTCTCTTTCTAACGCGAGTACAACACCGTGTTGGAGAGAGAGAAAGAAAGTGTCCAGATATTAACATGACAAAAGATCACGTTTTCTATCCCCACATGATTTGTCCATATTTAACTCACAATAAACTTGTATTAAATCTAACAGCCGAATTTGTTTACCACATTCTTCTGTGGAACACCTTAATATATGACTGGTATTATGATAATGTGGCAATTGGCCAAACTATTCGGAAAATGTACTTTATGAAAATATTATATTCGAGTAGGAATGGATTTAAAGAAATATCATGTATATATATATATATATATATATATATATATATATATATATAGGCCTATATATATATATATATATATATATATATATATATATATATATATATATATATATATATATATATATATATATATATATATATATATATATATATATATATATATGGTGGGAAAACAGAGAAAGATGGGAGGAATTGGTGGAGCGGCAACTGGAGGAAGAAAAGGGCGAAGAAGCTGGAGAAGCAGACTAGCTACGGGCAGGATACGGAATGGCTCATTGTCTTCGACATCCCAGGCAGCCCTAGAAACGACGGTGGAGTCACCTACAACCCCCAAACCTATATATATGAAAGAATTTCAAGCGATTTATGGAACAATCGGATGTGAAATAACGGAGTAAACGCATTTTTAATGTACTTTTTTACACATCAATAACAGCAATCAAGAAAGCTTTAATTAAAGAAACTATTGAATGTGAGCAACAAGTGTCACCAATAGAGTAAAACGTTTGAAATCTGTGATGGATATCAAGAAGGCACTGGTATAATTGTTTAGAAACCAAGGTCTATATACCAACAGACAGCCGCGGTTTCTAACCCTTTGAAGTGATCCATGGCCTGTATATGTACATTGAGCTGACCAAATGTTCTTAATTCTACATTTCCATACTTCTAAGCTCATCTCACAATGCATATAAGGCGTTTTCCTAGTTATGAGAAATAACATACTTTAAATAACATACTTTAAATAATATACTTTCATTACTTTTTTCACTCACAGCCCTCTCCATCTTTGCACAACTATTTATAATAAACTACCCTCACATATAACCAGCCCTACCAAAATTTCATCTTTTAAATACAACGTGGAATCTTTTCTACTTCAGAACCCATTCTATGACCTTAATGAATTTCTGACTTCAAAGTCACACTAGTCAACCATCTCATCATCTTACATGTATTATCTATCTTTTTCAATTATCTCTTTCTGTTGACTTATCTCTTTCTATTCACTCATTTTCATTTCTAGTTTTAAGTAGTTTCTATATTTGTATCATGTACAAATCTTTAGAAAAAAATAAATAAACAAGATTATTTTTCGTAAGTTTTCCAATATAACGATACACGACAGAAAGTACAACTACCCTACCTAACCCACTCATACCACACTTCTAACTCTCACATCATTTCCCCCAACCCAAAAAACCACTCGCAATATTTAACTACCAGTTTAATCGTCCGGCGTCTTTTTAACAACGATCAACCGTCCCTTGCATCTAATAACCGAAACGGTCTACCGTCCCGAGTCGCATCCAAGGTCTTTACAAAACTGGTGGCTATTAGATATGTCATAATTCATTTAATAAATATTGTGTTTATTTCTTTAAAATTCAGGAGGATTAAAAGATTTGAATAATATAAGAAAGGAATGGACGGGTTGAGGCTGCATATTTCGATGTTGGCAATGGATTATTATTTTTTTATTATCATTTTTTTGATGTAGGTAGATATTAATATTTTAAGAAGTGATAGCAAATAGGTATAGTCGTTTACAAGGAAGGAAGAGGTCAAGCTACCAACCTTATACATATTAGAAATGACACCAAATGTTGAACAACTGATTAGAAATGACACTAAATATTGACTACACGATAGAAATGAAAGTAAATATTGACTTACACAATAGAAATTACACTAATGTCACTAAATATTGACCAACACATTGAAATGACACTAAATATTGACTACACAACAGAAATGACACTAAATATTGACTTACACAATAGAAATGACACTAAATATTGACTTACACAATAGAAATGACACTAAATATTGACTACACAATAGAAATGACACTAAATATTGACTACACAATAGAAATGACACTAAATATTGACTACACGATAGAAATGACACTAAATATTGACTACACAACAGAAATGACACTAAATATTGACTACACAACAGAAATGACACTAAATATTGACTTACACAATAGAAATGACACTAAATATTGACTTACACAATAGAAATGACACTAAATATTGACTACACAATAGAAATGACACTAAATATTGACTACACAATAGAAATGACACTAAATTATGACCAAAACATCAAAAATGACACTCAATATAGACTTATCACTCAAATATATACTATCATCATTTTTTGTGACACAAAAAAAAAAAGATATTCTGGAAGTATTATTGAATCGAAGCGAAATGGGACATGATCGAGAGGACATGATCGAAGGCCAACCGTAATCGTCGATTCAGCATATTGATAATATTGATAATATAATATTGTTTCTGAATAAAACCCAAAACATAAGAAATATATCTTCTAGAATTTTTGTCAAGGAGGTTCTTGCAAGGAGCTTATAAAAATAAAGAACTTCATCTCTACTCATAACAAACAGATGTGTGATTGAATGAGAAGTATATCAAATCCAAGGAAACTTCAAGCTTTCTAATTAATATCATTCCATTTTTGTGAATTCTCTGAGTTTTAAGATTAGTCAATGGATTTCATCACATTCTTGGTATTCATTGAAGTATTATCTTGAAACTGATCGAAATCACAAAAATATAAAATGTCATATTAATTAAAGAGCATAAAATTATCTGGGAGATGTGAACTTTTCATTCAATTACACTAGTTTTTGGTATAGAAACAAATTAGTGGAGGTGAATTTCTCTATTTCCAAAAGCACCTTGCATGCACCCCTTAAAGGACAACACAGCCCTGAAACTAAATTTTAATGAATAATTATGACATTAATTATGTTTTAGAGAGAACTAGAAATCAGCATCTCATTTTCAGAGATAATTTTATTTCTTGTTCTCCAGAGAGCATAAGTTATTTTACTCGCTCATGAAAATAGAAAAATGATGTAAATATGAATTTCTCTATTTTTATAAGCACTGTGCATGCACCCCTTAATATAAATTCATAAATTCATCTGAGAAAAGCGCAGGTGTCTCTAAGGGGTGTGAGGGGGTAAATGTTGGGGGGGGGGGGGGGGGGGGTTCTCCTTCATTACTCTACCATTCACTACCAACTCTATTATTTAATCAACATAAAACTATACTCCTAGCAGAAAACATTGACTTTATCACGTGACATTGATTAATGGTACACCTGAGGTTGACCTATTGACCTTGTGTAGGTGATGTTTGTAATGCCGACAGAACTGATCCGACATCTAGCGGTGGTTAGGTTAACTGTGTGTGATGGACCGGACTGACGATCGTCCAGTTGCATTGTAATACGGGACAGACGTTCGTTCCGGGGAGTCGATTCGAATTGGTATTTTCACAGATTGAAAATTTGGAAATTATTACAACTGTGCAATGAGCTTTAATTGGGTACAACAATTATTCCGGATCAAGTTTCGATGTTGATGAAAAAAATTATAAATTCTTTATAGAAATTGATTTTTCTAATAATTAAATTAATTTGAGATAATATGATTAGAATACATGTGGTGAATGTATTACTCATCAAATTTCCACAGCACACTGAACCGTCATTCAGGAGACCGGGGTTCGATTCCATCCATGGTCGACCATCCTGACAGGGGTTGTTCATGGTTTCCCTCTGTCGTTCAGGTTGGTATTGAAATATACCGAGTTTTTACCACTATCCAAAAATACATGATAAAATAACATTTCATCTCATCATCACATCATCTCACATATCATTCACCGACGCCATTAGATCTTGAGTCATTATTACAGTACATCGTTAACACAATATAAATCAATGAAACTAAAGAAAATCTCTGTTTTAACTAGAATTATTATGTATTTTAGAATTTCAGACCAGACTGCGTTTCTGAGTTCCAATTTAGAAACCATTATCTAGAAAATTCCAATTGGATCTATTGCCATTTTGAGTAACCGTTAATATACTGACTTGCATAGCATAATTATTTGTCATTCTTATATTATTTTTATATTTTTCTCATATTGCTGTTCATTCTAATACTTTTCCATACTACTGTTTATTACTCTCTCATCATTTTTTACAATAATTATTTCATCAATCCTTCAGGTGTGATTCATTATTATTATCATTTTTTATCAATTCATCAATTTTTCATTTGATGTTTACTAGGGTATGTGTCGAACGGCAATCATGTGTATCATAACACAATCTCCAATGAAGATTTATATATGAATTTAAATTTCAATTATCCTCTAATATTATATCAAATTGATATGTCAAATATTCCACAATATAAAATCGAAAAATTGACAATAAACCATATTATTATTTGTATTATTATTCGACGCCTCGTGTCACCCAGCTGTTGCTAATCAACATCAATTTAAAAAATGAATCCCGCGTTTCGCAATCAGTCAGCAAGTTCGTGTGCAAAGAAAACAACAAGTGTCAAAAGTTCAAGTGTTAAACGTTCAACGTTCAGAGTTCACAGAATAAACGTTGGAAGATTATGTGACGAAAGTTCAGAGATCAAATATTTGAATGTGAATCAATTAAATGGGTATGGGCAAGTATTCGGGAGAATGAATTTAATACCCACACACATATATATATATATATATATATATATATATATATATATATATATATATATATATAAAACTTCTTGGATACGATCCAATATCAAGATATATGAAATGTTTCAGCCAATGATAAGAGTAATATCTCGGTAGCTTAGTGGGAGAGCAGCTGACTGGCAATCAGAAGGTCTCAGGTTCAAGTCTCTGTAGTGACGTTTCTTTTATGTCATGACTGAAACATCCCATATACATATATGTATTCCGATAATAACGATTGGAACGATTAATCGATTATCGTACAATCGTGCTCGAACTTTATTCGAATAAAGAATTAAAAATTTGAAGATAAAATTGTCGAACATGTCGACGATCGATCCTCGATTATAACAAATAACGATTAAACGATTAAATCGATATTATGCATCGAGTAGAATTCGAATGAAGAACGCAATTCTCGATAATAAAACTAATCGAACACGTCGATTCTTGTCAACGATATGACTCATGCGATATAGTATAGCATATCATTGAGATCTCTGTCTCTGGTAAACACAGTTACGACGGTCATCCGCAGGAAGAACGGAAAGTTAATGGGGTTGATGCACGGTTCTTATCAAAATAGAGAAATTCACTTTCAACCATCTGTTAACTGTTTCAACAACCAGTGTGATTGAATGAGAAGTTCACACTTCCATGATAATTCTATGCTCTTCAATTGATATGACATTTTATTTTTGTGAATTCATCAGTTTCAAGATAATACATCAATGAATATACCAAGAAAGTGATGTGATTCATTGACGTACATCTCAAAAGTGATTGAATTCACAAAAATAAAATGTCATTTCTGAACATGAAATTATCTTAGAGAAATGAACTTTTCATTCAATCACACTGATTTTCGAACATAGAAAAAAATAAGTAAACATAAATTTCTCGATTTATGTAAGCACCGTGCATTTTGATCTAATTTTGTCACACCAAAGAATCCAAAATCACTTACGATTTCACTCCCTCCAGCGATCAGTCGTCGAAACTGCACTGGCCGTCTGGTAGGTATGTCTACACAAGCAAGCACGGCACGGCCCGGTATGTAATGTGCCAGCAACCAGCACGGCATGGATTTCGATGCTTTAAACAATGCAACGAGAAGAGGTTTGACCTATGACCGGAGCGATATCATCGGAGATCGGTATCTGACAGCGGGGACTGAGTTATAGTATTCGATCAACGTTGTATAAATATTGATACTTCTGAGGGAATGGTATTGCGGCAACGAGGTGAGTGGAGATGATGCCGGGTGAGTAGGTACAGATTGTGTGGTTTATATATATATATATATATATATTTCAATATATATATATATGGTAAGATGATTTCTTCGGTAGGGCCACGTCTTGTAGTTTGCGGAATACGACGTTTCGATGGGATTTCATCCATCATCTTCAGGTCTTGTCGGTGTGTAGAGATGTTCGACATCCACACACCGACAAGACCTGAAGACTACAAGACGTGGCACTACCGAAGAAATCATCTTACCATGTCCCGACACGAGAATCTCCGTCAACACACACACACACACATATATATATATATATATATATATATAGTATGTATATGATTGGATGGATATTATTTTCCATATATTACAATATCACAATTATCATGAAATCCTGGTTTTATCATTCAAATCTATTTAATTCCGAAGGTATTGAATATTTTCATTATTTTTCAATGAAACACTTCATCATATCTCATTCCTTGAAAAAAAAAATCCATATAACCTAACATATTTAGTTTTTCACTTTTACTAATATCATTATTTACTTCGACATGTTCCGAAACTTACACACATGAGTCTATATGCATCATTAGTATCACTATGTGTTATTTGTATACCGATTAATTGAATAAACATATATTTTTCATGAAAACCTGATATTTCTTCTTATCTACTTCGATGCCCTCTTAACCCATGATAGATGCTTCAAGTCACATGACTACTGTTGCTAGAGAAGCCGAGAAGTTGTGACGTATTTCTCGGTACCTTGTCTTGAGTTATGTACGTGTTAAGTATACAGTTATAGCGGTTATTGCAGTTATTGCTACAGATGTGTGCGATTATGTATGTTGTTCTATTGGAGACGAATATTTCCAGCTATTTATATTTATTTTAATTGTTTTTCTTTATTAATTTAATTTTCCCTCGTCGTAGGAATAGAGCTATTCTAAAAATCGTGTACATTTTCAAGGAATAGCTTCACCTTCGCGGGCGCACGAGCATTCTGCACCCGCCAACTACTTTCGCAAAGGCGGACTTTATAATCTCCGCCTTTGTCAAATCATCTTCGCGGTCGCAAGCAATCTGCGCGCGCCAACTGTTTCCCATTGCCGGACTTTACAATTTCCAACATTTGTCCGCCTTTCCCAAGTCACCTTCGCGGGCGCACAGTCAATCTGCACGCGGCAACTTATTTGACAAGGCCGGACTTTATGTTCAAGTTATGAAAAATACATTTTATCGGTTATTGCAGTTATTGCTACAGATGTGTGCGATTATGTATGAAGTTCTATTAGAGAGAAATATTTCCACATATTAATATTTATTTTAATTGTTTTTGATTATTTATTCCATTCATTTTCGTCGTAGGAATGGAGCTTTCCTTAAAATCGTGTACATTTTTACGGAATTGTTTTGAAAAAGACATTTATATTTAGAAATAGTGGAATGGAATATAATTCCAAGTAAATCGAAATAACACGAAGCATGAAGAATATCAAAAATATATATTCCTGTGAAATACTTGGATATAAATAATAAATAACGAAGTAGTGTGCCACGAGAAACTATATAAAACCCCAATTATTGGACGTGTAAGTGGTACTTGCCAAAAAAATAAAATAAAACGCCATGCAAACAATAGGTATCAATACCTGCTTTCAACCTGCAGACGAGAGCTGAAGTGCTCCCGAAACATTGTTGGTATTTCAGTGTATTTTATTTTATTTCTTTGACAAGTACCACGTCCAATATTTGGGGTTTGATATATTTAGATATGATAGCCTATTTTATTAATGCTTAATTACTGCATCTCTGAAGCAAAGAATATTTGCACTCTCAAGGTAGGCCTGATACGTCAATGAACACAAAGGATATGATTGAGATCATTGAAATATTATCTTGAAACTGATTGAATTCACAAAAGTAGGATGTCATATTGAGGGGGTGCGTACACAAATCGAGAAATATATCTTTACTATTTTTTCCATTCTCAAAAACCATTTCAACTGGATGAAAAGTTTACATCTCCAGAATAATTACATGCTCTTTAATCAATATGACATCTTATTTCTGTGAATTTGATCATTTTTGAGATAATAATTCAATGAATTTCATCACATTCTCTTTATTCATTGTTGTATTATCTTGAAACTGATTGAACTCACTGCAATAGAATGTCGAATTAATCAAAGAGCATACATTATCTTGGATATGTGAACTTTTCATTCAATTACACTGGTTTTTGAACACAGAAATAAATCAGTGCAGGTGAACTTCTCTATTTTTAAGCACCGTGTACCTACCCTTTTTTGAACAGCTTAAACTTATCTTCAAGTTGATACACTTCTTATCCAATGACACTGGTTCGTGAACATAAACAAAAAATATAGTGAAGATAAATTTCTCTATTTTTATAAACATCGCGCATGCTTCCCCCCCCCCTTCCCCTCACCATGCATCTGACGATATCACAACGCGTCATAATTAATGGTTGTTATGACAACTTGTTCGCGCATGCGCAGTTAGCGACCACGTGACACAAGGAATGGACGTGCACACAAATCATTACAGAGATGGAAAAAAATATTCTAATCTGTCAAGTACGAGAATATGTTTTTAAATATTTAATAAACGTATTTATGTCATTAATTTCATGACAAAAATGTTATAGAAAAAATTTTACCCACAATGGTGTGATTGTAAGCATGCGTATATTCATATATGTATATATATATATATATATATATATATATATATATATATATATATATATATAGTATACATATATATATATATATATATATATATATATATATATATATATATATATATATACACATATATATATATATATATATATATATATATATATATATATATATATATATATATATATATATATATATATATATATATATATATATATATATGAGAATGAACAGAAACTATGATGGGTACTTCTCCAGTGAATAGTTGATTTGGTAAGTATATATCCATGGTGTGAGTATTTTCATTTGTTAAAAAAAAAATATGTCAAAAAATAAAATTAACATTTAATTCGCATAAATTGTCCAGTCCAACAAATCACATCACATTTTTTTAACTTCTGATTCGTTTGGGAGGGAACTACATCGATATCAAAGAGTGAGAATGAGATATTTTGGAAGAGAAAGATTTAGAACTCAGAATATCTTTCCCCTGGTATATGTGATAGGATTGTGGGAAAATTCTTATTGGTTTATATATCAAAGGGATGTCTTCACTACAATTGTTTTGATAAATGTTAAAATACATTTGTGAAACGTAGGAGTACTATTCATTGTGATATTTTCAAAAATATTGGGAATGAATGAAGTATATTTTAATACGACAAGTTATTTCTTGAATCGTTTTGGTTCCCCTTCCGATGCTAATGGAAACTGTGTATTCATTTAAAATTGGTTGTAATGAAAAAATGTCCACAAAATGTGCAAACTTGTTGGTAGCAAATTTTTATTAGACTAATTTAGAATATTGGTAACTTAATTTGGAAAAAAACTTTTTTGAAAGGTACATTTAATCCAATTATTTTTATTATTATTATTATTGTGGCCAACATTGTATTTTTCATGTATGTAAACCCACAGACAAGCCTGTGTCAGGCTTTGTGGATAACTGTGAACAGTTCTTGCATAATATTGGGAAATAATAAAAGGAATTTCAACTTCATTTCATACTTAGAATTATTGTCTACCAATTAGGGCTGAGAGTGAGTTAGGATCGTTTGAACGGACCACCACATTGACGATCTTGTACTAACTTGATCAGATAATTATAAATAGTGTTACTTATTCACTATAGGCAAACGAAGTATGTGTTGTAAGATAAGCAAGATATCACAATTAAGCTCAACCGAATACTTTTCTTACCTTCACTCATTAATTTTAGTAAATAATGTATCATCTTCATCAAGTTTGAACACATTGTTGTGAAGACATATTTTGTATTACAACACAATTTTAATAAAACTACTACATTTCTATCAATATAGAATTGAATAGGAAATACAATTCTGAGTTCAAGAAATAAATCTTGTCCATTCAAAATATACTTCATTAATTTACTATCGAATCTTGGAAGCCGTTAATCAACAACTGCTACTAAATACTGAAACTAAAACTAACCAAAACTGACTAAATATTGCTAATATTTCTATCTATTTGATGAATAAAAATATATATATATATATATTCTCGTCAAAACGGCTATTCCGAATTGCTCACACATTCCTAATAATGTGTATCAATCATGTATATAATACCAACATGAAAACACCATCATCCAATATTTATATCAGCAGAAGCTCCTAACAAGCTCACCTGTTAGGTTGGTACGAACATTATACTTGTGAATAAATCACCGCAGTTTCACCAATTCAATGAGTTAAACAAATATTATAATCATTCTAATATAAATTATGCAAGTCTGGTTGACACCACCTTGGTGACTACGATTGACTGTTCCCCCTATGTGTTTACTGCAACGATCAGGGGTTGCGAGCCACCATGTGGACTGGTAAGTAAGAGGCGTGCGTGTTACAAACCTGAATGTACCGAGTAATGGTATTTGATATGGGCTGTAATTCAAGTGAATTTAAAAAAAAATTGAATTGGTTTATTTTTATTCATGCTTTCAGAATAATGACTTAAAGCGTCCATAAGGGCAGAAAGTTTCCGCAGCCGCCCTCGGTAGCTCGGTCAGCTGAAGTCACCGTTGGGCGTGAGTTCAAATCCCGCATAAGGCATGGGTTTTTGTAAACGTCCTTTCACTTATCATCACTTCATAGTTTCATAATCACCTGCTCATTCCTACCCCCGTATAACCTAGCTGTTAGTGGGGTCGTTAAGCAAACAATAATCAATCAAAAGCTCCCGCCAGGGTGATTTTACAGATAAGAATATCTTAGAAGTTGAACGGAGCAAGATACAAATTTATAAAATTAACTAGCAGACTCGGCAAACGTTGTTCTGCCATCGGAGTGATTTGTATTGAATGTTGGAGATGCCGGAAGGCGGATGTTGCGCTATCTAGCGTGTAGCTGCGCAAATGTCGCCGCTCAGCAACATTGAGTAACGCTGTCAATGTCATTGAACAACGTCATTACTGGTGTTGTCCTTGAAGTGCCAATTTTTTTGAAAATTGCTCATAGGAGAAAGCTCGGCGGAAGATGTCGTATACTTTAGGACCTCCTACCAGCCCTA
The DNA here is from genome assembly GCA_907164805.1 of Brachyptera putata. Taxonomy (NCBI): domain Eukaryota; kingdom Metazoa; phylum Arthropoda; class Insecta; order Plecoptera; family Taeniopterygidae; genus Brachyptera; species Brachyptera putata. The sequence continues at coordinate 3,210,099 of OU015475.1, forward strand.
ACGAATGTGCGTGAGAATTTCACGATACTCGGTCGAGCCGTTTCGGAGGAGTTCATCCTCTAACATGTGAGACGAGCTTTTTATATATAAGATAAATCATAAGATGCAGACAATAGGCCTAGTTGTTGAGAATGATAATGAGTTGAATTGTATAACATAGATTTGGTGAGGTCGGATATTCGACAAATATTTATGAATTGGTTCATTAAAGTAATCAGAATACAGACTCAAGGTGTCAATATTCTGGGGTTGCCGACAGGATGATATCACAAATATAGACAATCATGAAACACGAACACTGGGAAATATAAAATCAACGAATACATCATAAGTTGAAGACAATATTTGTGGAAAATGATAATCAGTCAAAGGTCATAATAACAGATGTGGAAAGATCAGTTGTATGTAAAAGTAACACTCGATATTTTTGCCGTCGATTTTTACCTCACAGCGTACCGTTACATACAAATAACAAGTAACATATTGTGAATGTTCATTATGGGTCGACAATATTTTATAAGATACTTCTCTGAATGTTGTGAAGCAGTTTCACTACAATGGGTTCATTTCGAAGAATGTTGAGTCGGTGATTTCAATGCGAGATATAGCAAGGAAAGTTGAATTGAAGCACTGCAAGACATCGGAGAATCTCATCGTATGTATATATATATATATATATACATATATATATATATATATATATATATATATATTATATATATATATATATATATATGTATATATATATATATATATATATATATATATATATATATATATATATATATATATATATATATGGCATATTTTAGCCATGTCGTAAAAGATACGTCTCGGCAGGGAGTTTAATGATCACATATATATATATATATATATTTTCCATTAGCGACATTTGATACGCGATTGCCGGAAAAAGAATCGTTGAATCGACACCGGGTTAACGATGGCTGATAGAGGTTCACTGATTACAGCTTCACGTCCAAGTCTTGTTTGAATCGGATGATTAGATTTTGTGCTGGAGTTGGAAAACTCTGTGATTGTTTTAACATTGTATTCCCCAAAATGAATCTCCAAATCGTGATTGTCGGGGAACGAAATTTTATATCGACACTGAGTGAGCAGTGGTGAATGGATGGTCACAGACTACACGGGTGGTGCCGGTTGCGTACAGATCTGATGTCGGGTTCTCTCACGAGAGCCAAACCGCGTTCGACCGAAGTTGCAAAAATCAATGACCTCTAACTCAAGGTAAGAGCGATAACGGGAGAGCGGCGTGTCGGATCGAGACCGCATTGAAACCAGCAGATAGGTATTGACAAGACGAACATTTCGTCGTTACACTCATCTCGTTGTGAGACTCCGTTCCTCCACAGCAACAGAAACAAAAATGTATCATTGTTTTAACATTGAATTCCCCATAAGCGGACTCCAAATCGTGATTGTCGGGGAACAAAATTTTATATCGACACTGGGTGAGCAGTGGTGGATAGATGGTCACAGAATTCACGCGTGGTGCCAGTTGCGTCCAAGTCTGATGCCAGGTTCTCTCGTGAGAGCCAAACAGCGATTGACCGAAGTTGCAAAAATCAATGGCCCAACATAGGTTAAGAGCGATAACGGGAGAACGGCGAGTCGGATCGAGACCAGATTGGTACCAGCAGATAGGTATTGACGAGACGAACATTTCGTCGTTAGACTCATCTCGTTGTGAGACTCCGTTCCTCCACGGCAACAGAAACAGAAATGGATCATTGTTTTAACATTGAATTCCCCATAAGCAAACTCCAAATCTTGATTGTCGGGGAACAAAATTCTATATCGACACTGGGTAAGCGGTGGTGGATAGATGGTCACAGACTTCACGTGTGGTGCCGGTTGCGTCTGGATCTGAGGTCAGGTTCTCTCGCGGGAGCCAAACAGCGATCGACCAAAGTTGCAAAAATCGATGGCCCAACTTAGGTTGAGAGCGATACCGGGAGGACGGCGAGTCGGATCGAGACCGGATTGGTACCAGCAGATAGGTATTGACGAGTCGAACATTTCGTCGTTACTCCCATCTCGTTGTGGAACTCCGTTCCTGCACGGCGACAGAAACAGAAATGTATCATTGTTTTAACATTGAATTCCCCATAAGCGGACTCCAAATCGTGATTGTCGGGGAACAAAATTCTATATCGACACTGAGTGAGCGTTGGTGGATAGATGGTCACAGACTACACGCTTGGTGCCAGTTGCGTCTGGATCTGAGGTCAGGTTCTCTCGCGAGAGCCAAACAGCGATCGACCGAAGTTGCAAAAATCGATGGCCCAACTTAGGTTAAGAGCGATATCGGGAGGACGGCGAGTCGGATCGGTGACCAGATTGGTACCAGCAGATAGGTATTGACGAGACGAACATTCCGTCGTTACACTCTCCTCGTTGTGGAACTCCGTTCCTGCACGGCGACAGAAACAAAAATGTATCATTGTTTCAACATTGTATTCCCCATGAGCAAACTCCAAATCTTGATTGTCGGAGAACGAAATTTCATATCGATAATGAGTAAGCAGAGGTGGATAGATGGTCACAGAATTCACGCGTGGTGCCATTTGCGTCCAAGTCTGATGCCTGGTTCTCTCGTGAGAGCCAAACAGCGATTGACCGAAGTTGCATAAATCAATGGCCCAACATAGGTTAAGAGCGATAACGGGAGAACGGCGAGTCGGATCGAGACCAAATTGGTACCAGCAGATAGGTATTGACGAGACGAACATTTCGTCGTTACATTCATCTCGTTGTGAGACTCCGTTCCTCCACGGCAACAGAAACAAAAATGTATCATTGTTTTAACATTGAATGCCCCATAAGCAAACTCCAAATCTCGATTGTCGGGGAACGTAATTTCATATCGATACTGGGTAAGCAGTGGTGAATAGATGGTCACAGACTACACGCGTGGTGCCAGTTGCGTCCAAGTCTGATGTCAGGTTCTCTCGTGAGAGGCAAACAGCGATTGACAGAAGTTGCAAAAATCAATGGCCCAACTTAGGTTAAGAGCGATAACGGGAGAACGGCGAGTCGGATCGAGACCAGATTGGTACCAGCAGATAGGTATTGACAAGACGAACATTTCGTCGTTACTCCCATCTCGTTGTGGAACTCCGTTCCTGCACGGCGACAGAAACAGTAATGTATCATTGTTTTAACATTGAATTCCCCATAAGCGGACTCCAAATCGTGATTGTCGGGGAACAAAATTCTATATCGACACTGAGTAAGCGGTGGTGGATAGATGGTCACAGACTACACGCTTGGTGCCAGTTGCGTCTGGATCTGAGGTCAGGTTCTCTCGTGAGAGCCAAACAGCGATCGACCGAAGTTGCAAAAATCGATGGCCCAACTTAGGTTGTGAGCGATAACGGGAGGACGGCGAGTCGGATGGAGACCGAATTGGTACCAGCAGATAGGTATTGACGAAACGAACATTCCGTCGTTACACCCTCCTCGTTGTGGAACTCCGTTCCTGCACGGCGACAGAAACGAAAATGTATCATTGTTTTAACATTGTATTCCCCATAAGCAAACTCCAAATCTCGATTGTCGGGGAACGAAATTTCATATCGATACTGAGTAAGCAGTGGTGGATAGATGGTCACAGAATTCACGCGTGGTGCCATTTGCGTCCAAGTCTGATGCCAGGTTCTCTCGTGAGAGCCAAACAGCGATTGACCAAAGTTGCAAAAATCAATGGCCCAACATAGGTTAAGAGCGATAACGGGAGGACGGCGAGTCGGAACGAGACCAGATTGGTACCAGCAGATAGGTATTGACGAGACGAACATTCCGTCGTTACATTCATCTCGTTGTGAAACTCCGTTCCTGCACGGCGACAGAAACAGAAATGTATCATTGTTTTAACATTGAATTCCCCATAAGCGGACTCCAAATCGTGATTGTCGGGGAACAAAATTCTATATCGACACTGGGTAAGCGGTGGTGGATGGATGGTCACAGACTACACGTGTGGTGCCAGTTGCGTCCGGATCTGAGGTCAGGTTCTCTCGCGAGAGCCAAACAGCGATCGACCGAAGTTGCAAAAATCGATGGCCCAACTTAGGTTAAGAGCGATAACGAGAGGACGGCGAGTGGATCGAGACCGGATTGATACCAGCAGATAGGTATTGACGAGACGAACATTTCGTCGTTACACCCATCTCGTTGTGGAACTCCGTTCCTGCACGGCGACAGATACAAAAATGTGTCATTGTTTTAACATTGTATTCCTCATAAGCAAACTCCAAATCTTGATTTTCGGCGAAAGAAATTTCATATCGATACTGAGCAAGCAGTGGTGGATGGATGGTCACAGAATTCACGCGTGGTGCCAGTTGCGTCTAAGTCTGATGCCAGGTTCTCTAATGAGAGGCAAACAGCGATTGACAGAAGTTGCAAAAATCAATGGCCCAACTTAGGTTGAGAGCGATAACGGGAGAACGGCGAGTCGGATCGAGACCAGATTGGTACCAGCAGATAGGTATTGACGAGACGAACATTTCGTCGTTACACCCATCCCGTTGTGGAACTCCGTTTCTGCACGGCGACAGATACAAAAATGTGTCATTGTTTTAACATTGTATTCTCCATGAGCAAACTCCAAATCTTGATTTTTCGGGGAACGAAATCTCATATCGATACTGGGTAAGCAGTGGTGGATGGATGGTCACAGAATTCACGCGTGGTGCCAGTTGCGTCCAAGTCTGATGCCAGGTTCTCTCGTGAGAGCCAAACAGCGACTGACCGAAGTTGAAAAAATCAATGGCCCAACATAGGTCAAGAGCGATAACGGGAGAACGGCGAGTCGGATCGAGACCAGATCGGTACCAGCAGATAGGTATTGACGAGACAAACATTTCGTCGTGACACCCATCTCGTTGTGGAACTCCGTTCCTGCACGGCGACAGAAACAAAAAATGTGTCATTGTTTTAACATTGTATCCCTCATAAGCAAACTCCAAATCTTGATTGTCGGGGAAAGAAATTCCATATCGATACTGAGTAAGCAGTGGTGGATGGATGGTCACAGAATTCACGCGTGGTGTCAGTTGCGTCTAAGTCTGATGCCAGGTTCTCCAATGAGAGGCAAACAGCGATTGACAGAAGTTGCGAAAATCAATGGCCCAACTTAGGATAAGAGCGATAACGGGAGAACGGCGAGTCGGATCGAGACCAGATTGGTACCAGCAGATGAGTATTGACGAGACGAACATCTCGTCGTTACACCTATCTCGTTGTGAAACTCCGTTCCTGCACGGCGGCAGAAACAAAAGTTTCACTTTTGTAACGTTGTATTCCCCATAAGCGGACTCCAAATCGTGATTGTCGGGGAACAAAATTCTATATCGACACTGGGTAAGCGGTGGTGGATAGATGGTCACAGACTACACGTGTGGTGGCAGTTGCGTCTGGATCTGAGGTCAGGTTCTCTCGCGAGAGCCAAACAGCGATCGACCGAAGTTGCAAAAATCGATGGCCCAACTCAGGTTGAGAGCGATACCGGGAGGACGGCGAGTCGGATCGAGACCAGATTGGTACCAGCAGATAGGTATTGACGAGTCGAACATTTCGTCGTTACTCCCATCTCGTTGTGGAACTCCGTTCCTCCACGGCAACAGAAACAAAAATGTATCATTGTTTTAACATTGAATGCCCCATAAGCAAACTCCAAATCTCGATTGTCGGGGAACGTAATTTCATATCGATACTGGGTAAGCAGTGGTGAATAGATGGTCACAGACTACACGCGTGGTGCCAGTTGCGTCCAAGTCTGATGTCAGGTTCTCTCGTGAGAGGCAAACAGCGATTGACAGAAGTTGCAAAAATCAATGGCCCAACTTAGGTTAAGAGCGATAACGGGAGAACGGCGAGTCGGATCGAGACCAGATTGGTACCAGCAGATAGGTATTGACGAAACGAACATTCCGTCGTTACACCCTCCTCGTTGTGGAACTCCGTTCCTGCACGGCGACAGAAACGAAAATGTATCATTGTTTTAACATTGTATTCCCCATAAGCAAACTCCAAATCTCGATTGTCGGGGAACGAAATTTCATATCGATACTGAGTAAGCAGTGGTGGATAGATGGTCACAGAATTCACGCGTGGTGCCATTTGCGTCCAAGTCTGATGCCAGGTTCTCTCGTGAGAGCCAAACAGCGATTGACCAAAGTTGCAAAAATCAATGGCCCAACATAGGTTAAGAGCGATAACGGGAGGACGGCGAGTCGGATCGAGACCAGATTGGTACCAGCAGATAGGTATTGACGAGACGAACATTTCGTCGTTACACCCATCCCGTTGTGGAACTCCGTTCCTGCACGGCGACAGATACAAAAATGTGTCATTGTTTTAACATTGTATTCTCCATGAGCAAACTCCAAATCTTGATTTTTCGGGGAACGAAATCTCATATCGATACTGGGTAAGCAGTGGTGGATGGATGGTCACAGAATTCACGCGTGGTGCCAGTTGCGTCCAAGTCTGATGCCAGGTTCTCTCGTGAGAGGCAAACAGCGATTGACAGAAGTTGCAAAAATCAATGGCCCAACTTAGGTTAAGAGCGATAACGGGAGAACGGCGAGTTGGATCGAGACCAGATTGGTACCAGCAGATAGGTATTGACGAGACGAACATTCCGTCGTTACATCCATCTCGTTGTGAAACTCCGTTCCTGCACGGCGACAGAAAGCGAAATGTATCATTGTTTTAACATTGAATTCCCCATAAGCGGACTCCAAATCGTGATTGTCGGGGAACAAAATTCTATATCGACACTGGGTAAGCAGTGGTGAATAGATGGTCACAGAATTCACGCGTGGTGCCAGTTGCGTCTAAGTCTGATGCCAGGTTCTCTAATGAGAGGCAAACAGCGATTGACAGAAGTTGCAAAAATCAATGGCCCAACTTAGGTTGAGAGCGATAACGGGAGAACGGCGAGTCGGATCGAGACCAGATTGGTACCAGCAGATAGGTATTGACGAGACGAACATTTCGTCGTTACACCCATCCCGTTGTGGAACTCCGTTCCTGCACGGCGACAGATACAAAAATGTGTCATTGTTTTAACATTGTATTCTCCATGAGCAAACTCCAAATCTTGATTTTTCGGGGAACGAAATCTCATATCGATACTGGGTAAGCAGTGGTGGATGGATGGTCACAGAATTCACGCGTGGTGCCAGTTGCGTCCAAGTCTGATGCCAGGTTCTCTCGTGAGAGCCAAACAGCGACTGACCGAAGTTGAAAAAATCAATGGCCCAACATAGGTCGAGAGCGATAACGGGAGAACGGCGAGTCGGATCGAGACCAGATCGGTACCAGCAGATAGGTATTGACGAGACAAACATTTCGTCGTGACACCCATCTCGTTGTGGAACTCCGTTCCTGCACGGCGACAGAAACAAAAATGTGTCATTGTTTCAACATTGTATCCCTCATAAGCAAACTCCAAATCTTGATTGTCGGGGAAAGAAATTCCATATCGATACTGAGTAAGCAGTGGTGGATGGATGGTCACAGAATTCACGCGTGGTGTCAGTTGCGTCTAAGTCTGATGCCAGGTTCTCCAATGAGAGGCAAACAGCGATTGACAGAAGTTGCGAAAATCAATGGCCCAACTTAGGATAAGAGCGATAACGGGAGAACGGCGAGTCGGATCGAGACCAGATTGGTACCAGCAGATGAGTATTGACGAGACGAACATCTCGTCGTTACACCTATCTCGTTGTGAAACTCCGTTCCTGCACGGCGGCAGAAACAAAAGTTTCACTGTTGTAACGTTGTATTCCCCATAAGCGGACTCCAAATCGTGATTGTCGGGGAACAAAATTCTATATCGACACTGGGTAAGCGGTGGTGGATAGATGGTCACAGACTACACGTGTGGTGGCAGTTGCGTCTGGATCTGAGGTCAGGTTCTCTCGCGAGAGCCAAACAGCGATCGACCGAAGTTGCAAAAATCGATGGCCCAACTCAGGTTGAGAGCGATACCGGGAGGACGGCGAGTCGGATCGAGACCAGATTGGTACCAGCAGATAGGTATTGACGAGTCGAACATTTCGTCGTTACTCCCATCTCGTTGTGGAACTCCGTTCCTCCACGGCAACAGAAACAAAAATGTATCATTGTTTTAACATTGAATGCCCCATAAGCAAACTCCAAATCTCGATTGTCGGGGAACGTAATTTCATATCGATACTGGGTAAAGCATGTGGCAAATGGTCACAGACACACCGTGGTGCCAGTTGGTCCAATCATGTGTCAGGTTGTTCATGAGGCAAAGCTTTGACAAAGTTTGCAAAATCAAGCCCACTTAAAGGAAAAAACGGGAATGTTCGATCAAAGCCCAATGAACCCAATCTGGTATTGACGAAACGAATTTCCGTCGTTACAAGCCCTCTCGTGTGGAACTCCGTTCCTGCACGGCGCAAGTATGTTCTGTTTTAAGCATAATTCCGATAAGAACCAAAATCCAATGTGGTAACGAATTAAAGAAAAGGGGATAAAGTGGACCAAAGAGATGGACAAGGAATTCACCCGTTCCGCACCCAAAACAAAATTTTGGGGAAAGGGACCCCAAAGGGTTAAAACGTGTTGTGGGAAAAACTTTTCCCAAAGGGGTGGTGAAAAGGTCCCAATCAGGGGTTTTTTCTCATTGGGCATTTTTGGGGAGGCCAAAACATGCCAATTGAAAAAGAGGAAAGGTTGAAAAGCGATACCGGGGGGGCCGGGGTGGAAAATGGTACCACGAAAATTTTCGGGGGCTTTTTTATGTTGTAACTTTCCCCAAACGAAAAAAAAGTTTTGGAACAAACCCCCAAACAAACCCAAAACTGAGTGGGAACGAACAACAACGGGGTGCAGTGGTGTTTAAGGTAAAATCCCGGGGGGCCAGGGCCAAGCATTCAGGCCCATAGGGAAAACGATGAAAAGGCAAAAATCGGGGGCCCAATTGGTAAAGCGAAAAGGGGAAAAACCCCTCAAACCATTGGCCCCCGGGGGAAAGGACAAAAAAAAATTTCCCTGTTAATTTTTGGGGAACCCCCTAGGCAAAAACAAAATTTCATTGAAATTTACCCCCCAAAACAAATAACTTTGTGGGAAAAAATTTTTCTTTCGGAAAGCGTGTGGAAAATGGAAAAAACAGGTGGGTTTTTTGCCCAATATGCCATTTTTAAAAAAAAACGAGAAAAAGGGGGAAAAACAAGGCCCAAAAGGTTGGGCGAAAGGGGGGAACATCGTCGGACCATTTTCCGGATGGTTGACGGACAAAACCTTTTGTTAAAATGTTTAATTTTCAGGGCAATCAAAATTTTTGGGAAAAATTTTTTCCCCTTGAGAAAAAAATTTGATTTTTGGCAAATTAAACGCGGGTGCATGGTAGGATGCCGTTCCCGGGGGGGGCCCCGGGGACCATTTCCCCTTTAAGGGCAACGGTTGACGAAGGAAAAACAGGGAAAAATTGGTTTAGAGAAACGGAGAACATTGGATCAACCAGTTGGGACCCTTTTTGCAGCAAAATTTCCCTTTTTCCCCCATTGTTTAACTGTTCCGGGGGAAAAAACAAATTTAATTTTGAAAAACCCCCCTAAGGGTAAATGTTTTGTGGGGAACAACATTTTAAAAATGGGAAGGTGGTGTAGAGGCCAACACCGGGGGATTTGGGAAAATTAGGGCCATTTTAAGAAGGAAAGGTTGAAAGGAAAAATAAAAAAATTTTTGGGGGGGAAAGGGGGAAACGGGACCGGGCCGAGGCCACAGAAGGTAAATTTTTAAAAATTTTTTTTAAAAACCCATTTTTGGGGGGAAACCCCTTCCTAGGGAAATAAAAAATTGGTTTTTTTTTTTACAGATTCCCGGGGAAAACCCAAATCTTGTTTTTTGGGGGGCTCTTTAAACGGAACAGGGTGGAGAGGTCAAAACCCCCGGGGCCCATTGGTAAGCGATCCGGGCCCGGGAGCCAAAGGGATGACCAAGTTGAAAAAACATCCCCAACAACGGGGAAAGGGAAAGGCGAGGGATAAAAGTTAAAAAATTTTTTGCCCAAAAAACTTTTGGGGAAAAATCTCTTGAATTCCCCGGGAAAAACAAAATTCAGTTTAAAGGGGCCCCTCATGCCCCAAAAATGGCCCGGGGAAAGAAATTAAATAGGGGCAGGGGGGGAGGGGAAAAGGGGCGGGGGGAAAAAAATTTTTTTTGGGAAGGTTTAAGAGAAAAAAAGCGTTGACAAATTCGTTTGGGAATTTGGTAAAGGAAAAGGGAAACCCCATTTATGGCCAACGGGTACCCAAAGAATTAAAAAACCCCGGAAAACCCATCTCGTTTAAAACCCGTTTGGGGCAGAAAAAAAAGTCATGGTTAACGTTTTTCCCCAAGGGACCCAAACGGATTGCGGGGAAAAATTTTTTTCCCACAGGGTAGCTTTGGGGAAGAGGAAAAAAACCCGGGGGGCAGGGCGGCGAGGGGGTTTTGCGGAGCCAAACCCCCCGGGGTTAAAATCGTGGAACCCGGGTCGACCGGGAACAAGCCATTGGTCCACGTTGATTTAAAAAAACCTCAAAATCGTTGTGGCCCCCCAGGAACGAAACGGGTGTTTTTTTTAAAAGGTTTCCCCTAAAAAACCCAAAATTTATTCGGGAAAAAATCCCAATTAAATGGGGGAAAATGGTCAAGACAAACGGGGGCCGTTTCCCAACTAGCGGTTTGTAGGGGCAAAGCGAGACAAATTGCTCAACCCAATTGGTTGAGGGGGGAAAACGGCGACGGAGAGATTTTTCCAAAAGGGGAAGAAAAAATTTGTGCCCCCCGGGGGTTCCCCCGGGGACGAAAAGATGTAAGGTTTTAACTTTCCCCGAAAACTCCAATTTGTTTGGGGGGCAAAAAAAAGCAGGGAAGGGGGGGGATAAGGCCAAAAAAATTGGGTCCGGGGGCCGGAGGTTTTTCCCCTTTGGGGCCAAACAATTGACAAGGAAAATCGTCCCAAACTTGGAAGGGTAAGGGAGGACCATATAAAATTGTACCAGATTTTTACAACAAACCCCCCCTTTGGGGGGGAAACCCCTTTTGCACGGCGACGAAAAAAAGTTTCATTTTTTTTAACTTGTTCCCGCGGACTAAATCGGTTGGGGGGAAAAAAAAATTTTCGAGGGGGCGGGTGAAAAGGCCAAATTGTGGGGTTTTCGGAAGGCATTTCCTGGGGAAGGAAACAGGTGACCGAAGGGGAAAAAATCGACCCCAATTTTTTAAACATCGGGAAGGCACGTCGACGGAGGGAAACCCAAGATAGGTTTAAATGAATTTTTCGCCCACTTTTGGGGGAACCTTTTCCCTCACGCCGAAAAGTGTTTTGTTTTAACTTTAATTCCCTGGGGGCCCTGTGTTTGGGAAAAAAAATTCTTTCCCGAAGGGGAAAGGGGAAAAACCAGATCAGGGTTGGGTAGGGGGGGTTTAAAGGGGCCCCGGGGCCAACGGATGGAAGTTGAAAAATTTGGGCCCCAATTTTGGTTAAAACTTCGGGGGGGAAGGGGTTGGGGGCCGAGGCCCAAGATAGGTTTACGAAAAGCCCCCCTTTTTCAAAAAATTTTTCCCACCCAAAAAAAATTTTGAAAAATTTTCCAGAAAAATTTCCTTGTTGGTCGGGGCAATTTCTATCGAAACAAAAGAGGGGAAGGGCAAAAAAGGGCTTTTATTTGGCGTCGACCTTTTTTTCCCGTGGACCAAAAGGATTGACCGAATTGCTAAAAAATCCCCTGGAAGCGTAACGGGGGGCGAATGAACCAATTTTTTCCACAGATTATGACAAACAACTTTTCGGTTAACCCCGTTTAACCCCCTTCCTGATGGGGCGGGAAAAAAAGTTTCATTTTTCAATTTTTCCCATCGCCCAATTGTTTGGGGGCCTTTAACAACGGGTAAGGGGTAAATTTTTACATTCCCGGGGCCATTTCGGAACGGGTCGGTTCCGGGACCAAAAGGAACCCGAAAAAATAGGAAAATTTTAGGAAAAAAGGAAAACGGCGGTGGCGAGAAAATTTTGGTCCACAGTGGTATTCAAAACCTCCCCTTATTGGGGAAAAACCCCTTCCACGGAACCCAAAAAAAATTCAGTTTTAACTTGCCCCCCATGCCTAAATCGTTTGGGGAAAGAACAAACGTTTGGGAAAAAGTTAAATGATGGCACAACTAGGTTAGGCGTAAAGGGGGGGGGTTTTTGGAAAAAGAGCAAAAAGTTTGCAAAACATGGCCCATTATTTGGGTAACAAACCACGGACAAACCAAGGGGGTCCGGGTAATTGACAAGCAAATTTTTTCCCCCATTCGGGGAAATTTTTTGCAGGGCGAACAGTTGAATTTTTTAACTTAATTTCCCCATGCGCCCATCTGATTTGGGGCCTTTTTAAGAAAGAAAAGGGGGGGGAAAATCAAGAACGTTGGTAGGGGGGAGAGGGAGTCCCCGGACCAAAAAGGACAGGGAAGTTGAAAAAACGGGGCCCAAATTTTGGTTTACGTCGGAGGCGCGACAAAAGGGAACCAATTGGGTAACTGGATTACAAACGAACTCCTCTTTACCCCCCCGGGGAATTTTTTTGGGCAAGAACGGGGTTTTTGGGAAAAATTGCCCATGCCCCAAATCTGAGTCGGGGGGGAACAACAAGAAAAAAGGGGGGAAAAAGATGGCCAAACCCGGGGGTGTTTTGGAAGCGAGCCGGTTTTCCCGGGGACCAAAAGGGTTTGCCAAAGGAAAAATCAATCCCCCCTGTTGGCGAAAGGGGACGGCGGGGGAACGAACCAATTTTTTCCAAAGGTTTTTTTCAACGAACATTCCTTGCCCCTTTTTGTTTAAAACCCCTTTTTGGGGAAGAAAAAAAATACGGGTTCATGAACCCCAAAGCGATAAAAACGTTTGTGGGGAAAAAAAATTTTTAACACGTGGGGGTAACCCCGGGGGGAAGGCAAGAAAGTGGGGGCCAGGGTGGACGAGGGGGTTTTTCCCCGGGGAACCAAAACCGGTCGACCAAGTTGAAAAATCTTGGGCCCCCCGAAAGGGGAAAAAAAGGGGAAACAGGGGGTTCAAAGGGAAAACCCAATGGATTGCGGCAAATTTTTTCTCTTCCCCACCTTGGGAACCCGTTTGCAAAGGCCGGATACGGGTTTTGTTTAAAATTGTTCTAAAAAAACCAAACGATTTTCCGAAAAAAATTTTTTCTTTTAAGCAACGGGGGGAGGGGAAATTCCGGGGGGTTTGGTTAAGCGGAGGTTTAAGCAAAAACCGTTACAGTTTGAAAAACCCCCCCGGGTTAACGTGGGGGAAAACCGGGATCATAACCAAAAACCGGATTTCGAAGACAAATTTCTCGTCCCCAAACCGTGTGGTGTCCCCCAGGAAACAAAAGGGGAAATTGTTTTAAATTGACCCCCAAAAGCAACCCAAAATTTGGGGGGGGAAAAAATTTAAAAGGTTGAAAAGGGCCCCCAAGGGGGTCCAGTGGTCCAAGGGGCGGCTTCGGGGAAAAAAAATTTTACTAGTTGAAAATAAGGGCCAAAAAGGAAGAAAAAAAAGGGGAAAATTAAAATCAAGGGGGGAAACCCAAAGGTTTGGGGGCAAAATTTTGGAAATTCCTTTGGGGAATTTTTCCCACGGAAACTTGTTTTTTTTTTTTAACATGAATTCCCTAGAAAACCCCAACTTGTTTGGGGGAAAAATTCATCCAAGGGGTTTAAGGGTGGGGAAGGGGTCAGCCCATTGGTCCGGTGGTTGGGGATGGTCCTCGCGGGGGAAACCCGTCCCGAAGGCAAAACGGGGCCCAATTTAAAGGATCAGGACCACGGATGGCGGCCCAAAATATAGCGCAAAACTTGGTTACATTTCCCCGTGTGCCCGGGTTCCCCCGGACGAAAAAAATTTTTAGAAAACTTTGACCATGGCAAAAAATCGATCCCCAACAAATTAAACGTTTTAAGGGAAAGCGGGGTGGAAAAATTGGAAAAAACCGGGGTTTTTTCCCAGTCAAAATTTTTCTTTTGGAACCCCGCAGCAAAGGGGCAAAATAAATGAAAAATTTTAAGAAAAAAGGGGGGGGTCGGCCGGAGGGGAAAACGCGGAAGGAAGAAAAAAATTTCGATTACCCCCCCTTTGGAAACCCTTTCCTTTCGGAAAAACAAAACACTTTTGAAACGGGTTTTCCCTAACACCCAACCCTTTGGGGGGAAAAAAAATTAACGAAGGGGTGGGGGGATGGTCCAGACCAGTTTGGGCCTTTTTCCCCCAATTTCTGGAAAGTTCTCTGGGGGCCAAACCCCCAAAAGTTAAAAGGGGCCCAACTTTTTAAAACATAAGGGAAACCCGGGGTGGATGGGGGCCCAAATTTTCCCCCGGAAATGGTATGGGGTTTGTGTTCCATTTCCTTTGTGATTCCCTCCTGGGCCCAAAAAAAAAAAAAAAAAGTTTTTTTTTAAACAGAATCCCCCAAAAAAAAACCCAAAAATTGAGTCGGGGGGAACAATTTTTTTTTACAAGGGGAAAAGCAGGGTTTTGGCCAAGCCCAACTTGCGTTCTTCCCTTGTGAGGTCCCCCTCAAAGGCAAAAAAAATTGAAAATTGAAAAATAATGCCCAACATAAACAAAAGGGGGGAAAACAAAATCATCGAAAATGGTAAAGCAATGGGTTAAGAAACTTTGTTCCCCCGTTTGAATTTTCCCTCCGGGGAAAAAAAAAGATTTAAGTTTAAAATAACCCCCTTAGGTAAACGTATTTTTGGGGAAAAAAATTCGACAGGAAGGGGTTGGAAGGGGGTAAAAAGCCCACTTGGGGGGGTTTTCTGGTTGGGGTAGTTTCCCGGAGAAAAAAAGGTACCGAATTCAAAAATCGACCCAAAATTTTTTTAAAATTTTAACGGAAGGGCGGTGGTGGAGAGGTTGTCCAAAATGTGGGGCCCCCCCCGGTTCCCCCCCTCTTTGGGAACCCGTTCCGAGGCAAAACAAAAAAGGGGTTTTAAAATTTTTCCCCAAAAGAAAAAACCCCTTTGGGGGAACGAATTTTACGTTTTGAAACATGGGGGTAATTCCGAATTCCCCGGTTCCCAGCGCCAACGAAGTTTCTTTTAAAAAAACCAAATTAAAAAATCAGGCCCAACAATTTAAACGTAAGGGGGGGAGGCGGTGGAAAAGGGGCCAAGGACCCAGAGGGTTTTAAGGGAAACATTGCCTTTTCCCCTTTTAAAAATTTTCCCCACGGGACAAAAAAAAAACTTTGAAATGAACCCAAAAAGGGAAAAGGGGGAGTGGGGGGAACAAATTCAAATGCATGGGGGGGGGAAAAAAAAGGGGGTAAAACACCTTTGGGGGCCAGTTCGCCGGCGACAGTTTTGGGGAAAACAGGATCCCAAAAAGGGAAAATCGGGGATTGGAAAATTTAACGAAAGGGGGGGGGGTGGAGGTTTGTCCACAAAATTTACGGGCTTTTGGTCGAAAATCGGTGGCCTGGGCCCAGGGCGAAATAAAAAATGGGGTTTTTAAATTGACCCATAAAAACCCCAAAAACTGTTTTTCGGGAAAAAAATTTAAGATCAGAAGGTTTTGGGGAGGAGGAAAGAATTCACGGGGGGCCTTTCGCAAGTCGACGGGTCAAAAAAAGGCCAGGGTTACAGATTGCAAAACAATCCCAAATTTATTTGGGGGAAAGGGGAAAAGGGGGATCGGAAAAAGGGGGCCCCGGATGGTACGATAGAAAAAAGGGTTAATTTTCCGTTTAACCCCCCCCGGGGAAAGAAAAAAAAATGGAAATTGTTTAAAGTTTTAAGAACCCTTTTGGATGGGGGGGAAAAATTTTAAACCCATAGGGAAAGAGGGGAAAAATTTCCCCCAAGATCACCGGTTGCCTTTCCCCGCCAAAGCGGGTTTTGTAAGGATATTGTTTAACTTGTGAAAAAAAGATTGGTCCCAGCGATTAGGATGTTTCCCAGAGAACCTAAAAAAAATTTCACGAATGGGGGTTACACAGATAGGTATTGACGGACGAACATTCGTCGTTATTATCTCGTTGTGAGACTCCGTTCCTGCACGGCGACAGAAACAAAAATGTATCATTGTTTTAACATTGAATTCCCCATAAGCGGACTCCAAATCGTGATTGTCGGGGAACAAAATTCTATATCGACACTGGGTAAGCGGTGGTGGATAGGATGGTCACAGACTACACGTGTGGTGCCAGTTGCGTCCGGATCTGAGGTCAGGTTCTCTCGCGAGAGCCAAACAGCGATCGACCGAAGTTGCAAAAATCGATGGCCCAACTTAGGTTAAGAGCGATAACGAGAGGACGGCGAGTGGATCGAGACCGGATTGATACCAGCAGATAGGTATTGACGAGACGAACATTTCGTCGTTACACCCATCTCGTTGTGGAACTCCGTTCCTGCACGGCGACAGATACAAAAATGTGTCATTGTTTTAACATTGTATTCCTCATAAGCAAACTCCAAATCTTGATTTTCGGCGAAAGAAATTTCATATCGATACTGAGTAAGCAGTGGTGGATAGGATGGTCACAGAATTCACGCGTGGTGCCAGTTGCGTCTAAGTCTGATGCCAGGTTCTCTAATGAGAGGCAAACAGCGATTGACAGAAGTTGCAAAAATCAATGGCCCAACTTAGGTTGAGAGCGATAACGGGAGAACGGCGAGTCGGATCGAGACCAGATTGGTACCAGCAGATAGGTATCGATGAGACGAACATTTCGTCGATACACTCATCTCGTTGTGAGACTCCGTTCCCCCACGGCAACAGAAACAGAAATGTATCATTGTTTTAACATTGAATTCCCCATAAGCAAACTCCAAATCTTGATTGTCGGGGAACGAAATTTAATATCGATACTGGGTAAGCAGTGGTGGAATAGATGGCCACAGACTACACGCGTGGTGCCAGTTGCGTCCAAGTCTGAGGTCAGGTTCTCTCGTGAGAGCAAACAGCGATGACATAGTTGCAAAAATCGAATGGCCCAACTTAGGTTACGAGCGATAACGGGAGAACGGCGAGTTCGGATCGAGACCAGATTGGTACCAGCAGATAGGTATTGACGAGACGAACATTTCGTCGTGACACCCATCTCGTTGTGGAACTCCGTTCCTGCACGGCGACAGAAACAGTAATGTATCATTGTTTTAACATTGAATTCCCCATAAGCAACTCCAAATCTTGATTGTCGGGGAACAAAATTCTATATCGACACTGGGTAAGCGGTGGTGGATAGATGGTCACAGACTTCACGTGTGGTGCCAGTTGCGTCTGAATCTGAGGTCAGGTTCTCTCGCGAGAGCCAAACAGCGATCGACCGAAGTTCCAAAATCGATGGCCCAACTTAGGTTAAGAGCGATAACGGGAGGACGGCGAGTCGGATCGAGACCAAATTGGTACCAGCAGATAGGTATTGACGAGACGAACATTTCGTCGTTACATTCATCTCGTTGTGAGACTCCGCTCCTCCACGGCAACAGAAACAAAAATGTATCATTGTTTTAACATTGAATGCCCCATAAGCAAACTCCAAATCTCGATTGTCGGGGAACGTAATTTCATATCGATACTGGGTAAGCAGTGGTGAATAGATGGTCACAGACTACACGCGTGGTGCCAGTTGCGTCCAAGTCTGATGTCAGGTTCTCTCGTGAGAGGCAAACAGCGATTGACAGAAGTTGCAAAAATCAATGGCCCAACTTAGGTTAAGAGCGATAACGGGAGAACGGCGAGTCGGATCGAGACCAGATTGGTACCAGCAGATAGGTATTGACGAGACGAACATTCCGTCGTTACACTCTCCTCGTTGTGAAACTCCGTTCCTGCACGGCGACAGAAACAAAAATGTATCATTGTTTCAACATTGTAATTCCCCATAAGCAACTCCAAATCTCGATTGTCGGGGAACGAAATTTCATATCGATACTGGGTAAGCAGTGGTGGATAGATGGTCACAGAATTCACGCGTGGTGCCATTTGCGTCCAAGTCTGATGCCAGGTTCTCTCGTGAGAGCCAAACAGCGATTGACCGAAGTTGCAAAATCAATGGCCCAACTTAGGTTAAGAGCGATAACGGGAGGACGGCGAGTCGGATCGAGACCAGATTGGTACCAGCAGATAGGTATTGACGAGACGAACATTCCGTCGTTACATCCATCTCGTTGTGAAACTCCGTTCCTGCACGGCGACAGAAACAAAAATGTATCATTGTTTTAACATTGAATTCCCTATAAGCGGACTCCAAATCGTGATTGTCGGGGAACAAAATTCTATATCGACACTGGGTAAGCGGTGGTGGATAGATGGTCACAGACTACACGTGTGGTGCCAGTTGCGTCTGGATCTGAGGTCAGGTTCTCTCGCGAGAGCCAAACAGCGATCGACCGAAGTTGCAAAAATCGATGGCCCAACTTAGGTTAAGAGCGATAACGAGAGGACGGCGAGTCGGATCGAGACCGGATTGGTACCAGCAGATAGGTATTGACGAGACGAACATTTCATCGGTACACTCATCTCGTTGTGGAACTCCGTTCCTGCACGACGACAGAAACAAAAATGTGTCATTGTTTTAACATTGTATTCCCCATAAGCAAACTCCAAATCTTGATTTTCGGCGAAAGAAATTTCATATCGATACTGAGCAAGCAGTGGTGGATAGATGGTCACAGAATTCACGCGTGGTGCCAGTTGCGTCTAAGTCTGATGCCAGGTTCTCTAATGAGAGGCAAACAGCGATTGACAGAAGTTGCAAAAATCAATGGCCCAACTTAGGTTGATAGCGATAACGGGAGAACGGCGAGTCGGATCGAGACCAGATTGGTACCAACGGATAGGTATTGACGAGACGAACATTTCGTCGTTACACTCATCCCGTTGTGGAACTCCGTTCCTGCACGGCGACAGATACAAAAATGTGTCATTGTTTTAACATTGTATTCTCCATGAGCAAATTCCAAATATCGATTTTCGGGGAACGAAATCTCATATCGATACTGGATGGGCAGTGGTGGATGGATGGTCACAGAATTCACGCGTGGTGCCAGTTGCGTCCAAGTCTGATGCCAGGTTCTCTCGTGAGAGCCAAACAGCGACTGACCGAAGTTGAAAAAATCAATGGCCCAACATAGGTCAAGAGCGATAACGGGAGAACGGCGAGTCGGATCGAGACCAGTTCGGTACCAGCAGATAGGTATTGACGAGACAAACATTTCGTCGTGACACCCATCTCGTTGTGGAACTCCGTTCCTGCACGGCGACAGAAACAAAAATGTGTCATTGTTTTAACATTGTATCCCTCATAAGCAAACTCCAAATCTTGATTGTCGGGGAAAGAAATTCCATATCGATACTGAGTAAGCAGTGGTGGATGGATGGTCACAGAATTCACGCGTGGTGTCAGTTGCGTCTAAGTCTGATGCCAGGTTCTCCAATGAGAGGCAAACAGCGATTGACAGAAGTTGCGAAAATCAATGGCCCAACTTAGGATAAGAGCGATAACGGGAGAACGGCGAGTCGGATCGAGACCAGATTGGTACCAGCAGATGAGTATTGACGAGACGAACATCTCGTCGTTCTACCTATCTCGTTGTGGAACTCCGTTCCTGCACGGCGGCAGAAACAAAAGTTTCACTGTTCTTCAACGTTGTATTCCCCATAAGCGGACTCCAAATCGTGATTGTCGGGGAACAAAATTCTATATCGACACTGGGTAAGCGGTGGTGGATAGATGGTCACAGACTACACGTGTGGTGGCAGTTGCGTCTGGATCTGAGGTCAGGTTCTCTCGCGAGAGCCAAACAGCGATCGACCGAAGTTGCAAAAATCGATGGCCCAACTCAGGTCAAGAGCGATAACGGGAGGACGGCGAGTCGGATCGAGACCGGATTGGTACCAGCAGATAGGTATCGATGAGACGAACATTTCGTCGTTACACTCATCTCGTTGTGAGACTCCGTTCCCCCACGGCAACAGAAACAGAAATGGATAATTGTTTTAACATTGAATTCCCCATAAGCAAACTCCAAATCTTGATTGTCGGGGAACGAAATTTAATATCGATACTGGGTAAGCAGTGGTGAATAGATGGCCACAGACTACACGCGTGGTGCCAGTTGCGTCCAAGTCTGATGTCAGGTTCTCTCGTGAGAGGCAAACAGCGATTGACAGAAGTTGCAAAAATCAATGGCCCAACTTAGGTTAAGAGCGATAACGGGAGAACGGCGAGTCGGATCGAGACCAGATTGGTACCAGCAGATAGGTATTGACGAGACGAACATTTCGTCGTTACACCCATCTCGTTGTGGAACTCCGTTCCTGCACGGCGACAGAAACAGTAATGTATCATTGTTTTAACATTGAATTCCCCATAAGCAAACTCCAAATCTTGATTGTCGGGGAACAAAATTCTATATCGACACTGGGTAAGCGGTGGTGGATAGATGGTCACAGACTTCACGTGTGGTGCCGGTTGCGTCTGGATCTGAGGTCAGGTTCTCTCGCGAGAGCCAAACAGCGATCGACCGAAGTTGCAAAAATCGATGGCCCAACTTAGGTTAAGAGCGATAACGGGAGGACGGCGAGTCGGATCGAGACCAGATTGGTACCAGCAGATAGGTATTGACGAGACGAACATTTCGTCGTTACATTCATCTCGTTGTGAGACTCCGTTCCTCCACGGCAACAGAAACAAAAATGTATCATTGTTTTAACATTGAATGCCCCATAAGCAAACTCCAAATCTCGATTGTCGGGGAACGTAATTTCATATCGATACTGGGTAAGCAGTGGTGAATAGATGGTCACAGACTACACGCGTGGTGCCAGTTGCGTCCAAGTCTGATGTCAGGTTCTCTCGTGAGAGGCAAACAGCGATTGACAGAAGTTGCAAAAATCAATGGCCCAACTTAGGTTAAGAGCGATAACGGGAGAACGGCGAGTCGGATCGAGACCAGATTGGTACCAGCAGATAGGTATTGACGAAACAAACATTCCGTCGTTACACCCTCCTCGTTGTGGAACTCCGTTCCTGCACGGCGACAGAAACGAAAATGTATCATTGTTTTAACATTGTATTCCCCATAAGCAAACTCCAAATCTCGATTGTCGGGGAACGAAATTTCATATCGATACTGAGTAAGCAGTGGTGGATAGATGGTCACAGAATTCACGCGTGGTGCCATTTGCGTCCAAGTCTGATGCCAGGTTCTCTCGTGAGAGCCAAACAGCGATTGACCAAAGTTGCAAAAATCAATGGCCCAACATAGGTTAAGAGCGATAACGGGAGGACGGCGAGTCGGATGGAGACCAGATTGGTACCAGCAGATAGGTATTGACGAGACGAACATTCCGTCGTTACATCCATCTCGTTGTGAAACTCCGTTCCTGCACGGCGACAGAAAGAGAAATGTATCATTGTTTTAACATTGAATTCCTCATAAGCGGACTCCAAATCGTGATTGTCGGGGAACAAAATTCTATATCGACACTGGGTAAGCGGTGGTGGATGGATGGTCACAGACTACACGTGTGGTGCCAGTTGCGTCCGGATCTGAGGTCAGGTTCTCTCGCGAGAG
This sequence comes from Brachyptera putata, assembly GCA_907164805.1. Classification (NCBI taxonomy): domain Eukaryota; kingdom Metazoa; phylum Arthropoda; class Insecta; order Plecoptera; family Taeniopterygidae; genus Brachyptera; species Brachyptera putata. The sequence continues at coordinate 3,231,717 of OU015475.1, forward strand.
CCAAACAGCGATCGACCGAAGTTGCAAAAATCGATGGCCCAACTTAGGTTAAGAGCGATAACGAGAGGACGGCGAGTGGATCGAGACCGGATTGATACCAGCAGATAGGTCTTGACGAGACGAACATTTCGTCGTTACACCCATCTCGTTGTGGAACTCCGTTCCTGCACGGCGACAGATACAAAAATGTGTCATTGTTTTAACATTGTATTCCTCATAAGCAAACTCCAAATCTTGATTTTCGGCGAAAGAAATTTCATATCGATACTGAGCAAGCAGTGGTGGATGGATGGTCACAGAATTCACGCGTGGTGCCAGTTGCGTCTAAGTCTGATGCCAGGTTCTCTAATGAGAGGCAAACAGCGATTGACAGAAGTTGCAAAAATCAATGGCCCAACTTAGGTTGATAGCGATAACGGGAGAACGGCGAGTCGGATCGAGACCAGATTGGTACCAACGGATAGGTATTGACGAGACGAACATTTCGTCGTTACACTCATCCCGTTGTGGAACTCCGTTCCTGCACGGCGACAGATACAAAAATGTGTCATTGTTTTAACATTGTATTCTCCATGAGCAAACTCCAAATCTTGATTTTTCGGGGAACGAAATCTCATATCGATACTGGGTAAGCAGTGGTGGATGGATGGTCACAGAATTCACGCGTGGTGCCAGTTGCGTCCAAGTCTGATGCCAGGTTCTCTCGTGAGAGCCAAACAGCGACTGACCGAAGTTGAAAAAATCAATGGCCCAACATAGGTCAAGGAGCGATAACGGTAGAACGGCGAGTCGGATCGAGACCAGATCGGTACCAGCAGATAGGTATGACGAGACGAAACATTTCGTCCGTGACACTCATCTCGTTGTGGAACTCCGTTCCTGCACGGCGACAGAACAAAAATGTATCATTGTTTAACATTGTATCCCTCATAAGCGGACTCCAAATCTTGATTGTCGGGAACGAAATTCCTATATCGATACTGAGTAGAGCGGTGGTGGATAGGATGGTCACAGAATCACGCTGTGGTGTCAGTTGCGTCTAGGATCTGATGTCCAGGTTCTCCATGAGAGGCAAACAGCGATTGACAGAAGTTGCGAAAATCGATGGCCCAACTTAGGATAAGAGCGATAACGGGAGAACGGCGAGTCGGATCGAGACCAGATTGGTACCAGCAGATGAGGTATTGACGAGACGAAACATCTGTCGTTCTACCTATCTCGTTGTGGAACTCCGTTTCCTGCACGGGCGGACAGAAACAAAAGTTATCACTGTTCTTCAACGTTGTATTCCCCATAAGCGGACTCCAAATCGTGATTGTCGGGGAACAAAATTCTATATCGACACTGGGTAAGCGGTGGTGGATAGATGGTCACAGACTACACGTGTGGTGGCAGTTGCGTCTGGATCTGAGGTCAGGTTCTCTCGCGAGAGCCAAACAGCGATCGACCGAAGTTGCAAAAATCGATGGCCCAACTCAGGTCAAGAGCGATAACGGGAGGACGGCGAGTCGGATCGAGACCGGATTGGTACCATGAGATAGGTATCGATGAGACGAACATTTCGTCGTTACACTCATCTCGTTGTGAGACTCCGTTCCCCCACGGCAACAGAAACAGAAATGGATAATTGTTTTAACATTGAATTCCCCATAAGCAAACTCCAAATCTTGATTGTCGGGGAACGAAATTTCATATCGATACTGGGTAAGCAGTGGTGGATAGATGGTCACAGAATTCACGCGTGGTGCCAGTTGCGTCCAAGTCTGATTTCAGGTTTTCTCGCGAGAGCTAAACAGCGATCGACCGAAGTCACAAAAATCAATGTCCCAACTTAGGTCAAGAGCGATAACGGGAGGACGGCGAGTCGGATCGAGACCAGATTGGTACCAGCGGATAGTTATTGATGAGACAAACATTTCGTCGGCTCACTCATCTCGTTGTGCATCTCCGTTCCTGCACGGCGGCAGGAACAAAAGTTTTTCATTTCTCCATCGTTGTATTCCCCATAAGCGAACTCCAAATCGTGATTGTCGGGGGACGAAATGTTATATCGACACTGAGTGAGCAGTGGTAGATAGGTGGTCACAGACTCCACGCGTGGTGCCAGTTGCGTCTGGATCTGAGGTCAGGTTCTCTCGCGAGAGCCAAACAGCGATCGACCGAAGTTGCAAAAATCGATGGCACAACTTAGGTTAAGAGCGATAACGGGAGGACGGCGAGTCGGATCGAGACCGGATTGGTACCAGCAGATAGGTATTGACGAGACAAACATTTCGTTCTTACACTCATCTCGTTGTGGATCTCCGTTCCTGCACGGCGGCAGAAACAAAAATGTATCATTGTTTTAACATTGTATTCTCCATGAGCGGATTCCAAATCGTGATTGTCGGGGAACGAAATCTCATATCGACACTGGGTGAACAGTGGTGGATAGATGGTCACAGACTACACGCTTGGTGCCAGTTGCGTCTGGATCTGATGTCAGGTTCTCTCGCGAGAGTCAAACAGCGATTGACTGAAGTTGCAAAAATCAATGGCCCAACTTAGGTTAAGAGCGATAACGGGAGAACGGCTCGTCGGATCGAGACCGGATTGGTACCAGCAGATAGTTATTGACGAGATGAACATTGCGTTCTTACATTCATGACGTTGTGGATCACCGTTCCTGCACGGCGGCAGAAACAATGAATAAACATTGTTTTCACATTGTATTCCCCATAAGCAAACTCCAAATCTTGATTGTCGGGGAACGAAATTTCTTATCGACACTGCGTAAGCAGTAGTGAATAGATGGTCACAGATTTCACGCGTGGTGCCAGTTGCGTCCAAGTCTGATGCCAGGTTCTCTCGTGAGAGCCAAACCGCGATTGACCGAAGTTGCAAAAATTAATGGCCCAACTTAGGTTAAGAGCGATAACGGGAGAACGGCAAGTCGAATCGAGACCGGATTGGTATCAGTAGAGAGGTATTGACGAGACGAACATTTCGTTGTTACACATAGGACGTTGTGGATCACCGTTCCTGCACGTAGGATCTACAAACCGTCTCGCCACTAGAATGAAAATTCCGCATCAGAAGTAGCAAGCGCCATTACACAATTGAAATCTTCTTGCATATCCGTGCAATTCTTGAAATTGCATGCAACTAAAATTGATCGTGTAAAGATCACTTAACTCATCTTTTCAACCCAGTCACCACTTAGTCGTATTGTGCGCCACTGGTCTAAAATAACATGGGTTCACATCTCTGTTAAGCTACTCTGTTAACAAAAGCACAGCTTCTTGGAAAAGAGGCCCCTAAAAGTGTCATCAAGGGTAGTTTAGGGTAGTTTAGATTGCGCATTGACCGGGTAAGATACCGTCAATGTCACCCCGGGGGTTTCAGAAAGGGATGAGGGGGGGGGGTTGTAGAAAGCGTATACAAACAGTGGTGTAGACTATAGGGGTTGATTTTTCCATGAGAATACTAAATATTTTGTTGCCCTCGGTAGCTCAGCCAGCTGAGGCACCGCTTCAGAAAGTGAAATCACCGTTGGACACGGGTTCGAGTCCTGCATAAGGTATGAATTTGGAAACGTTCTCTCACTTATCATCACTTCATAGTTTCATAATCACCTGCTCATTCGTATCCCCGTATAACCTAGCTGTTGGTGGGGTAGTTAAGCGAACAATAATCATAATCATACTAGATATTTGTGAATTGGCTTGGAGGACATCACAATCTAGTATTTACATTCTAATCAATAATGAGGATATTTCCCTAATCTCTGAGAATATGCTACAAATCATGATCTCGATTTCAGAAATTATCATGGATTTTGTTGTCCCTCTGAACCGATGAGTCATGACGTATACATTATTCAATTCTTTATCGAAACCTGAACAAAATTGGGTAATACTCAGAAAAAGGGGGTTATTATTATTGTTTCTATACAGTGTAATACACTCTATACATGTAGTGAGAATAGAGCAGGAGCCCCGTAACAACATATACCTCACTACCTTCATAATAACATAAATTATACAATTATAAATCATAAATTGGATCAATAAAAAGAATTAATAATAGCAAATTATTTGAAAATTGAAATAACTAAATATGAAATACGTACCAATGCCTAACATAATGCCTAATCTGACATACGTTGAGTTTCAAGTATCTGATTGAGTAAAAATGTTCTAAGGTGCCTACGAAAAGTACAAAATTTTGGAAATTTATAGAATTTGGGGAATTTATAGAACTTTGTAGAGATGATTATTGCTAGTTTTCTCCAAATTAACCAACATGCCACAATAAATCCACAAGCCCCTCCACCACTGTCCCACCAGTCCGCACCCTCACCACCCTGTCTGACGTCACATGCGCAGCAGGGGGTGCTCAGTGGTCGACCACACGGACGTAACGTCCAACAATGCGAGGAATGTTCGAGGTGAAGTCGTCATGGATACTCGGAAGCTTGAATGTGAGGTCTTCCGGCGTATTGTTGCCGGTGTGACGTGGAGGATGTTTGTGTTGGTGTACTGGTGGTCCTGATTGATTCACGCGGGTGATGTATCTGCTCTTTGATGATAGGACGCCATTATTATATTATATATTATAAATATTAATGCATGCAAGTTTTCACAAGTATTGATCTATTTATATCTATTCTTCGCGGTAACTTAACTTGTAACTTAGTAGAAGATGGAGAGAAATATGTGTATATATATATATATATATATATATATATATATATATATATATATATATATATATATATATATATATATATATATATATATATATATATATATATATATATATGTATAAAACCAGTATAATTGAATGAAAAGTTCAAATCTCCAAGATAATTTAATGCTCCTTAATCAATGTGACATTTAATTTTTGTGAATTCAATCATTTTTTAGATAATACGTCAATGAATATCATCACATTCTTTGTATTCATTGACGTATAATCTTGAAACTAGTTGAATTCACAAAAATGAAATGCCATATTAATTGAAGAACATCAAATTATCTTGGAGATGTGAACTTTTCATTCAATCACACCGGTTATTGAACATGAAAAAAACATAGTAAAGATGAATTTCTCCATTTTCATAACCACCGTATAGTTTGTCACTATTACGGCGGAATGCATTCAGCAAATCGGACGAACAGTGACATGGATCTAGATCCTCAACCGATGCATCATTTAGCCAAGATCGTTCTACTGATCGCACAGCTAGATAACACCCTCCCCTTCCCTCCCCCATCACAGCTCGCCGTGGGTGGGATAGTCATATCGCCATGACGACGGGACAAGAAGATGATTCCAGAGAAATATGATCGAGTCACGACAAACTGACAGAAATAAATCGCACTCAATTAATATGGGAATTATTTTAAAAGCAGTCATCCGAGAAAGAAAACCTTGTCATAATTCTATTTTCCTTCTCCTCCTTGGAATTTTACGTTATATAATCACTCCACGCCCTTCTTGACAATTTACTGAATCTGGGTGACTTGGTTATTGAATTATAATTATACTCATTTTGGGTTTAATGACGCTCTGTATTATTAGAATATTCACAATTATTATCATGCATATTGGAGCCGGCATTGCGTACCTTGAGACCGGTTTTACGATATAGTAATTAGTGAATCAAGCAATAGTTAGTGGATTAACTTGTTATCACCCTTGGTTCCGTACGTTCATTTTGTATCTGTAACCAATAGTTAGCGGAATAGTACTTGACTAAGAGCCGGTTGTACCAAGTGATGATTAGAGAATTGAGCAAAAATTAGCAAATTAACTTGTTATTACCCTTGGTTACATATGCTATTTCTGTACCTTAAGTAATGATAAACCAATTAATATTTGATCATCAGTTGGTACAATCGGCTCTTAGAAACGTGAAGCTGGGTCTTAGTTAAGTGTTAATGCTTTAACTATAGGCCCAAGTCAAGGTACGGAATTAACATGCGTAGCCAAGGGTGATAGCAAGTAAATCCGCTAACTATCATTTGATCGACTAAGAGCCGAATGTACCAACTGATGATTGAATACTAATTGGTTAATAATCACTTAACGTACCAAAATAGCATATGTAACCAAGGGTAATAACAAATTAATTTGCTAATTTTTGTTTAATTCACTAATCATCACTTGGTACAACCGGCTGTAACTACTATTTGGTACAACAGGACCTCATTTCTACAAAATTCTCTTTCAAAATCTCAGTCAAAATCTCTCTTTCAACTCGACTTGGTGCGAACAATTGAATAATCTAACAATATATAGGGCACCACACGTAACACCATCTGGCGTTTGAAGAAGGTCAACCCCCCTCCCCCCCTCCCCCAAGACCCACCCCTAAACGACCAACTCAATGACCTATTCTTCTTCTTGGAAATATTATTTTTACTAGAAACTCGCTACCCACCCCCTTACTCTACCCCCTGCCCACACAACGCCTGTTGAATGACGTGTTTTTAAAGAATAAATCTCCCCCCACCCCTTGCTGCTTCCCCTCAACCCCTCCATCCCCTAAACGACGTATTCTTCTCTCTTTTTACTGTAAACTCTTTGAAAGTCAAGTATTACCGACTGCACGGTCTGAATATCAGTGGCGGCTCGCAATGGAAGCCAGGTGTGGCTCGGCCTCGTGATATAATTTGTCGAAGTGAAGTTTCTACAAGAATATGTGTTGAGAATTATTACATTGTATATTGGTTGGCTTACGTTTAGACTGAGAAGTGGTCGAGTGGTTTTAACACTGAACCGTCATTCAGGAGACCGGGGTGAGATTTCTGCCATGGTCGACAATCCTGACAGATAGGCATCGTGGTTTCCCTCTGTCATTTAGGTCAATACTGGGATGGTTCATTAACAACATTCCACGACTGACTCCTTCCCACTATCCCAAAAACACCTGATAAAATAACCTCTCATCCCATCATCCCATCATCTCATTAATCATTCACCGACGCCAGTGGATCGTAAATAAAATGTCATCATAATAAAAGAGCATAAAATGATCTTGGAGATGGTAACTTTTCATTCAATTACACTGATTTTTGAAAATGGAAAAAAAATAGTGAAGATACATTTCTCGATTTGTGTAAGCACCGTGCACGCACTTCCTTGAATGCAGTATATGGCACCACAATAATTCTAGTCTACAGTCACCACACATCGCGCCACTGTTTGAGCTACCCGTTTTTCACAGCATCTTTGGTCCATCGCTTTAATCTGGAACTATATCTCTTCATGTCAGTGAGTCAACCCTGCGTTTCGTTATCTTTTGTCCATCTCAGGGTTGACCGCCGCAGCGTAGCCAACTAAATAACACAGACATAGAGGTGAAAAAATATAGTGAGGAGAATGTTATACTATACAAACTCCGAATATATATATATATATATATATATATATATATATATATATATATATATATATATATATATATATATATATATATATAACAGCTGAAGAGTTATCAGGAACGATAAGAATTTGCTTGGAAAAGTTATAGAAGGAGCTAGTAAAATGATTGAGGAAATGGGATGGGAAAATTTGGCGAAACGAAGACAAATAGAAATAATGTGCAATTTTGTCTGAGTCAAGAATAAATATACAGAATGGGATGAATCTAGCAATAGAATTGGGAACGGATTACAAAGAAGTAGAAGAGGAGGGGTCAAAATGGAAGTGGAAAAAGTGGATAGAGAAGTAGGTAAATATGGATTCAGTCAAAGAACGACGCGGGAATGGAATGAATTGGAAGAAGATATCAATAATATAACGAAGATCAGTGATTCAAGAAGAGAGCTAAGAAAAAATAGCAAAGTATAATTTCATTGAGTATGTTTGATTGTAATTTCATGAGAGTAATCATCACCACCTGTTTTAAGAACAATCTGGACCCTTATTACTGAGATATATGAGATTTGAGAAAAATAAAAGTGAGTGAGAAAATGATTATCTCACATGAAATTGCCAATTATTATTCCTGGATCAATTTTTCTCCCTTTTTTCTCATATCTCAATTTGTATTCAACTTTCTATTCTGATGGATCTGATGGTTTCTCACAATCTTTATCGTATTTCTTTATCAAGAATACTGAATCTGATGAAAAGTGAGATGAGATAGTTTTCTCACTTTATTTTCTCACATCTGATTTATCTCAGGAATAAGACTCCTGTAATGAGTAAATAAAATAACTAACTAACCAATATACAAAAGATGCTTCACGAGTGACAAACTGTCAATACCTTCTTCGTCCCTCACCGGTTCATCTCCCCCCCCCACCACCTGTTTCAACAGGTGCCATAACATCCTGCGCACTAACGCTTTATCTATTGTTGCGCAGGATGCCTTCTGACTCCCGACCAATGGGATACGTTTCACAGGGGTAGAACGTGGAGAGATTGAGTGGAGTATGAAGGCTGATGGGTTTTGTGTTTCAGTCAATGGGAGTGAGACGATTTTGCGGACACCACCAAATTCTTTGAGTTTTAAGCATTTGAAAAAACAAGATTCTAACTTCTATAAATGGGGTATGAATAGCTTGATTAGCTTAGAAATATATTGAAAATATAATTTTAGAAAAGCAGATTCAATTTATTGTACAATATCAGGTTTTTGGTGATAACTTTTGAACGGTATGAGATATCGAAATTCTGATAACGAAGAAACACAGATATTTTTAATACCTTCAAGGCGGTGTGAGTAATTAATATTCATCTCATATCGCATTATTGCCAGGCGAATACGGTTAAAATGTTTTTTTAACCGAATTCGCCTGATAATTATTTGTTATGAGATAATTAGTTATCACTCACAATCCGTTATGAAGGTATTGAAAATATCTGTGTCCCTTCGTTATCAGAATTTCGATATCTCTTACCGTTCAAAAGTTATCACCAAAAACCTGATATTCCTGATTTTCAGTGTCAAACATAACATATAAACGATAGCAGTGTCTTTCCGGATGAACTTATTGTAGTGAAACTGCTTCACAACATTCAGAGAAGTATCTTATAAAACACTGTCGATCCATAATGAACATTCACAATATGTTACTTGTTATTTGTATGTAACGGTACGCTGTGAGGTAAAAATCGACGGCGAAAATATCGAGTATTACTGTTACATACAAGTGATCTTTTAAACTCTGTTATTATAACATTTGACTCATTAGCATGCTCGACAAATATTTTCTGGAATTTATTTCCTGGAAACCTTTCACTCTATCATAACTAGGGACGCCTTAACGTAGGGATCTCATCGAGTATAAGAATTGGTCATCAATTATATTGGGTTCAACGACGCAAGGTGATGATAGCTAAGATATATAGGCGTCAGTGAATAATGAATGATAACCCGTCATGGTCGGCTCGTCTTAGTTTCAGTCTCAGTCTTAGTATTGGTCTTAGTCGTTAGGAGGGTCGATCATGACAGTAATCAAACCCCTACATCCTGATTGACAGTTAAAAGAGGGTCTGGAGTATCATTGGAAATTGTTTGAAATATGGTCACTTTTCCCGGAGTTATTTTCAATGAGGGAATCATTAAGGACATTTCCCTATTTCATTCTAGGATGGCCCCCTCCCCCCCCCCCCCCCCACCCTCCCACCTAGAAGCAACGCAGTGAATTTGTGGATATATGGTTATTTTTCATGTGATTGTTACGATTTACAAGCATATTTTGGGGTGGTGAGATCGCCCTTGTGGCGCCCCATTCGAACAACCTCATCTCCCATACATAGCCTTAATTGGGGAACAAAGTTTTTCTGATCAAGTTTCTATGTTATTAAACAAAAGAGAGGTTTTGGAGTATAATATTTGCATCATTATGTACATTTTCGAAGTTGTTTTGACGAATTCCTGAACAAAATATTTTATTTGTGTTCATTTGTAGGTCAACATATGTGATGGTTTTTAAAGAGGATTGGTGGGGTGTCCCCCCCTTCCCCCCTCTGACCCATCCACTAACGACATCCCTGATATCAAACCCTACCTCCTGAATGACAGTCCACCATTTCAACCACCAGTCCAACATCACATTATATAAACATACGATCATCTTTGTACAATGAGTCGACAGAAAACCACCATGTTCCATCTCTCTCTAACACTCTCACTCGCCCATAAGACAGCCACGCAACAGACAGAGAGGTCCGAGTCGTAAGCTGGGTGGTTTATCTGGTAGCATTAGTACCAGTGTCTTACATCGATTACACTCGATAAACACGTGTAATCGACTAATGCGCGCGCCGTCTCTAGATGATGACACACGTGTAATCAACTAATGCGCGCGCCGTCTCAAGATGATGATACACGTGTAAACGACTAATGCGCGCGCAGTGTCAAGATGATGATACACGTGTGAACGACTAATGCGCGCGCTGATGATGATAAACGTGTAAACGATGCGCGCGCTGCCTGATGATGATAGCCTACAGTTGTGGTTTTGTGGATGTTTGTCAGGGCACTATGGTAAATGATCAATTTCATAATGTATACATATCGTGGCATTTTCACCGGAAAAATAAATCTACCATGAACCATATATATATATAAATATATATATATATATATATATATATATATATATATATATATATATATATATATATATATATAATTATATATATATATATATATATATATATATATATATATATATATATATATCAGTGAATAAAAAAGATATCCATGAAAATACCCAAAATGTGTCTTTAAACCAATATATATATATATATATATATATACATATACATATTATATACATACATGGGCTGTCTACGTACATTCTAATCACCCTGGTCATCTGCTATTCTTAGTGTTAGTTAGTAAGTATTTATAGGTTGTTCTGAGCGGTTCGGATTAAATGTTTCTAACCTTGACCTATTCTCATGACGCAACAATCACGCACACGCACACACACGCACATCACGCACGCGAAGTCGGTTTATGGGCATTACGGTCAGCGCTGACCGAATATATTCATCGGGAGGAGGAATATAATAAAAAGGTTTTTATGCGATTTAATATTCATGTTTCATTTTTTTTTCGGTTTGGTAACTCTGTAAAATGTTCTCATCAGCATTGATGCGGAATGAGTGATATATGTATTTATCTATGATTCATTTATATTATATATTTTTAAATATAATATATATACATATATTTTTAAACTATCTCATATAATAATGACATATTTCATCTCATATTTCATGTGAGATACTCGTTTTCTCACTCAATTTTATTTTCTCAAATCTCATTCATCTTAGGAATGGTATCTAGGAATGGTATCCTGGTATCTAGTTGACTCAGGCCCATACTAGTGGAATGTAATAAGATCGAGTCGTTTTTGCAATTCTGCATTTAGATCAGGCTTGCAAATTGCAATCGCGTTTTCATATGGTCAAAAACCCCGGGGCAGTGTTGCCCAAATAAGATCGAAATAATAAAAAAGAGCTAGAACGCTATACGAGAGGAATGTAATATAATGTTCGCTACATTTCAGCCCAGAGGGTGGTACCCCAATTCAAACCAATATAGTTCCATACATTTTGGTATGTTGTATTTTATTCGATCATGTGAAATAGTTTTCAAAAATAAAATATCAAAAACATATTTTGTAGCTGTTGATCTAACTGTGACATTGTCAGAATCCGGAGTTATCATCTATATTTTTTTTTTTTTTTCACCGAGTATAATCCATACATGTTACATTATCATCCTTAAATGTACATATCATTTGGAAGAGAATAAAATAATAATTATAATAATGATAATGATTTATAAAAAAAAGTTCATATCTTTATATCTTAAGAGCTTATATCTATATAAAAAAAACACGAATAAAAAGTAATAATTTGAAAACAAATATAAAAAACTCACTGAGCATGTCTATATATGTTTCACATCATTCCAAAGTTATTGAAATTATCCTTGTCTTTCAATCAATAATAATTTCGATATCTCACACTGTTCAAAAATTATCACAAAAAATCTGATATTCCACTAAATCGACTCTCATGGACTCTCTAGAAGACGCTGATTAGCGTATACCAGAATAAAGCCAACTCATTCGTGTGACATGAGCTACGGAGTACTTTTCAATATAATATGGTTAGGGTTCAGGTATGGTTGGACACCAAAACCCATGTCACACAACCAAGTAGACTTTAATCCAGTATACGCTCATCAGACACCCCACACTCAAGACAGACAGACATGCAGATAGGTAGACAGATAGACAGTTTGTCTGCGATGTCAGATGATGGACAAGGGTAATATAAAGATGGCGGCCTCAGGGGTAAACCCCTTCTCCTCCCCCCCTCCCCACCCCCTGAGGATGATTCCGTCTCATATGGACCGTGCTTTATGTTAAAAGAGTTATCTAAGGGATAGTGCGTGACTGCAACAATGTATCCGCGAGACATGAAGGTTACGAGCGATCGTCCCCCCTAATACAAACCATCAACACATGGGTGGTTCGAGCATTCATATCTCGAGCGTAACTTGATCCATGAGATATGAAGGTTCCGAGCGACTGTTTCTCCTATCACAAACCACTAAAACACGGGTGTTTCAAACCTTCATATTTCGAGAGTAGCTTGATCCTTGATAGATGAAGGCTCCGAGCGACCGTCCCCCCTATCACAAACCAATAACATACGGATGGTTCGGATCGGTATTCTTTCGTGACTACAGCTGGTTAGATCGTATATCATTCTGTCGAACTGCATAATATATAACTCATGGTTGTAGGCTTATTTGATGGGTTTGAACTGCCCAGTACATATGCAGATATGTAGGCTGA